>LT855418.1:833016-883861 GCA_900184765.1 Hymenoscyphus fraxineus
TCCTATACTCCATATACCTTGTACTTGTCTTCACTAGGAACGTTCCTATAGAGTAGGAATGAGTCCCGGCATAGTTCTATACTAAAGAATATACTATAATATAATTTATTTACATTTCTTGTCTATAGGAACGTTCTTAGATAAGAAAAGTAAAGAAAGTATTTATTTTAATATAGGAACATTCCTATACCTTTAGGAACGTTCTTTATTTATAACCCTAGTATATTATATCTTCTCTTTTTATTTGCCTTTTAAAAGGTTCTCTAAGTGTATTAGTAGTACTTTAAAATATATACTATTATTATAATTAATATATATTAGTATAACTTAGTAGGATAAATTGATAATAAAGGTACGAAAACAGTAGCAAAAGTAGACGACAACGAGTACAAAAGTAGTAGTAGTAGTATATGATATGATTCTGTATCTGCTACGTGGATTTCGGGCGTATATATAGCCCGAAATATCACGTGGAGAACCCACGTGAATATATCGTAACAATATGATTAAATCAACGCCACTTAATCTATTTAATCACCGGAAGGTCCTAATCTAAGTTAATCTATTTAATTATGATTTAGTTGATTAACTGTTGATTAAGTGATTAGTTTGTTCTCACGCTGTCTAGGGATAGGTTTAGTATATTCCGGGATATATAATATATTCTATCTTAGATATAAGTTATTTCTATAGAAGTTATATAAGAGAAGAAGGAAATATATTTATACTAAATAGTCTCTTTTTAATAGATAATACTACGAGTATACTAATCCTAAACCTTCTATAATAGCTTATTTATAAATATAAGCGAAAATATTCTAGCTATTATAAAGTAAGCTATATCTAAGCGTGAGTATTAAGTAATTAGTAGGAGGAGAAAGGCTTCTGAAAAGTTGATTGAGGCCGGTAAATGCACCTTTGTTGTTGAGTTACGAAGTTCAGAAGTATCCATTCATCAAATCCATCAACGATTCTACCGAGAAGAGTAATTCGTTCATATAATCAAACATCCCTCTTTACTAAAAACTACTCATATCACGTCTCGCGAATAATTCAAAGTCGCAACTGATAAACCCGCATTCTCGCTTATTTCATCTCATGAAGAAAGTTGTTTAGTGAACGGTCACTTCCCATCAATTATTGTATACTGTCTTCGAACTGAATAACCACGACTCACACCAATCTCCAAGAATCCAATTTATTAACGACTTCAAGGCCAGAGGGTAGTATAAATCCCCCCATCCTCTTCCCCAAACCTCCCTCATTCCTCACCCACAAACAACCTCACCACCAACCCAGCATCTACCTCAACAGAACATAACCATGAGCCACGCATCCAAACCCCCCTCAAAACCCAACCACCACATCTTCTCCCACCCGCAGCAATACACAGATCGTCAAACACACTACAAGCCCGGCAAAGTCTGGGAATGCAGTAGCTGCACTTGGTACCACGAACGTCTCGCCTGCTCAGGAACGATGCCATCTGGCGAGCACCGCTGTGCGAACTGTCAGGAACCTGTCAAAGAAGTACCACAGGGGTATTATGCACACCCGCTCTTCAAATGCTCCCAGCGCCGTTGCCAGAACAGGGAGAGATTGCCTGATGACCGTGGCTATACCTGTATGATATGTCATCATCCTATGGTTATTATGCTGGAAGAAGACTGAGACAGCAAGGTGATGTTGATACTGAAGATATCATATATAAAAATATATATTAAGGTGATGGTTTTTTTTCACCAGAACTCTGAAGGAGAACTGGCTTATATAGTGGCTGGTATGACATAAGCTGGTCACATGACCACTTGCTTCATCACTCCCACACAGACCAGTAGCTATTATGCCNGTGCTCCTACATATCTCCCACAGACGTTCCAGCTTGTACAAAGGATCCTGGAGCCTCGTCAACTCCCGTAACAATCTTTTATAATTGTAGTGCCTACGTCCTCTGTGAGGTTCGGTCACTCCATAGAGCCGTTTTGGCCAGCCCTATGCCACGGTACAAGAGTACTCCCACAGTTTATGCCACTATTCCCACATTCCACCGTTCCACCGTTCCACCATTCCACCATTCCACCGCTTGTATTGCGTGTGTTTGTGTGGTGTCGGCATGAGGGGTGGGAGGGGGAGGGGGGTTGTATTTGAGGCTCGTGGCCTTGGTTGATTCGAATTAGCTTGTATAGCCATAGTGCCTTAATAGCTCGGTAGGCTCGTGAGGCTCGAATCCAGGCTCTCGTTGCTGCTGCTTTTGCTTGGTACACTTGCGTGTGAAATCGTCGGCTGTACCCTCGTACTCTTTTTTGAGTTACAAGTGCCGACGTGATAGCAGAGGGATCAATTCCGTACGTTCTCACATGCTCTCTCTGGAGTCAAGGGGGTATCGGTTTGTCCATGCTTTATGTGATCCTGCAATACTTCCGTGCTCTCGTCAGAGACACGGGCGCAGTGGATATATAAAAGTGGTTGAGCAAGCAGCAAACGGAGCCAAGGATATGTGAGATATTCCGACTGAAGTCGGTTGATAAGATGAGAGTGATTGATTGATTGATTGATTGATTGATTGATTGATTGAAGTACAACAGGCGATAATCGCCGCAATTATCGCACATCTGATGAGGCTTCTTAGCATAGTACTGAAGGGCTTCTTACCTTGAAGCTGGAATGCTTGAAATGCTATTGGCTGTAGTGCTTGAAGCTGAATTGCTATTGGCTGTAGTGCTTGAAGCTGAATTGCTATTGGCTGAAGTGCTTGAAGCCGAATTGCTATTGGTTGATCCGACTGATTAAGTACAAATGCGCAGCGGTGGCAGTCGGTCGAAGGATATTTGAAAAGAAAATAATAATTGAAGATAAAATTGATTTGTGTGGGTTTTTAGTGCAAACGGGCGATAATCGCACCACGATCGCATGTATCTAATATTAAATGTCAGTTATATATCGGAGGGCCTCTTACCAGAGTGAGCACCCCCGGGCTCATAACCTGACGCAGCAAGGTGATGTTGATACTGAAGATATCATATATAAAAATATATATTAAGGTGATGGTTTTTTTTCACCAGAACTCTGAAGGAGAACTGGCTTATATAGTGGCTGGTATGACATAAGCTGGTCACATGACCACTTGCTTCATCAAAGACTTGTGCGCGGAAGGTAGTCTTATCTAGTGGATAGTGAATTGCTGGTCGATGGAGGTTTATAAAAGGGATGGAGGGTTGGGGACATAAAAGGGAATATTTCTCCTGGAAAAGATTTAGTGCAGGACACTATATCTCTTTCTTAGACACACAGGAGTCAACATTCGAAGAACGAAACCAGATAGCTGCGTTGATTATATTCCAGGCAGGACCTGATAACTCGATTAAGTTTAGTAATGATAATATCTGTTACTCCCTCTGTCTACCCGAAGCTCCTTTATACTATACTTTTCTATAATATATAAGAAAGTTAAGTATTATTTAATACTTATACTAGTTTATAGTAAGATAAGTCTACTATAATAATAGTTTATACTTTATAATCTATTATAAATAAAACTTTAGATATAATTTAGTCTATCTTATAAATTATAGTCTTTCTAGTTACCCTAATTACCTTAAATATAGTATCTCCCCTCCTTCCCTCTCCTAAATACTAGGTACTACGAAAAGAATAGGAGATCTATATTATTAGCTAGTAGAAGGAGAGAGAGAAGAATAGGTTACTTATCTAGAAAGGAGTAAATAAAAAAAGGTATAATTAAAAAAATAATTAAAAAAGAAAGGCTATAAATAAAGCTAAAAAAAAGGTTATAAATAAGGCTATTTATAAGTATACTAAATTTATTAAACTATTAAGAACGTTTAGAACTTTATAAAAGAAGTTCTAAATATCCCGAGAAATACTTATATAAATAGAAATAGAGATTCCGATAGAAATAAATAGTAAGAAGAACCTTAAAGAAGAGATACTATATACTAATAACCTCTTCTAGTCTTATAATAAGACGTATAGTAAGCTATTACTAACCCTTTATTTCTACCTCTCTCTAAAGCCTTTCTAAAACCTTAACTATACTCTCCCTAAACGTTATAATAAAATTAAACTTTATAATAATATTCTTTATTTATTACTAGATCTCTATTACTAGAATATAATATATATATTAAAGGGAATTCTTATTTTAATTAAAATAGGGCTTATATATATAAAACTTTACTCTAGAAAGAATACTTCTCCTCGAAGGGTATCTAAAATCAAGGATCTATTATTATAAAAAGTTAGTAAGTATATAGAACAGGGTTAGAACTTAGAGGTTTAAGAAAGCTTATTTATACAAAATAAGTAAGCGGTATAAACTAGGTATAGAGTAACGCTTACTTGTTTTATATATACAGATATAATAATCGATTTCAAAGTACGGTAGTCCCTTTCTAATGATCATTTGAGAATGTCTTTATTCTTTGATATGGTTGTGGTTCTATATACACTAATCTACAAGTTATACACGAATCTTACACTGTCTCAATAGAAATCTCATCTAGTTCTCGGAGCAGGATTGACCAAGTTTACGACATTCCTCAAACTCCCAAAGGGCAAGACATCACTAATGCGACTGGCACCAGCAAAATGCATGACCAGACGATCAATACCACAGCCCCAACCTCCCGTAGGCGGCAAACCAAACTCCAAAGCACCGATATAGCTCTCATCAACAGTAGCTACGTTCTCATCACTTCTGAATGCTGCCTGTTGGACAAACTTTTCTCGTTGTTCAATTGGGGAGTTCTCCTCTTCGTACATATTTGCGATTTCCTTCTTCTCTATGTAGAGCTCCGCACGAGCAGAGACCAATTGCTTGGTGGAAGGGTCAATGTATGACTTCGCTAACGGTGCCATACATGCTGGGTGATTTATAACAAATGTAGGACCATCACACAAAGGCTCAATGTATGCAGTGGCTAATCTGTCAAGTAGACGTGGCAAGTCTGGTGACGATGGAATTGATATCGAATTCTTGTTGAGAATGGCCGTAAGGTCTTCGGTGGCAGTATGGGAAAGAAGATCTGGGAGTTTGAAGCCAAGTTGCTTCTCAATTGTAGGGACAAATTCGAGACGTTGGAAAGGTGATTTAAGAAGTGCTTCGGAAACTTTCGGGATTGCCTCGAATTGTTTCTTGGGTGATGCGTGAAGCTCGTTAACGAGCCCTCCAATACCAACCACCATGTCCTCAGTCATTTTGATCAAATCATCTAGATTTGCGAAAGACTTGTAGAACTCACAAGTGGTGTATTCGGGATTATGGGTTGCATCCAGACCTTCATTTCGGAAGACTGGCCCAATCTCGAATACACTCCCCATTCCTCCAACCAGTAGACGTTTCAGCCATATTTCTGGAGCAATGCGAAGCGCCAGCTGTTTTTCGGGAAATTCTGTCGCATTCGTTATGAATGGCTTTGCGATGGCACCACCAGCATCACCTGCCACTATAGGTGTCTGTACCTCTAAGAAGTTGTCTTCCAATAGAAAATTCCTAATGTACTGGATGACATGTGATCGAAGCCTTAAAGTTTGTAGTACTTTTGGATTGACCAGCATGTCTACATGCCGATTTCGAACTCGAGCTTCGGAGTCGGCGAGCTCTCTTGGATGAATGCTCAATGATGGTGACAAGATTGATGGCACATCAGTACCAAACACCGATAACTGTCCGGATTTCGTACGATGTGGGTTGCCGGACAAAGCTGCAATGATGTTAGGGACGTATGTCTACAGCATCAACAGGGTACTGACCAACGATATCCCCTCGTCTCAATACAGAAAAGACCTCGTTGAATTGTTGCAAGATTGACGAGGAGCCAGAATGAATTGACTTGCCCTCAAAGACACCTTGTACGGAATGGCCATCCGCTTCAACATCCAGGAAGAACAATTGGCCACCGGCTTTACGAACAGAGACTACCCGGCCTGGAATATCGTGAGTACGTGTGACCAAAGCACCGGGGCCATATATCATTCCATACCCCGTACGACGACATTTTCCTGATGTCGTTTCTCCCCGGGTGTCAATTCGGCGTAACGCTCAAGATATTTCGCGATAGAGACTGCATTGCTGTCACTCTGAATGCGGGGCCATTTCAAGGCGCCAGCACTCTCTAACTTGCTACACCTTTCGGTATTTGCGGATGTAGAATGACAACGGTTCAGGTATCGAGGGTTTGATCCTACGATTCCCGTGGTAAGAAGAGAGTTGCTTGGCGTGGAGTGAGGGTTTCTCACGGAGGAAAGACTCCTAGAAATACATGGCCTCAACGAGCGGAAGGAAGAGGCGCCACGCATTCTGTAATTGATACCCAGATTAGCCAATATTCTATGCTCAAGAAGCGCACAATCGTTTGGTATCAAATGGGGAAAATATCAGACAACGGATCGATGTGAGATCAACCACCCGAAGGTGTCAGTCGCAACGGTTCTAATGTTATATGGAAATCATCATAGTATCCCGAGAAGAGTTCAAAGAAATAATCGGGTGCTCACAGTGCGATTTGCGACCTTCATTCGTGGTTTGGCGTGAGGAAGAAATGAGGGAAGGGGATGATATTTTTTGACTTTGAGAAATGCTGAAGAAATAATCGCCGACGCACGGACCACTGAGATGACGCTAGTGGGTTGGAGCTTCGAGAAATTCCAGGTTGAAGCTCCTCAACTCAAGCTCTCCCTTCAACATCTTGACATCATCATACCACAAATCACGAACCTCACCGGATAAACCACTCAATTCCTGCCCGTGAACAAATCTCCAAAAACCGCAATCATGTCGTCAATGTTTGGATTCGGACGCCCACAGCCATCTTCTGCTGAGAAGATCGCAGCAGCAGAGCAAGAAATGGACCTTGTCACCGACATGTTCAACAAGTAAGCCACATTCTTCTTGAACTATAAGAATATTTTTCTGACAAAATGCGCAGACTCCAACAAGCCTGCATGAAGAAATGTGTACCAAGAGACTACCGCGAGGGCGACCTCCACAAGGGCGAGGCTGTCTGCATCGACCGATGCGCCTCCAAATTCTTCGACGTCCAGATGAAGATCTCAGAAATATTACAAGCTGAAGCACAAGCAAAGGGCGGAGCTACTGGTGGGGGTTTTGGTCTTGGTGGTTTATAAACGAATGGAAGGATGTTATCGATTTGGAAGACTTCGCAATGTGTATTATGGATGGATGAGGAGTACAATGGGCATCCCGGCATTGACAAGAAAGTCTTGTGCTGGGATATTTCATCAGTCACCCCGTGTTTCTGGCTGGGTATTTGGTAATGAGCACGCATATCGGGATGGTTGTATACTAGGTGAAGGCGGAAGAACGAACGGCGTCATCATCCACTCTGAATTGATCCGAGCATTCGGGATTTTTACACATATTCGTGCATTTTGGTGTGTGTGGAATTTTCATCTACTAGTTGTTACATTAGTGGCAATTTGTGGTCTTTGTCAAACGCGCCCTCAAGGCCAAGAAGTACTGCTTATCGCGAGACGCGGGGTTCGGCTCTTCAACCACGATGCAATTTTCCCCTAACATGTGTAGTTGAGAAAGACCGGACATGGAGCGATAAAGGATGCCTCGTTCTCATGTATGCATCCGATCAATCCATCTGCCAAAACGACACTTAATGGTACTTATTTCAACCAACTTAATCCAAGATGCAGTCCCAAATGCTACAAGAGATATCCAAAATCTGTATTATCTTCCTCCTGGTAAGAGATGCCTAATCACTAGATATCTTTCAACAACCATGATGGATCAAGAACATAATTTCAAAAACTAAAGCCCAACCCCAAGGACAGTGCATAAATAAAGTCATTTGCTCTTTGGGGGCGCGGATGGGGGGGGTTATTTGCACTTCGCACACCGCAGCTGTTATTCAAACCAATATCCAAACAACCAGCTCAGAGGATGGGAGAGTCAAGCTACAAAGTCCCTCAAAGAGGCCCTGCTAGGGTGAGATATCACTGGGATCGGAGGATTTGTAGCAAAATTGGACTTGAATCCTGTCTAATTCAACGGTATACATAATGCTAAATCAAGAGAGTTTCTTAGACGTCGCCCGGAGCAGCTGGAACTGTTTATGTCTTCTCGAGGTCCTTGAGTAAGAGGTGTTTTCCCACCGATTTTCTAGATGATAACGTGGTCGTTTCTGTATGATTAAGCCTATAAGGACGATTAAGCGTTTATTTATGTTACTTCTCCATATGAGATATAGGAGTAAAGGGGGGGAATGGGCGAGGGGGTAAAGCGAGTAGGTCACGTAGGGAAAAACCTACTACCAAAAGCCTTTATAAAGAGGATCTGAAACTCCGGTGATTTCCTCATTTTGGTAGCACCGAAGTTTCCGCCGCTGTACAGAGCCAAGAGAAGAGCCTTTTTTCTATTAATCTTTCGATGCAATTCAAAATTTCCACATTTCAATGGGGATGTCGAGTAACTGCCATAGTCGAGGCCGAAAGATCAATTCTTTCTAGGGTTCTGTTGATAGGCGATTTCTTACTCGAGTCTAGCGAATGAAGAAGACGGTTTCGACAACAAAAGAGTCCTCGGTGGTAGAATATTCGGAATTTGGATTCTTGCGATTCCCTATTACTGGAAGCCTTATTGATGGGTAGTAGTTTGGAATCGATTATTTGGGAGACAGATCTCGCTAAACACTGCACGCACAGCTACAACGTAGTATTCCTGCAGATCCCACGACAAAGAACTCACCGCCGGCGTGTTCACAAGTGATGTTGGCAATAAAACTAATCAATTCTAGAATCGAGTTAGTATAGTTATATACTAATTAATAGTAGATAGAAATCTAAGTATTCTAGTATTATACTTAAGGTATTATAAACCTTCGAGAATATAAAGTATTATAAGGTAAATAATTCGAATATTTTCTTAATTTTAGCTTTTCTTTTATCTAAGTTACCTTACTTACGGTCATTTATAGGTTTTTTTTATATATTATTTATAGATCTAAAGTTATAGAAATAGCCTACTATAGCCCGCTATAGCCCGCTATAGCCCGCTATAGCCCGTAAACACCTAAGGGCCTGTTTTCTGAGACGATATTGAGCCGCAATATCGTCGAATGGCATATTATGTGGGCCATATTTGGCTCTCCAAGACACCGTCCACGTACAGACGCCAAGTGCCTAGTAAACTCTATTCCTAGCATCTTGAGGCACAATATTTCTACTACTAAAAGACACGACGAGAGGACTTATTGCTCAGGACCAATAAGTCGACCTCAATATCGACCTTGCGAGCGCTCTGCATGCCCTATTCCTAGATTCCTACAGGGCTCTATAGTCTAAGTTCCTATCTAGTTAAAAAACCTAGCTATATTATATAAGTTTAGGGACTAAATCGCTTATTTCCTATCGAACGCGCTAGCTTATATTATTATAGGCTTACTTAGGGTTTTATGCCCTGTTAGGCTCTATTGCCCTAAAGCTACAGCGTGTGTGCCCTGAAGGACTTTTCAGTCTTGTGTACGAAGTTACAATTCTGACTACCAAGCACAAGAGCCACTTTTGCCCCACGGTCCTGTGGGTACGCCTTGTGGACCTTCCAAGATATAGAGATTGTCTGACAATATTCTCGGAAAACAGGGCCTAATACTACCCGATATTATAAGGGTAGTAATATCTAATAGTATAAATTTAAATATTTTAAACCTTGTCCTAGCTATATATAACCCCAAGGAACATATATTACTATTCGAAACTAAATAATTTAAAACTTTTTTTCATTTCTAACTTTCTCCATATGACCCGCCATACCCGCCGCTGGCACAACTAGACTTAACTTCTTCTCCGAGGAACACTACAGCATACTACCTTCAAACGATACTCTATTTCTCATTTCCAAAACAATCTGTGTTACATATGTCATTGCGGCCGGGAAAGTCTTCTGACGAATAACAACATATTCATATCCCCTAAGAACGAACGACGACCCCTATATTCCAATCTATATAATTAATATTCTTAGTTGTGAGGGCCGCTTTATATGGGTTGCCAGGTAACAGGTCAGAACCCACCTCCAACCTAGTAACCTTAGCTGTCTTCTCCCCGTCCGTCCTTTCCCTGCCTAGATCCTCCAGTCTCAATACCAATACCACAACCTCTAACCAGAAAACCAGATATGTGCTACACGGCAGGATGTCATACTTGAAAACGCGACAGAACAACCCAACTATATCCTTATACCCACCAAGCCCGCATCAAAAGAACCCCCAACAAGGTGAATCAACGCCTCCCACCAGTCGACCCCGGTGTGAGCACCTCACCCACCACAATGCGAACCCACGATGGCTATTACTCACACACTATCGCATCTTGAAAGCGAAATCACCATGAGCCAATGAATCTCCAACTCGAAGTACTGTATATCATGAGACAACCGCACAATATGGTTTCGACAGTAAACAAACTTTCGACAGCAAGAAATCCCAATAATTTCCACGACATAAAAAGTAGAAATGGGTAGAGCTTTCGGCCCCTGGAGCTTTCGGCCCCTAGAGCTTTCGGCCCCTGGAGCTTTCGGCCCTGGGAGCAAAGTCGTCCAACAAAAGCACCCCGCCTTCTGCCTAATGGGCTAAGTCAATATCATTGAAACGGCGTAGAACGCCCTGCTCCAACTTACGAATAATCTCACCTAAAGTACCCCCGTAGAAACATCTCAGAATTAGTATGGAAGGTAGGGTGATTGACAGTCTAGTACTCGGACAAAGGCGCCAGCTACCTATTCGAGAATAGTAACACTGCTTAGTATATAGGCAGCTTCTTTGATAACATTTAGACAATAGAGTCCTCGAAAATGTGTGATTCCTGATGTTAAGGCCAGAAGCCATGTTCATCCTTCTTTTATGTTTCGTCCGTGGATGCAGAGTGCTTAGTAACATTGTGATTCTCGTTTGAGGATTCGGGGACTAGAAAATTATTTTTGCTGTTTACTCACATGCAAGCAAGTTATACCGCTCATGTTCTAAAGAGCATAGTGTAGCATTGTTTCATGACTCCGTCTTTAGACACCGGGAAGCTTACAGATATGATGACCGTCCCTCGATACTACTTGAAGTAGCTCGAATCATTGCTCAAATTCACCATCTATCTATGGTACAAGTTTTCTCCTTGATCTCTAGTTCACTGTAATCTGCATCTAAAACTTGAAAACTTGATCCTTGGTGTATCCAAGTTGCTCCAGAATACTTCCATCAAGCTCTCCCTGGTTCGAAGGCGATACCTTTACACCTGAGATAGCCTTGTACATCGGTGGCGGCCCACAAACAAAGATCTTGATGTTCTCAGACTTTGGCTCCGGCAGCACAGTCTTCAACAACTCCTTTGTAATCCGTCCTTCCGACCCAACCCACCCCTTTGGTGGCGAATCGAGAACGTAGAATGCGCGGAAACGTTGAGGGTATTTGTTTTCCAGGTGTTCGAATTCCTTCTTCAGCAGAATGTCTTCCTCTGTGACGTTCGCGAATACTAGTGTCACCTTCGTCTGGTCGTCTGGGTTGTTGAAAATGCCGCGGGCGAGTTGGTACATGGGGGTAATACCGGTTCCACCAGCGATCAATGCGATGTGCTTGTGCTTGTTCGCTTCCCATGGGTACTTGGGGATGGGGCCTTTGAATTGAAGTTCTTGACCGGGAACCATGTCGTGCATGTGCGAAGACATTGGGCCACCCTTGTATTTCTTGACGATCAAGTCGAGGTATCCTGTCTCACCTGCACTCTCAATTAGCACTTCTCATATTTCTCGGTGGAACCCGGCAGCTACCAACCTTCATCGCTGGTGGGCGTATATGGTCTGATGACAGGCTTCTCCATTTCTGGACCCTTATACTTGGTGACAAGTGCAGAGGCAACCTTCAACCCGCTGACCTGGTCATCCTCGGGTAATGCGAAGCGCAACTTCTTGGTGTTGTGGTTGATGTTCTCAACGCTCTCGAGTCTCAACCCAATGAAGCCCTGATCACCTCCGGTAAACGCAGCTTTTGCGGTAGAGCCTACAGTAGCACTCTTGACTTTCGCTTCAGCATCCTTCGCAGCGGTTTTGATCTTGGTAGCATCGTCTTTATTGAGGAAGTAGTATGCGCCAGCAGCTAGGGCGGTAGCTACACCACCGTAAAGGATTGAATTAGAGCTGCCTTTGGGTGCTTCTGTCGCATATCGGCGGTATTGCTGTAGGCATAGCGTATGGAGTCAGCTTCTGGTTCAATATGAAGAGTTGCGAAGTCAATTGAGGTTGTCTTCTCCAATGCACAAGCACATCTGTGGTGGGGGAGCTTGATAACTTCTGGGTAGCTTAGAATAGCTGGGAATGCTTACAGATCTCAATGGCTGAGCCGATCGGAATGCTTGTCTGGCAAACATGATGAGTTTCTAGTTCTCAGAACTTCTGGAAATCAATTGATGTGGGGTTGAACAATGGAGAGATGGTCGCAATGTCCTGGAACAAAAACCTGGAGCTTCCGACTTCCATGACGTCTCTTCGGACCTTTCGGACATAACAACCCCGCTAGTCCTCAAATAGACAGTCAGACAGTTCAGTACTCCGTTGCTCAATCATCTTTTACTTCCAAACTTTAAACTTCTAAGTTAGTAATACAATAACTCACTACTTGTCGCCTGTCAGAATGTGAATAAAATTGATGGAATCCAGCTGAAATCGAATGAAAACCCAATATTAGTGCAAGTTTCTAGTTTTCTTCCCTGTACGTAAGAAATTCCTAGGTTCAGATTTAATCAATGCTTTCTTCTATTCTCTTTCTTCCGTTAAAGATAAATTTGGAGTTGAGAATTTATAGTGCATCTTCCCCTCTCCTCCTTAATATCCGCAGCTCTTGCTAAATTTCAATTGTGGATAGATTTACAATTATTCACTGGTGTCTATAATCATTTTTTCGTTTCTTTCTCAACTAGTATAGTCACTCAAAGTGAATTTTGGCTGTTATGCTTCCATAGCTACCTAAATAGATTAGGAGTTAAGATTTCAGGAATTACCGAGAATATCCCTACATCAGGATCTTTGTATTTTATTTCTTTCCCTTATATCAATTTGACTCGGAGTTTTGCAAATAGTAAAAAGTACATCGGCGCCTATTCGGACCTAAATCGTGAGGAAAACGCTGGTCTAACCTTCCTGGCTAAAAAGTATAACCTTCCTTTCGGACCGTTCGTAATATATAGAGTTCCGAGTTCATAGCAAGACACGTGAAAAGCATCTATGCGGGATTTCTTTCCTCAAGAACCTCTCACGAAGCCCACTATTTTAATATTCGTTGCTCAACCCTTCGATGACAGGAAAGATATCTCAAGACTTCCCAACAACTTTGAGCCATTCTCTCGCCCTGTCATTCGCTAACGCCACCTACTGATACGCTGTTGCCAATATGACCATTATGACGGAAGGTAATCAGACCGTGCCCCTCAAGGAATTCCATCTTTTCCCGAATCTTCTGAAGGAACTTCGATGTCTGATCTGGTCTATGGTCCCACGTTGTGGCCGAATCATTCAGGTTCATTTTCTCTTCGATAAAAACAAATGGGGAGCAGAAACCGACAGTGCCACGTTGTTGGACTTGGTCCCTACGTTGGTTGTGTCCAGAGAGGCCCGAAATGAAACGATGCGAGCCTACACAAAAGCGTTTGGCACAATCATCGACTTGGAAAAAGACACTCTCTTCATCAGCGACTGTATGTTTACTTATCGAAAGACGGGTCGGATGTTGCTGGATATGGAATATATCGGGCAAGTGCGAAATCTTGCTTTACGTGAAGATGTTGTTGGAATGTTGCTATATTTGGAGCGGGCGACACACTGTATGGACCTTTCGGATACCTTATTCCAGGTGTTGTGGAAATTCAAAAAGCTTGGACACTTTTCAATCGTGTTGACACCAACCGACAATATCTCTGCTTGCAGCGATAATGTCGGGGCGGAGGCGGAATCTATGACACGCGGGCCTGTGGAAGACGACCAGTGGTACAAGGAATTCAGGTTGAATGTCATTGACGGCCAGTCGGATGATGTTTTACATGATGAAGATTATTGGGACAATTTCTTCGATAAATATTGGCTCTATCTCTTTGACGATGAAAACTATGTTGAGCTCGATGAACCATCTCTAGAAGAATTCAGAAGGTACCATGTTAAGATTGAGAAGCGCATGTTTAAGCTCCACAAGCGGGACTCCGAGAGAGCTAGTACAGAGCTTCGGCATACTCGCAGACCAGTTTACCCTCCATGTGCATACCAATACCATGGCCGAAAGAGCCAGGGGCCTCGCTCCCTAAGGCTCGTGATACGCAAACTATTTCAACATGGAAAGAGAAAATTTCCACAATGGGTGCAGCCATCTCTCAGTTTGACAATTGTACAACCTGGTCAGAATACTATCGATGATACGCCTCCGCTCTTTCACTATCTGGGGGACCATGATGATAAAGTCGCAGAGAAAATACCCAATATATGATCATGGTAAATGGCCGAGGTCAGGTCAATTCACAGCGAATGTCCTTTGGCTTAGGAAGATTGTATCTGGTTAGTGCGGTTTGCTGCTTTCTTCTTTAATATTTTTGTGGTTGGTCAATACGTCGATCTACCACTATGCCAATTTGTTTACGGGTGAGTAGGAAGTAGTGCATCCAGAAATTGAAGCTGAGAACGGGCTAGTAAATCTTTGAGCGAAAAGGATGTCAATAAGAAGTGTTTTTCTTCTATCACGATGTTCGATACAGTGATCAATAAAGTACCGAAGTGTTCAATGTCATAAATTTATCGGTCAACTAGCATATCAGGAAATAGAATATTGTAGCTCTGACAGAATCCGCTTTTTAGTATAAAGTAATATACGTAAGCAAATTTTCAGAACAGAGAGTGCGGAGACCCAAGAATATCGATACCAGATAGCTGCATTATGATAGAATTCAAGTTTCAACATTGGCTAGATTAATGCCGATAGATGATATTGCGATGATTGGTTATATGTCGTATCCAGCGTCTAAATAAATACTGCGAAGTTCCAGGACAACCAGAATGGGTGAATAATTAGTTACATGGCCGGGCATAAAACAATTAGCTAGACCCAGAGTCTGCCATACTCCTAATGTTTCTTGTTTTCGCTGCCGGGCCAGAGAACGTGGGAGAGTAGTCTTTTTCGCGAGCCTTGTAGTAGGCTCGCTTATCCCGCTTAACTGGCCACCCAGCCGCCTACCAAGCAAACGCCGCTAGTATTAGCGCCATTTTCAAGCTCGATCTGTATATCAACTCCACCCACCTCCCACCACTTTTTCCCCCGCCTTTCGCAACAACAACAACAACAACACCAACACCAACACCCACACCCACCAACGGTACCAATTCTTTAAACATCTCCAGGTCGATGAACTCCACACAATTCCCTCTCTCTCTCTCTCTCTCTCTTTCTCTCTCTCTCTCTCACTCAAAAATGTCAACCATCGTCGCCCCCGCCCAGTCCTTTGTGACTGGGTTACAATTGCGACGGTAGAGCTTCGGCTCTACCCAGGAGAAGTGGATGATGTTTGCCGAGGGTACTTGTTAGAGGTTGTCTGGGGTTGTGTGAAGGAGTCTGTAGGAGACTTCCTTATTGACGTTAGTATTGTTTTTTTGTCTTGTTTGGAATACTCAAATATACTAACAAAACAATATAGATATATATCCATAGCGGATACGTGGAGGTTCCTGTCCATATGGACATAGATGGCCGTTGTGCGGGTAAGTGACTTTTCCCCTCTTGATTATCTGTACTTTTCCCCTCTTGATTATCTATACTAACTCGATTCTAGAATTAGTTGGCTTTATTGCCAACATCGTTTGTGAACACGCTGGTGGTGGTGACTTTTTTTTGGTTGGCTCTGCCAGCCAAATCGTCAAATGTCTTTGTGCTAGCGGAGGATCTTCGGATATACTTCGGGAATTGCAACTGGGTGGCGTCCTACGCCAATTTCATGATATTGACATCGCCCATTGGGCTGAGGGGGGGGTTCGGGGACTGGACGAGTTTGGCCCGGGGGTCGGCCCGGAGGAGTTTTTTGGCTCCGATTTTGGCTGGGAGGATGAGGAGTGTCTGGATGGTTGGCAATACCTGGTTTATTACTAATTGAACCAATGGGTGCAGAAAATAAATGACAAATTTTGACCTCCCATTCTTCTACTGTGCCTCCCCCTAATTCCACCTAACCTAATTTTCTAAACGACCGCCCTTCTAGAAAAGATGTATTAAAAAGACTCTATAAATTATAGGAATTTACTTAAGTAAAGATAATTTGTCTTATTATTTGTAATTAATTACTAAAGTGATCAATAGTGTATTATTTTCCTAGATATAGAACGTGTGTAATTCTTGGTACTTTTGGTCTGAAGTTATAAGTACTTATTATATTATATCTTATACTTTAGGTAATTAGTATACTGAAACCTTCCTTGGATCTAGAGAATTTTTGATTCTTAGTGCTATTCGCGTAAGACTTCTTCTTTGATTATATTCATTAGTATAATTGAAGTATATATATTGAATGAAAGAAATCAGTTTTAGAAAGCATTTGAATGAAATATGTTTTGAAAGAAATATTCGCGTAAGTACTCAAATATATTTCTATAGTCTGAACTTTTCGAAATAACATATCTAGAGAGATAAATTTATAAAAATATCTACGATTTTCGTTAATCGGCACCAAAGGTGAGTGAATTAACAACCCCCATAATCCGGAAAATCCTCGCTTAGAGTCCCGATCTACCAATATCACTTCATCACTGTCACCCTTCCCACGACTCTCTCCAAGCAACCAACCACAACCCCACCCCACCCCTCACCAACACCACCACCACAATGTCCTCCCCAATGGAGATACGTTCCCGTGCAGAAGAGGAGATGAGAGCAGCAGTAGAGAAGAGCGCCCAAGGCGCAGACGACGCAATGCGCCGTCTCATCAACAACACGCAAGCCGCCAACCGCACATTCCGCGAGAAGGTCGACGGGGAAATGGCCAAATGGGAAGGCCATCTGGAGACGCAACTACGTGACTTCCTCATCAGAGTCACGTTCCAGGTTGGAGAACAAGCAACCGCCAATGCCATTGCGCGTAGTGTTGCTCCTCCCAATCCAGATCCTGCAATGGCTGAAGATCCGATGGTTGTTGATGGTGTTGGCCCAAGTGGTCTTCATCGATATATCACTGAAAACATGCTGGAGGAGATGAAGAACATTTGCCTGGTGCAGCTTGGGGCTTCTCAAGACCGGATCAAGGTGATGACGAAGTCGGATCAAGCTAGAATCAAGCGTAATGAGGAGAAGGCTTGGAAGGATCTGGAGGAGATGAAGGAACAGCAAGTACAGGACTTTGACAAGGTTATTGCTGATATTTTCGAGCCGGTAAGTTCATTTTCGCAACCATTCACCACGGAAAATGGAAATGAGATGCGCTGATACGCTTCGATACAGGCTTCCCCAAACACAGAGATGGCACCCCTCAACTCTGCGGCGAACCGACAAGAGGCAGTCAACCAACGTGTATTCCCTGAAGGCAGCGCAGAAGCAGCCCTCCAGAAGGCCGAACGAGACTACTCTGGCCGAACCAACAGCTCGCAAGCCTCCATCGCATCCCCAGCATCTCCAGTATCGCCAGCATCTTATCGCGTCTCACCGGCCTCAGCCCGCTCTACTACCATGGCTGAAGCTCAAGGTTCCTCTATTCGGGTTCCCGTCCATATGACACCAGGCGCCCTCCCCAGACCTCGAGAAGGTGCCGCTCACATCCTCAGCCTAATCCAGGCGGCTCGTCAGCCGGTAGGAATGTACAACTCGACCGCCGCCAACCCATCGCGCTCCAACCATATCTTCTATCAATACGTCGACCGAGATGGACAAACAGCCGACGCCGACGCCGACAAGGTTGAGATGGAGATTGAGAAGGAGGAGTTCGATCGCGAAGCTGAGGATGCTCTTCTTGCCGACAGCCCAAGCAAGCCACCAAAGAAGAAGCGCCGTTTGGAATGAGATGCAAGCAACATACTCGAACGACGGATATGATTGGGTCGGTTATGATACACCTGGTTCACCACGATTGGACGGAGGGGAGGATGATATAACTGTATGATTATGGAACTGAATGACGATATGACGATATGACTGGATGACGATACGATGGGACGAATAACGATATGGCTTTGGATTGTTTCAATGATGGAAAAGAACAATCACGACGAAAGGTTACGAATTATGACAGTATGACAGCGGAAACTCAATGATGTACAGGATTCTCGAACAGTCATAATGAAATGGTACAACCAGTAACAAGAGTAACTATGAGAGTGAAGTGATGTCCATGTTGAGAGTCCATTCGAGTTAATCCATATGTTCATCGTAACAAGAATATATTGTCAAGTGACAACATTCCCTCTTTGTACTATATATCATCATGGTTTCTTATAGTACGATAAGGCTTGGTCCTTTGGTCAAGGCAGTGATAGTTCACGGCAGTGCCATTGAACCGTATCCCCCACGTTGTACCAAAATACCACAACACATAACCAACTCAGGGGAATATGATAGTATAAGCGACCTGGTGATTGGCTCCCACACACCTTCAAAATTTGATTCGCTAGAAGTCTGGCACAACGGAATCAATTGTGCCACAGTCCATTACGAACTCCAATTATCCTAAAGCATTCGCATAAAGAATACACTCAAGCGGGAGCTTTAGGATAATATTGTCTTACACAGCGAAATGAAAACGTATCTTGCTGGCGTCACTTCGGGGTCAACGAATGAATGGTACAATCATACACGCTCCCCTCGTTTGTTTTTATAATCATCGCAACAAGCCCAGGTCTCTGTCATCAAAGTAGCAAGCCTCTCGGGCTTCGCTCCATGTACAGTCACCCTCTACGGCCCACTGGCAATAAAAACAGGTCAATGTTGAGTATGCCTCGTGAAGACTGGAAGACTCAAGACATCCAAGTTGAAATTCCCCTAACCTTCAAGCGGGATTGCCTGCGCCAACCGTTTCAGCGATTTCAAAGTCTATGGTTCTTGACCCTAATCTTTACTCGCTGGCAAAACTCGAAGACAGATTTCTGCAACAAGTCTCAACCACTCCCCAAGCAGTATCGCAAATAACCACAAGTCAAGCGACGGCCCCTTAAAACGCTTAATCAGAATACCCAATAAAGTGAAAGCAAAAAAGCAAAACTAGAGTAACCAAATGACAACGCATGAGTCTCCCCCTCCTTTCAGCTCTTCCCAGACACCGAAACAGAAGACGAGACTTGATTGAAGAACGACTCGAACGACTCGGGATTTCAAGCCACATAGGACAAAAACAACGATCATGCTGAAAAAGGATGATTGAATGGCACTTGCCAGCCCAGTCTTCCTTAAAGACATGGAGTGATGGGAAGCATTTTAACAAGGCATGAGTTCATGCGTTTAGGAACATCCTCGTCGCTCCCTCCGCCCTCCTTCCTCTTCTCATGCCCAAACTCAACCCGTGTCGTTGAACCAACTCTTGCTTGAGGAGAGTTGCATTGGCAATTCAACGAACTCTCAGAAGCAAATTGAGTGTAAGAATGAAAGCGGCTCCCAACATGCCGCTCCAACTTGTACAACTTGTACAGGTACGCTGTTTCGACAACTATAACAACCCTCGGCAAATCATCCGTTTCAAGCAAGTATATATAGACAATGAAACGGTGCAAATACCTTGGCCAGAATATGCATGCCCAGAACATTGTTCTTATTTATGTTGGCATCAGCCTTGGGCTGAAAAATATCGCTCTGTATGACGTTCCCATCCTTGGGTGCCTATTGGGCGCCAGAACGCCCCATATCCAACGCCGTATATTCCCCCATATTGTACAATCAGTCTTCCTTTTCCATGTCTTCGTCTTCATCACCTGCTCCCTCTACTCCAAAAATGTCTTCCATGTTTCCCTCACCTTCCTCTCCAGCCTCAACTCCTTGTTCCTCTGGTTGATTCACGCCACCCATCGCTGTGTCCATGGTTGTGTCTTCGGATTCGTCTTCCGTAGCAACCCATTCGCCTCTGAGTCCCCAAGGTACACCGGACATTACAAATCTCTCGCTTGGCAATCGTACACCCCATTCATGCTGAAGGACTTTGGGCAACTTGATTGCATTTCTTTTTTGCGCTGTTTCCAATAAAAACTCCTTGCTTAACCCACCACCGCCAGCTCCTCCACCTCCACCACCTCCTCCAAATTGATATTGTAATCGACTTGCGATAGCAAATTGGACGGCGTTTGCGCTGACCTGGCCATCTGAGTCTCTTAGTCCGCCTGGTGGGGCATCCTTTGCACGAGTCTGTTGCGAAATATAGGCATCGGAGGAGAGATGGAGGGCATCAGAGAGAACTCCTGAGGCGTGACGGTATGCGAAATCAAGAATTTGTAATGGAACTCTTTCTTGGTATGCTGTGACACCAAGGGAGGAGAGGAGGACATGGATAAGGCGAGCGTCTCGAGGGCGTTTACTCTGACCATTGTCTTGAGTTGAGGTCATAGGAACATTAGGATTATGCGCTGGAACTGAAGCTGCAGCTGGTTGGGATTGCGATTGGGATTGCGATGCAGCTACTACCGTGGCCGACGTTGATTGCGATGGTGGAGAGGCATGTCCATTTGCTTGAGAGGCGCCCTCGCCATTGACTTCCGCCATCTTGAAGTCCCTGGTGGATGTGCTTTCGCAGTAGTTCTCTCAGAATATGCCTATGAAGCTCTGAGAGCGTTCAAGATGGATGGGTTATGTATCGGTTGTTGTGAGATCGGATCAGTTGACAAAGGTGTGCGTCGGCGCAAAGATTATTGTGTCAACTTCACGGGCGCGTCTCTGGCGAAGTTGAGGATCTCCTGCACCTGCACTTCACAAAATAGCGTGGCGGCCTCCCCTGGTTCGGCTTAACGTCGGTATATCTATATTGACAGGGTTGTCTTCAGCTCGGAGTTGATATCGGATCTGCCCCGCGTCATCCCGCCTTTTGGCCAAAAACTTGCATACAATCACTGCAGCATGGAGTCATATTTTCTTGATCTTTCTCTCTGAACCATCTCCAATCACCCAACATGGAAACAGCCCTGCCGATTCCCTTTCTTCCCCTCGTGGATCTTGAAAAGGGCGCTGCTGAGCCTGAGAAGGGATTGTCCAGAATCCAATTGTCCTACCTTGGCTGTGTTTATTTCACCGCTACCGAAAGTAACTTCGAAACTCTACTACAATTCCTCCAGAGACACACTTCTGTGGAAGCCTACGTCAATGTCACTAAAATAACCTCGAATGAGGATGTCATCACAGCTTTGGATGCTGGGGCGCGCAAAGTGTTTGCAACCCCCTCTCAAGGGGAGTCTTTGAAGAGCTATGGAGACAGAATCATACCTGTCGTGTCGAACGACGATGACATAGCCTCTGTCGCCTCATCTCAGAACGGTGTTCTTCTTGACACTGGCGAGAATTTGTCTACTGGTCTCAAGTTGTTGGAAAAGATAACCGCGGGCAAGATTTCTCCAGTATTTCTTACACACTCTTCGAAAATGGATCACATTAATCTCCAACCCTTCCTTCAATTGGCAGCAGGGTCATCTTCGATTCCGATTCTACCTACCACGTGTCTCACATTTGAGGAACACTCAGACGGATTTGTCTCTGTGCCAGGACTGATCGCGGAATTATGGTCTTCGGACAGACCGGATAAATTGATGCCAACTGTGGTAACAGATGAGAGTGGAGTTGCTCTTGGGCTGGTATACAGTAGTAAAGAAAGTCTGGTAGAGAGTCTCAAGACAGGCACTGGAGTTTATCAGAGCAGGAAAAGAGGGTTGTGGTATAAAGGTGCTACATCTGGAGATATTCAGGAACTTGTGAGAATTTCTTTGGACTGCGATCAAGACTGCTTGAAATTTGTTGTTCGCCAGAAAGGAAGAGGCAAGTAAAAACGACCGCCTTCGTTCTTAACCCCCTTTTCTAACATCGTGTAGGCTTCTGCCATCTCCCTCAATCTACCTGCTTTGGCGAACTTCGTGGCATCGCAAAACTCGAGAAAACCCTGATTTCAAGAAAAGAATCTGCACCTGAAGGATCATACACGGCTCGGTTATTTTCAGATGAGAAGCTGCTGCGCGCAAAGATTATGGAAGAGGCGGAAGAATTGTGTGAAGCGAAAACAAAGAACGATATCGCATTCGAAGCTGCCGATTTGATATATTTTGCGTTGGCGAAAGCAGTGAGTGCTGGTGTCAGTCTTGCCGACATTGAGCGAAGCCTTGATGCCAAGAGTGTGAAGGTCAAGAGAAGACAGGGCGACGCAAAAGGAAAATGGGCTGCCAAAGAGGGGATCTCTAATGGTGTACAGGAGGAGAAGAAATCGGAGGCAACACCAAAGGAGATTGAAGTGAAGAATGAGGGGCGCATCACTATGAAGCGTTATGATGCTAAAACATCGTCAGCAGAGGACCTTCAAGCAGTATTAAAGCGGCCATCACAAAAATCTACAGATATGATCATGGGAATTGTCAACCCGATCATCAAGAGTGTACGGGAAGGAGGCGATAAAGCACTCTTAGGCTTTACACACAAGTTTGAAAAGGCAACTTCGCTTACATCTCCTGTGCTGAAAGCACCATTTCCACAAGAGCTGATGAACATTTCTCCGGAAACAATCAAAGCTATCGATACTTCCTTCGAGAACATTCGTAAATTCCACGCAGCACAAAAAGATAAACCGCTTCAAGTTGAAACCATGCCAGGAGTCATTTGCAGTCGGTTCTCGCGTCCAATTGAACGCGTGGGACTGTATGTTCCAGGTGGAACTGCAGTCCTTCCAAGCACGGCACTCATGCTTGGTGTACCAGCTATGGTTGCAGGATGCAAAAAGATTGTTCTCGCTTCACCTCCACGTGCGGATGGTAGCATCACACCGGAAATTGTCTACGTTGCCCACAAAGTTGGTGCGGAATCCATCGTTCTGGCTGGTGGTGCTCAAGCAGTTGCTGCCATGGCATACGGGACAGAAAGCGTTAGTAAAGTTGACAAGATCTTAGGACCTGGTAATCAGTTTGTTACGGCAGCCAAGATGTATGTCAGTAACGATACCAATGCTGGAGTAAGTATAGATATGCCGGCAGGGCCATCAGAAGTACTGGTTATTGCGGACAAGGAATCCAATCCAGCCTTCGTTGCATCTGATCTCTTGTCGCAGGCGGAGCACGGGGTTGATAGTCAAGTTATTCTGATTGCAATTGATCTTTCTGAAAAGGAGCTCACAGCTATCGAGGATGAGTTGCACAAACAAGCAATGGCTTTACCTAGAGTTGATATCGTCCGTGGTGCAATTGAGCACTCGGTCACTCTTGTGGTGAAGGATCTCGAAGAAGCTATGAAACTCAGCAATGACTACGCACCGGAGCACTTGATTTTGCAATTAAAGGACGCGGCCAAAGTTGTGGATCTTGTTGAGAATGCAGGCAGTGTATTTATTGGCGAGTGGACTCCTGAAAGTGTTGGTGACTATTCGGCGGGTGTCAATCACTCTTTGCGTAAGTTCTTCTTTACCCCTCCCGTTCTATCTAATCTGAAATATCATATGCTAACGTCTTGAAGCAACATACGGATTCGCCAAACAATACTCGGGTGTCAATCTAGGCTCTTATCTCAAGCACATCACTTCTTCGCAACTCACGTCGGAAGGATTGCGAAATGTGGGTGGTGCGGTGATGCAGCTTGCTAAGGTGGAGGAGTTGGAGGCTCACAGGAGGGCGGTGGAGATTCGATGGAAGTATATGGATGAGAATAAGTTGTAATTTGATCCTTCTCTGTTGTATTGGCTTCCTGTGGTTGAAATTCATGGGAATGGAGGGGATTCGAAAAGCGGGTGCTCTTGATTTGACGTCCTTTCTGTATCCCATCTTCATAGAGTCGCGAAATTATTTGAAGATAGTCTGTGACCTGGGAATAGTTTTTTTGTTTCTTGACTCACTTCGTGCTTGTCTTACAAGTACTGGCTTTCTTTCAACGAGTCACCCTTCAGCCCTACCCTACGAGCCTACCTCCTTGCACCTCAAGGTTTACACAACAGTACAATACCAGCCACTTAACGACACCGTGATACCTATTGACCAGGACTTATTTAAATACACAAATACCCAGCGAACCAAACATCCGTTGTTGTCAAGAACTTCAAGTTACACAAGTACTCTGGATGNGATGCGACGGGGACGGGTCGGGTGTCTTCATCCGTTTGTTGGACGGGGTTTTGCCGTGTTTCCGGCATGGCATGGCATTTGGATTCATGGTGCAGTAATGATGGATCGCCGGGTTCTGGCATGTGTGTCTCTGGGGGCACCAGGGGGTGGAGGGTTGGGTTGGGAATTGGTGGATGGCACTGTTTGTTAGGGAAGAAACGGAAGTGTAGGAATTGATGGTGTTTCTGGGAGTTTCTGGATGGTTCTATTGATGTGTTTTTTTGTTGGAAATAGGCTGGGAAATGGGTAGAATTTTCTATTTTCTACTACGAAGTAATATTACTGTACTGATACCCCTGAGTCCACGGTACGGTACAGGTCTTGAACATCGGTCTGGCCGCCTACTTTGGGATCCCCACACCTCCACTCCATCCCCGGCAATGGAACAAGAGAAACAACTGTTCAATCTCCAGCGTGCCATCATATAGATACTTCTATATCATTGCCAAGCCTATTTAATCAGGTTTTCCACTTGAAAGTACTTTATAAAAAGGAGAGACGGATTTATTTCCTTCATCTGCAGATAATTATTTTTGTTCGGACTCTTTTTGAGTTGTATTATTGTGTTTTTGTTGGAGTAACTTCTCGCCATCTTTGGATCTGAGTCGCGTGCCTTCCACTACTTCGTCCCTCACTCGTCCCTCGCTCGTCCACCATCTCCATCCGCCACAGCCACACAAAAACGTCATTGGGTGCACCGCCTCCAAACAAAAATACCAGTCCATCGCCGGCATCTCTCCTGCCTCTATTCACCAGAGACAGGCCGGACCTTTCTTGCATTATTGTACGGAGCATAGCGTATCTACCAATTTCGTCGTTGAATTCGAAATCGACTGCGTGAGAAGAGGAATCAAGCAACGGCTTCGTGAAAGAAGCTTCGGATCTACTAGACCAAGACCCGTTGGCGCAGTATGCGTAAGTTTGGCCCATCCCTTCTTGTTGCTTGTTTCCGCCCTGCAATACTTGGCCTGGCTTGGAAGTCAGTATCCAATCCCCCAGACCATACCGGTTGGAGCTGGATATCAAAGTCAAAATAATAATGAGGGGACTATCGCCACTGCGGAACTGGACTGGCAATCATGGTCGAATAAAGGTCGTCACGTCGACTTGGATCCCTTTGTTATGAGTTGGTCCATCCAAGTGGAAGTCGACGTGCCTGGCCAATGGCGATGCATCGCAATCCCAATCTCCACGATGCGCAGTCAGAGATCCTGGCGGTCCGTTGGCCGAAGACCCCACCAGTATGATTCGACCGTCTCCCGTCACCGTCGCCGTCGGCACCAGTGAAGCATACAGTAAGGCGAAGCATCTGATATGATTCGGTCTTCCACCTTTCCACCCTCAAAGAGAACATCTTGGCTTGCAGCAGCCCAGCATCATCTTCTCATCGTCTCCTCTCTCTCACAACCCTTTTGTGGCGTTGACACGGTCAGAGCTCACTCACGTCTTATCTGGATCCAGTTAGACGATCCACCATATCCTGGCCCTCGAACCGAGTACTTCTACCGCCTCTCCCGCTTTCCTTCCACCCAGCATCTCCCGGACCCCCACGATTTACTTGCTCTCCTCCTTCTTTCTCTCCCTTCACCGCTCGTACCAATATCAAAACATTCCACCACGGAACTTTCGTTCCTCTGCGATTTGACAGTCCACATCGATGAAGAAAACTTCACCTAACTCTGATTCATCTTTAGATCGCATTCGCTCTTGGGCACGAACTAAAGCGCATGGCCCCTCTCCACTCGCCCTAGGCACGAGTCGCTCTTCGACTCTTCCTCTAGATAACCCTCAGAAGAATAAATCCACCTCTCAAAATGGTTCAACTGAGCCTTTCCCTTCCACAAACTCCCTCAATGGGCAATCGAAAACCACATCCAACAATGTCGTCGACGATACCACATCCAATCACCCTCCCCCAGCTCCACCTCCGCAAGTTGATGGGGCGGGGACTATCATAGCCGAACAACCACCCAAGAAGAATGTTGCTATCCGATTTTGGCTGACGGCTAAATCCATTATAATGTCTAGTTACATTAACTTATTATTGTTGTTCGTACCCGTGGGTATTGCAGCACAGTGTGCTCACCTGAAACCGGGAATCGTATTTGCCATGAACGCAATTGCGATCATACCTTTGGCAGGTCTTCTCAGTCATGCCACAGAAAGTGTGGCCAAGAGGATGGGGGATACACTTGGTGCTCTAATGAATGTATCATTTGGGAATGCCGTTGAATTGATTATTTTGTATGTTCTTCCTGCATCCCATCCTCAAACCCCCTGCTAACAACCACAGCATGTATGTCTACCTCGAGAGAGATCAAGACAAGAAAGAGCGAGAAGCCCTCTTAAAGGCATTATCATATCAATCGCGTCCCATATCATCGTCCCATTTTCTTTTGTTTGACCCAAACTCGATGTGATATTTTGAAAAAAGACCCATGCTCACCTTGTTATTTTGACGCAAATAGCATTGCCTTGTCCAAGGTATGTTTTTTGAAAGTTGTTTATAGACTTCGCTAATTTGCCTAGGGTGAAATTCGTATCGTACAAGCTTCTTTGCTTGGTTCAATCCTTGCCAATTTGCTCTTGATTCTAGGCATGGCTTTCTTACTTGGTGGACTTCGGTTCCAAGAACAGGTGTGTTGGGCTTTTGCTTAACGTGTCGTGGTACTCTCGGCTGATAAATTTAGATCTACAACAGCACCGTTACACAAATGAGCGCATGCTTGTTGAGTTTGAGCGTCATGAGTTTACTTTTGCCAGTATGTATTGGATAATTGACATCCTCGACTACCACTAACACCTCTTAGACTGCTTTCCATGCTTCTTTCAGTGACCGCCAACAAGCAAAAGCTCAGTCAGCTGTTTTGAAAGTTAGTCGAGGTACTAGTGTGGTAAGTGAGCCTGAAATCTTGACAAATCATTGCTTACAGTTTAGGTACTTTTACTCGTCTATGTATTGTATTTACTCTTTCAGCTCAAGTCCCATGCATACATGTACCAGAGTACACCTCAACACATTATTGACGAAGAGTCCGCTCCGGGACCAGCGGCTCAATGGCTCGACAGCTCATCCGATTCTTCTTCCGACTCTTCAAGTTCCGATTCAGATGCATCAAAGGGTTCCAACACCACCGCCAAACGAATCAAGAGAGCTTTCAAAGGTGGACGCAGACGCAAATCTAGTGCTGGCTCGAAAGAACCAGAAGCTCTTGCACGTTCTAGAACTGCTTCCATTGGCACCAACTCTATTACTCCTGTCCAAACTGATCTTAATGACGAACCACAAGCCTCGGGGCATAAATTTGGTGCAATTGATTTTGCTAATGATGCCGATGATGAAAACAAGGAAAAGGAGCGAGGTCGTCGTGGTTCCCACGGTAGTATTGCCTTTTCCAGAAAAGAACGTAAAGCCATACGAAAAGAACGGGAACGCAGACACCGGGAACGAAAGGAACGTAAGAGAGCCTTGAAAGCCCAACAAGCCATTGCAGAAGGTGTCATCGTCGATCCTTCCAACGAAAAGATTGAGGTTCCACTTGATGCCTCTCGCCGCGTTGATTTTGCCGTCATAAACGAAACCGATGGGCAGACTGGAAATGTCAAACCTGTTCGTATTTTCCCTGGTATCCTTCGACCTGCAATCCCGAAAACATTCTCTCAAAATGTCTTTACTCAACCACCTCCAACTACCAATTCCCCAGCACTTGGAGGTCCTGTTCATCGTGTCAAGATGGGAATTCGCCGTACCAACTCTCTTCCGGACCGCTTGAACCAACAGCCTGCTGCACTGGCTCGCCCTGCTTCAACATCTATGCAAACTCCTCATGTCAACAGCACTACCATCACAGACCACCAGGATGCTGAGGTCGAAGAAGAAAATATTTCTCGCACTACCGCTGTTTTCTTGCTTCTTATATCTACTGGTCTTGTCGCTGTTTGTGCCGAGTTCATGGTTGATAGTATCAATGCCGTGGTTGAGGGACAAACTGGACTCAGTGAGACGTTTATTGGTTTGATTATCTTGCCTATTGTTGGTAATGCTGCAGAGCACGTTACAGCCGTCACAGTGGCCACTAAAAACAAGATGGATCTCGCAATTGGTGTAGCAGTCGGATCATCCATTCAAATTGGTATTTATATCTCATTCCTTAACATCACCTACCACTAACAAACTCCAGCACTCTTCGTAACTCCCTTTGTCGTTCTCCTCGGTTGGGCAATGGGTAAAGAGATGTCCCTCTACTTCACCCTCTTTGAAACGGTCTCTCTCTTCGTCTCGGCATTCATTGTCAATTTCCTCGTCCTCGATGGACGGAGTAATTACCTTGAAGGCGCGCTGCTTTGTGCGGCGTATGTTATCATTGCCGTTGCGGCGTTCTTCTATCCCCAGCTTGAGGACCAGAGTAATCTCGGTGGTAATCCTGGGAATGGAACGGAGGAGGTTACGCAGGCTGCTACGAGGATGATGGTTAGGGCTTTTTGGGGGTAGGAGGGATGTGGTGATGAGATTGCTATCTTTCTTTGATGATGACGATGATGGGCTATGGGTGATGATCTGGCTTGAGCTTTAGCTTGAGGTCTTCTAATTTTCTTTTTCTTTTTTTTTCGTGTTTGTTAATTGCCTTTTTCTTGGGGATCTTGATGGGTGGTGGTATACGGTCACTGTGAGCTATTAGGTAGCTAGATGGCTATTGTTGCTAGATAGATGGATCTTCTTCCTCAAATGATTATGTACATGATGGTTAGTGTATTTACCTACCTTGTTCTTTCTGGGGCCTTGAAATATCGTCTCTTTTATTTGGGAGTGGGTGGGTTTTTTTGGGGGAGGGTTTTGGGGGCAGGGAGCGGGGTGACTGGGTGAGTGGGTGGGTGGTGTGATATAGTATCGTATAGTGATTCTAAGGGAAGATAGCGTAGTATTGTCGTCTTTCTTATATTTTAGTCAGTACGTAGGTAGGTATTTAATCTTATTTAATCTTCGTGAAAGACTCATTTCCGAATTTCCGAGTTTTCGAAATGAATAGTTTTCGTATATCGTATTAGGTATAAAATACTATATCACGTCATCAGACTCAAGACTTACGAGCTTGAGCTTTGTGGGGTATTAAGGGGTTGGTTGATTGGGATGGNAGGGGAGGAGTATAGAGGGAGGTTGGTGGTTATGAGGAAGGAGGTTATGGGTGGAGATGTGTTTCTGTGAGGAATGGGGATGAGGGAGATGTGTTTTTATAAGGAAGGAGGTTGGTGGTTATGAGGAAGGAGGTTAGGGGTGTGGCGGGATAGGGTAAGTGGTGGAGTGGACTTGGAACGTTATAACTGGTAAGTATTAGATACTATAAAGAGGTATAGTAAGTAGGTAGTGGTGAGGATATAATCTGTGGGTATGGGTGATATTTCACGAATAATTCTCCTCCTTCTCCTCTCTTTGACATCCTCCTCCTCTCCCAACTTCCTTCTCTCGCCCCTTCTCTCTCCCTTTGAAATTCCTCTCCCCCTCGTCTTCCTCTCCGAGGTCCGAGAATAAAATTTAGATTTGAGATGGAGGTTTAGGTATGAATTTTCTAATTCTATTTTGTTCTATTTTATTCTATTTCCTTTTCTTTTCCTTCATTTTCTTTTACGTGGTTTTTTTTTGGGAGGGTTTGGGAGATTGGGGGATTGGAGATTGGTGGTAGAGTTTAGGATGGGGATTAGAGGATGGATAGGGAGAGGGTGGGAGGGGGGTAGAGCTTGGAAGGAGGGGGGAAGGAAGTGTTTTAGGAAGTGAGTAGGGGGTGAGTAATGCAGGAATTAAGTGATACAGGAAGTAAGTGATGCAGGTAGTGATTAGGTTAGGAAGTGAGTAGGTAATGAAGTGAGTGTTTTAAGAAATGAGTGAGCAGGAAGGAAGTGAGCAGGAAGGAAGTGAGTATATGAAAACTGAGGAGGGAAGGAAGTGAGTGTTGAAGGAAGTGAGTAGGTTAGGAAGTGAGTGATGCAGGAAGTGAGTCAATGAAAGAGGTGAATAGATTAACGAGTTGGTCTGGAAGTAAGTAAATTACTCAGTAAGTAGGGATACACTCTCCCTCCCATCTATTTAATCGGAGAACATAACGCCTAGGCATAAATATGCGGATGGAGAATAGATTTAACTAGGGATTAATTAGGAGTCTTGAGAAGGAGAGAGTTAAGAAAGATACAGTTGGTTTGGAGAGAAATATGGATTCCAGGGATGACTTTGAGTTTATTCGATTTTTTGTTAGGGTGTTGTAGTCGGATGGATTAGGGGATAAGTGGAAGGGGAGAGTGAGTAGGGCGGTGAGTAAGTGGGTGGGAATAGAATCTCACTTTCACTCTTGTTTATGTAATATAGTGGAACTCGAAGAAGTGACTGGTTAAGAATCTAAATTTAAGAAAAGAGAACGGAATTAAGGCTCAGGGAAGACTTGGTTCTATTCGTTTTTTGTTAGGTGGTTGGGAGATGGTACTTTTAATAGAATGGAACGTGGGTGAGGAGGGGGGAGTGAGTATGAGTATGAGTGTAAGAGTGGACATGAAAGGAAATTGTAGTAAAAGAGACACACACGCATAAAAAGAGAGAGAGATAATTAGTCACTAAATGGCGTTGGAAGGTCTGATTTAATGGCTTTTGTAGACGTTTCATTTAGGATGGGGGTGAGAGGTTGTGGTAGCTGGGGTGTTGGATTTGAAGGGGTGTGGAGTTGGAGTTGTGTTGGGTGTTCAGATAGGGACGTGGGAAAGCTTTCTGCGGACAATAGGAGGAATTGACGGGATGAAGATAAGAAACTGGTGACTTTTAACATTGCTTTTTGGAGCGGTGATGTGATGTAGTAACACCCAATGTCTAGCCTCCTAGGTGACCAGCTAGCTACAGATATCGTAATAGTGTAACAAACTTGGAACCTGGGAGAGATGGCCATTGAAATTCACTCCCTTGAATCAACTGCAGGAGTTTGAGTTGGTGGACCATATGGCTTTCTCTATGGCTTTAGAGCGTTGAGCGTTCATAGATTCGAGCCACATGTCATCCCCTCCCTTGTATAGAAATCTAAGCCACTGCAATACACTCAATCTCAACCGGCACACCCTTAGGCAATTGGTATACAGCGACACAGCTGCGCGCTGGTTTATGTGTGAAGAATTTCTCGTAGACACTGTTCATCTCGGCGAAGTTGTCCATGGTTGTGAGGAAGACGTTGACTTTGACTACCTGGTGGTGGTATTGTGGTTAGTACATATTTGGGATATATTCATGACTGGAAAGAGGAAAGAATTGGCAGGAGGATAGGGGTGTATGATGAAGTTTTACCTTTGAGAGGGAAGATCCGGCTGCTTCGAGGACGGCACTGAGGTTCTTGATGCAGAGCTCGGTCATGGTGGAGATGGAGGAGGTGGGTTGGGTGAGGATCTCGCCGGATGGGGTGCAGGGGATTTGGCCGGAGCAGTAAATTGTTGAGGATGTTGCGATGGCGTGGGACTATAGATTGAAGGTTAGATTGTGTGTTTGTTTGGGGGAGGCAGGGAGAAATCGGGGAATTTGCGTAGATGAGGAAGAAACGTACGTATGGTCCTGCTGCTGTGAGGTTGTTAGTAAATTTCTTGTTTTCTTGTGTCTCTAGGGACAAATTGTGAAGATTGACACTTACGAGGAGCAGCATCCTTTGCGAATACGGTCTTGAATTCGGCCATGATTGATTCTGTGTCTTGGACGCGAGTTGACTGAGAGGTTTTGAAGTTGTTGGGGAGAATTGAAGCTACAACGAAGCTAGAAGTAAATATGGAGGGGTAGGCGGGGCGGGAGGTCCGATAGCGGTCCGCATTACGGTCGTACCTGACAGATCGTGCTTATTTATACCCAGCATCGCTTACCTCTGCGAACTTGTCAGCATGAATCGGGCTTGGCGAATATCCGTGGCGCCTGCCTTGACGAGACAACTTCAACGACATCTCATAAATACAACCCCTGAGATCTCAACCACCAACGCTCCTATTCCTACGAATCCTATCTGAATCAGATATTGGGTCAATTCCATGACCCTATGCCCGGTCGGAAGTCAGCTGTCTATCAAAAATTGTCCCAGCCACGTTTTGGAAGGAATTCTTGCCAGGAAACAGCCAGATTTTCGGCCTACCCACGAAACGCTACCAACAATTGACTCAGCATCGCGAGCGTCACAGTTTCGAAATCACAGAATCATGGGAATCTCCATAGATCTGAATTCTTTGCATTGAGGAGCTCGAAAACTATTCTGAAAGGCGACAATTCTATCGCAGATATTGTCTTAGATGTCAATGTTAGATGGTATCAGTCCGCTCGCTTCGTTTTTGTTCCACCCCAACAAGAAAATACAAACAACCCCTCAACTCCGCTGCCGAAAACTGGCAGTTCAATCAATTGAAAAGTATCCACGCCAGAAAAATCTTACAGTCCGCCGTTAAATTCAACTAAAAGTTTAGTTTCTCCTATCTCGGATGTACGCTTGAGCAGCGAGCACTGGGTTCAGGTTAGCAACTTGTAACGAAACGGCTAGGCAGAATGGTCATACTCTGAGCCTCCATTTTGGACAAAGGGTCATCAAATCCATCACGCTCACCGCAGTGCTCTTGACAGAATGAATGATTGCAACAGCAAAATTCACGATCCTCGAGGTCATCCAAGTCAGGTGTAGGCAACCGACCCGGTCTGGGAGCTGGAGGTGGCCGCTGGAACGGCGGTGGCTCAGGAACAGCAGGGAGGAACTTTGGAACCTGGACCGATCGTGACCTGCCGCCATCTCGTTTGGTCGCGATGTTGGCCGTTGAATGTTCCGAATATCCTCGCTTGCTGTCTGCGCCCTTGGATTTCCTGGACTTGGACTTGGAAAATGGGCCATCTGAAGTCAGGTGATCACCTTTTCGAGGGGCCGACAATGAGCTTTGAGACCTTTTTGATGAGTGCTTCACTGAGGATGATCGGAACCGTGTTTGATTGATTGGTTTCGAGATATTTGCGACTTGCTTGCGTTTCATCTTGTCGTCATGTCGAAATGGAGCGTTGCCTCTTGACGACGAGCCCGAATTGGAGTCCAAGCGAACCTTTGATGAAGGCATGGCGTATGTTGATTGAGGTTGTTGCTTGGTGACGAGCGAGTGGGGTAATTCTCTGCGCTTGTACTCGTTGTCTACCACTTCTGAAGCCCAGTGGACTTTCTTGGTGGTCGACCACCTTGGGTTCATGAAAGCTGTCTGGGCATCCGACCTTCCGGCTGTCTGAACTGGTGCGGGGTCGATCATGGTGTACCCGTGGCTGTAAGACTCACTCGGTTTTACTGTGGGAGGAGATACGGACGACGGAGATAGCCAAGCGGCGTTGACGTTGACCAGAAACTTGCTTTTCAGGCCCTAGATGTAGTGGTCTGGGTTCCTGCTCGACAATGACGATGGACTACTGATGGAAAAGGTTGGGAGGTTGAAGGAATTGATGAAGTTTTGGTTCAAGTGAGCCGTTGATGAAGAGGGTGGAAGAGGTGTGCCTTGGCTGATCTCCCCTGGACAAGCAAGTGATATGGGCAAATCGAGGGTACCGAGTCTAGTCCATATGAGGAAGTCCTCACAGGGGTCCTAGAATGTTCAAACAAGTCACAAAAGGGTTGATGGGGCTTTCAATGGAGATGGATGGATTTTGTAGGAGAAGAGAAAAGTGTGAAGGAGAGTTGGTGTGGGAGGAGGGGGAGACGGCCTTTTAAGTGCGGAGTCCTGGGCGGTCCTGGGGCTGACCAACCACAAGCGAGGAAAGGTCTCTGCCGCACTGCAGGTCTACCATTTGGGTAAGCTTAGCGACCTTGGATTCCTGGGGCTTCACTCGTATCTTGCGAACCATCTTCTTACTTTGGCAGACATGTTCTCGTTATCCAGCATGCTGTTAAATTTCAAGAAACGACTTTCAGAGCCCCCTGTTGAGGCTCTGCCATGTTTCGAAAGAACTTGATATCAAGTGACCCTCGTCACGTTGTCGGGTATGTCATTGTTTCCCTATCTTCAACCCATATTCCAGATATTCAATTCATTGTTTCCAACGGTATGAGAAATCATCTGCGTTATTTCTGATTCTAAAGGGTTAGTGACTTGATGGGTTGATATAGATGGTTGCCTAGAGCTATTCGATGATAACATTGTTTTCAACCCTTGTGGACCTTTGAGGCTCCCCCTTAAACTTTGTAAGCGCCAGTTGATGTAAAGTTTTATTTGACACCTCTCATTCTTGATACTGGCTAGAATAACGTTTACACCAATACAAGTAGACCTCATCGTAACAATAGACCCAATGATCCCCCAATTCAACATCCACTACTATCCCATCAACCCACACAAAACACAATCAGATCGTCCGCTCTATGCCATTCTATCACCCTCACTCTCCTTCACCTTCAGCCAAAACCGGAACCCTAATCCTTAGATCCAACACCTCCATAACCCCCCTCACACTCTCCAACCCCCCATCAAAATACACAGCACCAACCACAGCCTCCACCCCCCTCGCAATAGTCCACGATCGCTCCTCCCTCTTCACATCATCCTTCCACAACCTCACCGTATAAACCACCGGATTCTTCCTCAAACTCCCCTCTATCCCCTTCATCGGCCTAATAAAGTACTCAATCTTCGTCTCCCTCCCAATCCGAGCCAAATTCTCCCGTCCCAGAATCTCCTTAATCACCTTATTACTCGTATCAATGCCCATCACCCTCTTCACCCTCTTCGAGCGCGTATGTGCCGACGAGCCGGACACCCGCAAAGTGTAGCAGCTCTCTGTGAGCAGGAGTTTCATCGCAGCGTGGCCGACGCTTGCGAGGTCCCGGTTTCCGGAGGGAATGTGTCGGTGGGTTGTCCCGACGGTGGTTACAAGTGACCCGGGGGATTCTAGGGCTTCTTCTAACAAGTCGGGGTTGCGGAATGTGTAGTGGGTTATTTGCTGGATTCGGGAGAGCCAGTTGTGGGATGTTGGGATGCGGGTTATGACACCACGGGGGTTGGGAGAGGTGAGGTGGAGGGGGAGGCGGTGGCCTGCGCTGGTGGTGCTGCTGCTTCCGTTGGGTTCTAGGGGGTGGTTTGGGTAGTTTGTCAGAGTTGATGTTGAGAGGGTGGGGGATGAAGGTTTGAAGTAGGGGTGGTCTGGATATCTCTTTTCCCATTCAAGGTCGGAGGGGGAGTTGGGTTCTTGATGGTGTAGAGAGTCGGAGTCTTCATTGGGGTTTGTATCAGAGGGGGGGTTAGAGTTTGAGGGTGGTGAGGTGAGAGGTGAGAGGGTGGCGGTGTCGAAGGATTGGTCTGCAGACATGATTTTCAGAGGTTGTTGGTCGGCGGAGCTTTTCTTCTTTACAAGAGACTATTTTACGGAGTACAGTGGTGTTTGTATGTGTATGAGATAAGAATGTTGAGAGGAGGGTTTTTATAGGGGCGTCGTTCTACAAGACAAGAGTCAGTACATTCATGAACTTGTAAATTCCTTCTGGGAATCCTAATCTTTACTTGGGGTTGACGGTTATGTGTGACTATGAATGGTAAAGAATTGACGTCTTCTATTCACTGACCTTTGGAGTAGGAGTGTTTTACTATTACGTGCTCACCTTTATAACTCTGTAACAAAGTAGTTGATTCTCTGATAATTTCATTTATTTTAATTCTTTAAACTATAGATATTTTTGAATCTATAGTGTTCTAGTCTTTTGAAATATTCAAAAAGTATTATTAAATTACGTCACTAAATAACAGCAATCCCTTCATATTGTTAAAGACGAGTAAATCAATCCAATTATATACATGGCTTCTAAGTCGACTTTTGGACATATAAACTGATAATCACCTGTTAATTATTATCCTGTAAGTGGACTTGACAAATAAGATTTGGAAGTTGAGTTTAGGCTTACATATAGGTACCTGGCCTTGTTATTTTAGCAAATGTATAATACTGGATGTTATCGTATCTCCTAGACCGTTCGGGGAATTCTTTGACAATGATTTGGCACTTTAAACCTCCGGGGAAAAGTCGCGCACGTCCTTGATGCACCTGAAAATCCCCCGGAACGGTCTAGGAGATAGGTTTGCTAGGTTGGGTATGGGTAAATGAGTTTGTTAGGTTGGGTATAGGTCAATGGGATTGTGAAAGTGTGGTAGGACAGGCGTTCAAAGTTATAGAACGTCAAAATATTGTTGGCAATCAGGGCTAACAATTCATTGGTCTCGGCTCCTTGTTGATTACAGTATGTCCCATTGATGGATCGCTTAGAAGACTGGTGTGCAGGTGAGCGTACTGTAATTGATCACGTGAGAATTTTCTTATTCAAGCCATCTTGCTGTTGATGTCTCAAGTGTGCCGCACTTTCATCACAATCACCCCCTCATTTACTTGAACCCTAAATTTTGAATCAGCTACTACTCTCCCCCCACCCCCTCTTATTTAAATGTTAATCGTGAACTTTATTATTTTGTGGGCGCACGGTAGTTTTGCCATACAAAATTTAGTGCATGAAGCTGTCAGAAATAACCTCTAATTAGGGGGTGGGAGAGTACTAGTAACAAAAGCTTAGACATCATCTGAACCGTCGTTGAGATCACCCGCGTGCATAGCAGGGGATCGCTGAGAAGCGAAGCCCGCTTGTTTCAAGGGACTACCTTGTGGTTTTGTTTTAAGTCTAATGTCATATGGATGGAATAAGGGATCTTGTTTTGAATTTATCGAAAGTGACGAAATCCATTTGAACGAATGTCAATACGAATTTCGGATAGAATTGGGGTATAAGCCTAGTAGTCTGTTTCTCCCATCTTTCAAAGTCTTGATTGAATTTGCCACTCCGTATACCTACACTTTCTCTAGCTTCTAAACCGGCAAACGCTTAAAGATCATTTACATGAGTTGGATTCGCTATTTCTCCTGAATAACGACGTTTGTCTGAGAAGGCGAGATGGTGAATATATCGCATACTCTTCAAGTCACACAATTGACTGGAGTAATGTCATCTTTGGTGAATCCTACATTCGGTGGATAAATTGGACCCGGGCCCGCACCATGAAGTCATCGCCATCAATCCAACGTATCTCCCCCGTGGCCCTTTCCCTTTGTGGGATACGTTCATGTTTGCCGAGCCCCTGATACGCGTCTGTTTTCATATAGACATTTGGAAGGACTTAACAGTCGAAGGTCAAGATTTAGCGCGGTAAAATATATGGTTATACGGTAACATTCGCAGGTTTATCCTCTCGACGGATTGTGTACACCCCTTACTTCTAAAGTTTGTTATATTGACCTTCGGACATAGTAGTTTACCGTTGTTTTAACGTTAGTGCTACTCAATTAGTCTGAAGTATGTCGACCCAAGCCCCTTGTAGCACGCCTATACATTGTTAGCAGCCGGTACGATTCTTCGGATCTAGCTAGCCGAACCCCACTGTGGGTTTCTAATATACATATTCTTAAATAAATGCTTGTTTTGAGAAACATTATGGACCACACAGGAAGCCGTAAACTTCGACGGTTAGACATATAAATGTACTGTACTGCACATATGCCACGTCAACACGCCCAGGCGACATAATTCTTTTTCAGCTTATGTAGAAGTCATGTGTAATACTATATAGTACACTTCAATGGGGGTGACTGAACCCACTTTACGAACCCTCGAAGCACCCCACAGGGGGCAAGGATCACGAATGAGATAGAAGCAGTAGAGTGGCTTGGACGAAACAGTACCGGCGTAATACTTTCCGCCTCGGTTAATCGGGTCAATCGCAAATAATCGTATTAGGTACTGTACAGAACCCTGAAATGACATCTCCAGACCCAGTATCGCGAACAACATTTGGCAAATGTAATACGATCCCATAGAATTCCACCCCGCCATTGCACCTGGAACCCTTCTAGAGGACTACTAAGATGGAACATTTCCTTTTATAAAACAGGCCTTAGAATTCTATAGAAAATAATTCTTGAGACGTGGTAAGGGAATGTTATCTAACTAATCGGAGAGTAGGATATCAAGGGGACATAGAGATGAAGAGTTTATACTATGGCTAAACAAAACTTCCTAACAGTCTATTGGGCGGGCGGACTTGTTTTCTGTCATGCCACTTTATTCTATGAAGCTTTTATGGAATATGGGTTATGGAATAGAATTCTTCTAGATATCTATTTAAATAGGTGGGAATCCTCCTAGTGTGGGGGTATGTATGGAATGGAATGGAATTTCAAATTCCGAACGCTGATAGCGAGCCGGACTTGCCACTCTAACACAGCGAAGCAAATGATCAACATGATTATGTACAAGAAGAAAAAAACAGAATCCATCTTCTTGTACTTCAACTTCCTTTCCACCGAAAACATTTTTGAGCAAGTCAACAATCATTGCTTACAACGTAAGCGTGTTACCGGCTTTACCGACAACTGCGCCCTGAACCTCAGAAGCAGGGACCGTGTCATACGAGTAAGGCATAGTTTCGAGAGTACCAGCCGGGGCGGCGTTTGATCCATATCCAAAAGTATTTCCTCGGTCGACTGCAAAACCTTCCCCATCAACGCTGACGATTGGCTCTTGGGCGCCAGAGAAATTGTTGTTCTCAACAAGACATTGAGCGCCCTTTCTAGTGTTGACTGCCTGTTGAACACCCTCAAAGTAGTTGCTGTAAATATGTCCCGTACCAAATCGGAGGGATGGAAGACGGGTGTTGATGTTCGAGAAGTGGTTGAAGCCCATAGAGACTCTGAGTTTTCCGGTGTCTTCAGCGCCCTTGGAATCTGAGTTTCCGATGAGAACAGCTTTGAAATGGTCGTATAACTTGCTATACGTAACGCTGACCAGATCAGCACCGTTGACGATGTCAATCAGTCCGTCATAAAAGTCCTTGTCGTGGGTCATATCGGAGGAGAGATCCATGTGATCTATCCAAACATAGCTTGACCCCGAAACTGTAATGGCATCGCCATTCGCAGCCGTGACCTTCTTGATTGCGATGTTGCGGATAATGACGTTTGTTGCTCCAGAGACTGAGAGACCAAATCCAGTGAGGACGGCGGCGGCGGATTTGCCAAGGAGTGAAGTGTTGCTGCCAACTTTGATTTGTGCTCCTGACTGTTCGATTGGCCCGGATATATAAACAATCTTTGCCTGTTCACCTGCGCAAGCGGCCGCGAGCTCTTCGTAGGTTGCTACGGTGACCTCTGCCCCCCCAGCACCACCTGTGGTTCCTTCACCGAGAGAAGCGAATCCTGGCGCTCTCTTTTGGCACGTCAGTAAACATTCTCAAATATATATATGAAAGTCTGGAAAGTTCTTACCTCACCGCCGGCGGGGGCGCCACCTGAAGTCTAGTCATGATGTTAGTAGGCATTTCTGTATGGGAATCTGTGGTTACTCTTACACGATTGGCAGGGGGCGCGTAGGGAGTTCCGGCAGGCGGACCACTACCTCCAGGTTTGCCAGTGCTTGCCGGTGAGCCACCACCACCACCAGTCTTGGAGGGAGGCTTATCACCATTCTTTTTGCCTCCGCCTCCGCCTCCGCCTCCGCCTCCAGGTTTGCCAGTGCTTGCAGGTGAGCCACCACCACCACCAGTCTTGGAGGGGGGTTTATCACCAGTCTTGGGTTTGCCTCCGCCTCCGCCTCCGCCTCCGCCTCCACCTCCAGTTTTGCCAGTGCTTTTAGGCTTGCTATCGCCAGTTTTGGAGGGGGGCTTATCATCATCTTTATTCTTGCCTCCAGTTTTGCCTGTGCTTTTAGGCTTGCTATCGCCAGTTTTGGAGGGGGGCTTATCATCATCTTTATTCTTGCCTCCAGTTTTGCCTGTGCTTTTAGGCTTGCTATCGCCAGTCTTAGTGGGGGGCTTATAGTTATCATCAGGCTTAGCAGGGGGTTCAGCTTTGCCAGTGCTATAAGGTTTGCCAGTGCCAACAGGTGAGGGAGTGTCGTCGGATTTTTCGCAGGAATCTTTCGGGGGCGGGGCTTGATATGGTGCTGCCAGAGCGAGAGTCAACAGACCCGAACACAAGATTGTCGCGAACTTCATTTTGATCTGGAGCTTGAGGTTCTTGGAGAAAGGGTGTACAAAGGAGGGAAGCAAAGAGGATAAAACAGGAATTGTCTTTGTCGAAAAGACTGAACTCTGTCAAAAAGTGTGCAAAAGAGAAATTCAAATGATTGATGCTGCTGTGAACGAAGGACTATCGACTTAAGAGTGGGCGGCCGGAGGGTTTAAAGAAGAAACCAAACATCTGAAGTTCTCCCCTTCAGAGGTAAAATAGGATACTCCAAGTCAGAGACATCATACTGAGTGCCAGATGGATGAAATAAACAAGATGCCAAGTATCATCCAGTGTCTCGAGTGGATACCCAATGATGAGTTAGTCCCCTTCCAGAAGCCAAGCACGATCATCTCATTCCCCGCGTTCCTCATTGACTAGTTTTTTCGGATCTCGGATAATTTATGAGAAACAAACTGGATGGTGCGCTGTCACTTGTTTGAGAAAGATTAATACGCGGGATTTTCACTGGCATGTTCCCAAATCAATCTTTGGACGTTCATTACGGAAGATTGGAAGAAAGGGGCAGGATGGGCGTTAGGATTGATGTGACTATGCGACTGATCAAAGCTTGCTTCGTCCAGAGACCATTACGAGGGACGATCATGGAGTGGAAGTATGAAACACAGTCTTGGGAGGTGTATGTGTATTATAAATCAACAGTTTTCGGACAACCTTTGGGACTAGGTAGTGTAGTGGATACAAATTAATACTCTACTTACAATTATTTTCTCACTGCATATACTGAACTAGGAAATTAGTCAATGGGCGAACTGTTTATCACAGCAAAGCCCATGTTGGAAAAAGGCTTCTGCCAGCGAGCTTCTAGGTATTCCAAAAAAAGAAAGTCTTTAATAGCATTGTTCTCCGCTATTAGCACGACGCAAACCACGTCCTAAACCTGCAAAACGATAATTGTACGAGACCCTAACCACAACGGTTTTTTCAGCCGCCAGCCAATCTTTCTTTTCATCCCCAAATGTTTGTTGTAGTCTTGTCGTCCGGTTTCGAAACATCCTACAAGGAAGCGGGCGTCCAAAGTACCTAAAACCGTCTGATAGAGCAGTTTGGTCGAAACTTCGCCAAGAAAATCCATAAGACCACCATATGGCCCCGTGACTTTTGTAACTTTTTGTTTGATCCCTTACTCCGGACTCCCTCACCCCTTTTGGAATGTTATTTCTGACAGCTTCATGCACTGAACTTTGGATTACGAAGGTAACGTGCGTGCCGAAAAAGTAACAAAAGAAAAGTGCACGATTAACCTCTAGTTAAGGGTGGTGGGGGAAGTAGTATTTCTCCGTAAATGCTCTCTACCGGTAGGCAAATCATCCTAGTCAAGTTTGGTCTCGGTACTCTCACCAATAAGATCGGTAGAAAGCATTTACAGGTTCATTGGCGGGAAAGGCTTTTGTGCATTACAACCAATCTTACGAACTCGAACACGTCGAAGTAGATGTTTGAGATTAGGAAAATCATTAAGAGAGACTCCGAGATTAATGAGCATAGGTAGGAACGGAAAAGAAGCTTCTAGCGTGATATTCTTTTTGGCTATTAATAGCAAAGGAGTGATTCTTGACGTCAGTGATTAGATTGTTTCTGCTCATGACCATTTTTTGCCTCTTTCTCGCTTAGGCTCGCTTAAAAATTGGCATTGGTTGTTACTATTTTTGTAGCATCTATACAAAACTACATAAAACTGAAATTACAACTGGAAAGATGTTAAAGTTTGTCTTTCTAAGTCCTTCGTTAATGTCTTCAATGTCTGCCCAGAAACTCTAATATGTTTATTCCTTAACTATAGAGATGGTTATGCTAGGGGGTATTATAATTCCAGACTCAGTCTCGTATTTCAGCCGAACCCCACCAAAAACTACCTTTTTACAAGCCTATAAATCTACGAATTCGTATGAAGCCTATACGTAATGTCTCTTATATAGATTAAGCGTATATGCGGACATTTTCTATAAAACCTAATATATCAAGAGATATCCCAGTAAGTTTCCCTTTAGTAAATTCCATAGTACATTTGTTAGTTTTATAGTATAATAGAATAGCGTCTCATGTTAAATTTCTAAAGTGTACAAGCCACAGCTACTACGTATCTTAATCTAGGTCTTTATTTTTAGATCATTTTAATTATTCCTTAATTTACTATGATTTAGGAAAGTAGAGTATTTTTAGTGTATTTGCGGCCAAAACTTAGGACTGCGTCCAGAATACTGAAACCCTTTGGTGGTGGCGTCTTTCTATACCTTCACTTGAAGAACTAATTCACTATAATTCTTGCGACTAACAGGAGGGTGTTTTGCGTATCGAGGGTGACTAAGCAAGCTTGCATATATCGTTTGATCTATTCGATCACTTGTCCACAACAACAACAAAACCACTGATTGTTGTTGTACGCTGTTTCTTATTTACCCTCCACCACCCCCAAGCTAGCCACCAGATTTAGATAGAAAGACAGGCCTGAATAGAGCGCTTGGCAGCCTGGGCTCCACTTGTTGGGGTAAAAATAGCCTCACAAGTGCCCCAGGGGCTGTTTGAACCAAATAATATATCCCACCACTCCTACTACGTGAACCCGAGTATTAGTAAAATAGCTGTTAAACCCTTCTAGACAAAACGGTGAACCTCTTCTATATATATAGTTCTTTTTAAATCGAAGAATCGCAGAACTACTGGTGTTTCTGAGAATTAAAGGTATTTCTAGAAGTCTCTAGAGGAGTGTTGTAACTCGTCAATTCTCAAATGAAACATGCCTTTTCCCATATAGTCTCGCACGCAAACCAAGTCCTAAGCAGGGAGAAGAGCCTGACCAACAGTAGATATGTTTGTAGACTGTATTCATGCACTATGTAACTAACTTATTGATTTGATTTTCAAGGATTTAATATAATATCGAGTAACTACGAGGTCAAATACTACGGCATCCCAAATCTACTAGTAAACCAGATAACCAAATCGTAGATCACAAATTTTAAAAGTCACTTTGTAATGGGTAGAGTAGGCTAATTAAATCGGATCAGCTAAACTTTCGTGTATTGTAATAATAAGTCCGTAGGTCTGCCCTTTTGCGCCCCTGTTTCTTTAGTAAAGCTCTCCCTAGGGGTAAATAAATAACCCCTATTCTCGGTATTACTATCGTAGACGGCGGGATAAGTGTTAAACCCTCGGAATCCTATTACGAAGCGAGTCTCTTAGTTATATAAATGTTTCGAGGCAGCTTACTCACTTTTATACCTGGTAAAGAATTATTAGATATAGGAGATAATATATCTAACGATAGTAAAGGTTAAAGAGAAGGGCGCTAGTAATAAAGTTATCGTAAAGAAAGGGAAGAGAAAGAGGTAGAAATTAGGAGGGGGAGAGAGGATAGGTAAGTAGTAAATAATTATTAGCGTAATACGTACTAGCCTAGCCTCTTTAGGAAGGTAGTATTTAGGGGCTAGGATTAAGCGATACGTATAACTAAAAATATTTCCCCGCTTCTATCCCCTTCTACTACCCTCTCTCCCTTTCTTCTAAACAATATACTAGAGTACAATCCTAATACGACAGTGAGGATACGACAGTGAGGGTACGATAATATTAAGTCTATGAAGTTTAAGCGAGGGTAGGGTTATGGAGGTATAGATACATTAGTTGGTAGCAGTAGTAAACTTAAGACTTTTACGATTTACTATTTACGATTTGGTTATCTGGTTTAGTAGTTACGGTATCCTGAATGTACTAAAAGGTTAGATAGAGTAAATACTAATTCGTAAATTACAAATCGTAAAAGTTATGTTTCCTACTACTATGCTAGAGTGCCCATACCCCCATAGTCCCACGTATAAGGGCCTGATTACATGAACTCGCCGCCCGCTATTACGGTATCTTTACTTTCGTATTCTTTTACTATTGCCTACCCTCGCTATTACCTACCCTTACTATTATAGTATCTTTATCGTCGCTATCGCTATCGCTATTATAGGAAAGAGAAGAGAAAAGAAAAGCTGGAGAGAGCGAAGAAAGGTAGAGTAGGTAGTAAATAAAGTAGCGTAATACGTACTAGCCTAGCCGTTCTAGGAAAGTAGTATTCGAGGCTAGGAATAAGCGATATATATAACTAAAATATTTCTCCCCCTTTTCTCTCTCTCTTATATATATATATATATATATATCTATAAAATACTAGGGTATAATCCGACCCGATAGCGAGTAGTATAGGCGATAGCGAGGGTAATAAGGATATAATAGTAAGAATAGGCGATAGTAAGGGTAGGTGATAGTAAGGAGGGTACGATAGTAAGGGAACAGGTAGTTAGGGTGTCTACGTAAAAATGCCTAGGCACGTGAAGTCTAAGGTGGGGGGTGTAGGGGTATAGGTACTCTAGTATAGTAGTAATTTACGATTTGCGATTTAGGAATTAGTATTAAGTCTATTACGGAACCCTGAATATACTACTAAACTAGATGACTAAATCGCAAATCGTAAATACTCGATTTAAAGGTTATTTCATAGGAAATCGCAAGTCGTAAATTGTAAAGTGGCTTAGGGTTAGGGTTATATACTAGCGCTAAAATTAAAGGTAAAACTACTCGATATAAGTAAATAAGCTTAAATTTGACTTAAATACTTATACCCTCGAATATAACTCGAACGCTCTTTTAGCTCTACCCCCGCTATCCCGCTACTACTTCCCCTCTTACCTACGTGCGTAGCACGTAATATATCTCCGCTCTAGTAGGGTTTGTCGTAGCCCCCCGCGCCCTGTACCCCTCCCCGACACATAGTTACCCCCTTACTCTTCTCGCTATCGCTGTCGCTATCGTAGTAATAAAGGGTTGTCGTAAAGAAAGAAAAGAAACAGAGAGAGGACAGACAAGTAGTAAACAATTGTTAGCGTAACACGTGCTAGCTTAGCCGTTTTAGGAAGGTAGTATTTAAGGCTAGGATAAGCGATACACACGAAAATATTTCCCCGCTTCTGTCCTCTCCATCGCTGCTCTCTCTCCCTCTCTCTTCTAAACAACATACTAGGGTAGTAGGGCACAACCCTTGTACGACAGCGAGGGTGGGTGACAGCGAGGGCGGCGAGTGTATGCACCCGAAAATTTCAAGGCTGTGAATTTTGAGCGAAGGTGGGGGCGTGGGGGTATAGGCACAATAGTAGGTAGCAGTAGTAAATATAAGACTTTTACGATTTGCGATTTGCGATTTGGTCATCTGGTTTAGTGGTACATTCAGGATGCCGTAGTCCATTCAATCTTTTACTACATTCGTACGGTATCTTGAATCTACTACTAAACTAGATAACCAAATCGCAAATCGCAAATCGCAAATCGTAGGGGTTATATATTTACTACTACTATACTAGAGTACCGATGCCCCTATACCCCCACCCTCGCTTAAACTTCGTAGCCTTGAAATTTTCATGTATATACTCGCTACCTTTATAGTCGTACTACCTCGCTACTATGCCCCCTCGCTATCGTATAGGGGTTATACCCTAGTATATTATTTAGAAGAGAGAGAGAGAGAGTAGCGGAGGGGAATAGAAGTCGGGAAAGATTTTTAGTTATATATATTACGGTAATTGACTAAGATACCCCTTAGTTTATTATAAATACCTGAGATACCCCTTAATAAATAGGCGTGTGACTCAGATACCCCTTAATATGTACCCCTTAATTTTAGGGGTATCTCGGTCGCTAATCAGGGGCATCTCAGTCACTTTTAGTTAGTTTAGGTATTATCATTCTCGCTGTTCATTAAATTCATATGGCAGTACAGGCTAGGATTACAGTATTGAACAAATTAAATTGATGTTTTCAGCTAATATACTAACCGTGGTTTCCACCGCGCGGAACACGGAACCAACTAACATGATATAGAACAGGAGTGCCCAGGAGTGTACAACAAAGGAGTATATGCTAGGGCCATATGCCAGGGCTATATAAGCCAGGCTCCTGCCCACAATAGTACTTAGCTCTCTAGTCATCTGAATACAGCTCTTCTGGCCCCTAGCCTTCCACATACCTGATTCCGAACAGCAATTGACAATATAGTACTGCCTACTTACGACTTCGCAAACCACTTGTGGATTTTAGTAACGTTACTCCTTCGCTTTTTATTCGTAATTCCACTCGAATTAGCCTTTGTTGCTTGTTCTTTTTCCTGAGCAATATCCTCCTAAGCAATATCCTCGTGAATAATATCGTCCTAGGCAGTATTAATTAGCCCAAGCCCTAACTATAGTACCAGCACATGCTAGTGATGCGGGGTAAAACTCGTAGGTGAATAGAGACGTCAAGGTGCGAAACTATCTAATTCACCTTAATCACTTATAGTACTTTTGCGAAATTCGCTCTATAATTGACTAGGATACCCCTCTTTTGCGACTAAGATGCCCTTGTTTCTCGCATATAATTAGGGGGTACATATTAAGGGGTATCTTAGTCACACGCCTATTTATTAAGGGGTATCTCAGGTATTTATAATAAACTAAGGGGTATATCAGTCAATTACCGTATATATTACTTATTCCTAGCCCCCGAATACTACCTTCCTAATGAGGTTAGGCTACTATATATCGCGCTAATAATTGTTTGCTTACCCCTCCTCCTCCCTTTTCCGTTCTACTTTCTCTTCTCTTCTTTTATAATAACCCTTTATAATAACCCTTTATAATAACCCTTTATAATAACCCTTTATAATAACCCTTNAACCCTAACCCTCAGCTGCTTTACGATTTACAACTTACGATTTCCTACAAAATAACCTTCAAATCGAGTATTTACGATTGGCGATTTGCGATTTGGTTATCTAGTTTAGTAATAGATTCAGGATGCCGTAAATACCAAAGCCTGAAACTTACAACGTAGATTCTGGAGGTGGAATGAAAAGACAATTGTATTCTTGTAAATCTGGAGACTCGCAAACTACCTCTACTCCTAGCGCAGAAACTCATCACATTACAGGCATAGTAGAATCTTTCTTCAAAATGAATGAATATAATACTCTTGGAAAGAAGCTTTGGTAATTATGAAATGTAATTAGCCATAATCACTCTTCAGCCCATGTTGAAGTACAGCCCCTCCCTATCTTTCTACTTCTGTCCAGACTTCTGCCTAGACTTTTGGCGATACTGCTCTTCTGGGTGGTTCCTCCCGTTCAGTCTCTATCCCATCCAGGTGCGAGAGCCGCAGTTTTAAATGGGCAAGTAAAGTGGAGTGAAAGTGTCTTTTACTTGGTTTCTCCAAAGAACAAGTGGTTTGGCCAAACGCTGCGTTTCCAAGCATTTAAGACTCAATTGAAACCAGCTCTACACCAAGTATTTTCCACTTTGGACGCATGTCTAAAACTGGAGGTCACGCATCTGAAAGGGATAGTTGTTCGTTGTTCACATAGATAGATTTCTCAAAGAGGACTATAGATACTGTACTTTGCGGGCAAGAATTAGAAACACAATTATTTCTAGGCTTCTGTGTTCCTCAGTAGCATAATATCAGCAGTCATCTGAAGAAAGTTACGTAGGGAGGAGAGGTCAGCTGATTATAGTATGATCGAGCGTGATCTTCCGCACACGAAAGCCCCAACTTTTACTTTTTCATCTAGATGTGACTTCATTTCTGCCGAATTCATGACGTCTAACTGAGTCTTCTGCAGTTCTTTGCTTCAAGAATTGCTCTTGTCATGTGCGTCGTTTCGCAGGTCTTCCCCGTGGCCGTCATCTGAGAGGCGAGGCAGCAGCCCAGAGGTGAGAACAAAACACGAGGAGAAAAGCCACTGTATTGAAACAGTTCAAACCTTTTCATCCGGAAGCAGAATGATGGCGATGACGCTTTCACTTTCTCAAATACATTGGGCCATACTATACAGTAGAGCCGCCTTACATTGTTACTGGAGAAGATGCATTTTCAGATGAAGAGCTGGAGTGTTTTATTGGGATCCTTGGCCCTCTTAGACCTGCCATTCAGCTGAAGGATCGAATCAAAAGACTGCATTACAAATGATTAACCTTTTATACATTCGAATCGTGCTTCCAAAGATCGGTCCATCAAACCTTTTCAGGAAACCACACAAGAGGGCTGTACGTCGTGGGGCTATTTTTAGACAACAATGCGCCTCGTAGTCATAATTGTACAGTACTACAGCAGTAGACCTTCGTACCTCGAAACTCGCACTGATGCGTTATGGACTATTTCGCCACACGCATTAAGTTCAAAGAAGTGATTTGTGAAGTGCCGTCCAACTTATTTTCAGATGAAGTAGTAGACTGTTTTATCCAAACCCCGGCACCGCTCGGTCCCTTTGAGGCCCAAAGTTTAAAGGAAATCATCAACAAAACGACTATTATGTGTGGAATCAATGTTCTATACTGTACTGTACTCGTACATCAAAGATGAGTTTTATCCATTTACAGTATCAGGGGTTTACTTTCTTCCCGTGATCCCCTTAACGCAGGCCAGACTGTGTTTCTGACGGCTTTGACTTTTCCCCGCAGAAACAAGGAGTATGCGACACTTTGGGATGTCAGACTTTCACAATATTTTACTCATTGTACTCTGTAGGAAGAGGAGGAGGAGAACACGGGGATATGGGGAAACGTGTTTGTTGCGAGATTTCAGATAGCCCTATCGCTGAATCAATTATTGTTTTCCAATGGATCAGTTACCAAGAAATTGATTAGCGTGATATGAAGTTGAAACAATCAGGTAGCTTTACCTACTGTTGGCAATGACGTACATAACCAAGCAATATTGAGGGGCGTCTTCATTAGAATTTGCACGCATTGAAGTATTCGTCACCGACAAGGAACAAATTCTGTATAGAGAACCATTGGGATGGCGAGGCTGAGTGGCAGAAATGACATAAGATCTTAAGCCTCATGCGAGCCTTAGCGTCAAAGCATCTTTCACAGGTACATCCAACCACGAGCACCAAATCCAAGCTTAAGTTGGATGCCAACTGAAGCTAAGGCGCCGAGCTTGGCTTCAACCTCACTTCAGAGAAAAAACAAGAACTTGGGGTTTCCCGAAATACCAATTCTCTATTCTCTATGATGTAAGATGAGGGGTAGCTTGGAAATACTTTCGTTCGGAGTTGCAAAAAGAGCTACCCTGTAGAGTTATTGAGATCATCGAGAAGCTGTCTTATGGTCATGATCGAATTCTTCTCCTGGGTAGTGTGGATAGGACCTATCCATTAGTACAAATATCAGGCTGGAATCCCCCTTCAAGATCTCAACAATATCATCAAAATCATCCATCTCTTCTTATCAAACCTGCTTGATCTCTTAACCAGAATCAAATATTTGTATCGGCTTCTCACTCAATCAAAATATCTTGATACTTTACTTCAAATAACAACCTCTCTCAAGTATTGTTGCAAATTACTAAACCCAAACCAAACAACAAAAATGCAATTCACTTCCTTCTTCCTTCTGGTTCTCGGCGCCACTACCGTCCTTCCCGCCCCAGTTGACATTGAGTTGTCCCAGGTGGCTTCTCCCTTGGTAAGATCATGGATCTCAGAAGCGTTCATATAATTGCTAATGTAATTTACCAGTCTTCACTCAATAAACGGGAACCCACTACACCATTAAGCGAATTCCTCCCTACAGTCCATGCAAGAGGCAAGGGCAAGGGCAAAAATGGCGACAACGATAATGATGGGATCCCCAATTCCCTCGATAATGATAGCGATAACGATGGCGTTGTAAATGACCTCGATAATGATAGCGATAATGACGGCGTCCCAAATGCCCTCGATAATGATAGCGATAATGATGGCGTCCCAGATGGCATCGATACGGACAGCGATGATGACGATGTTGGAAACATCAATGGAAACTGCAGCAACGACAGAGCTCTGTGCAACCCCAATCAGGGGGCTTGCAGTCGCTCCGGCAATGACGCCACCAACTGCTGCTGTGTTTGAGGAGGTTATTTTTGTATGATTATGGTGGTATGGTTATGGTTGTATGATTTTGGTTGTATGACTATGTTTGTATGATTACTTTTGTATCATTACTTTTGTATCATTATTTATGTATGGCAGGATTTATAGTGAATGAGGATGAAGGCTTAGTAAGTTGGTGGGATATATATCCCACCCTACTACTGCCACATGCCTTCAACACCACCACCAATATCCACCATATCTACTATATCGTCAGCTACACTTTTGTGAGCTCTTTTGTGCTCTTGTGTTCTTTATTTGGTCCTCGATACGATTCCTACAATCCTACGATTTGACAAGTACGGTATAAGGGTGTCAGGATAGTGGTGGTACTGGAACAAACGCTCGATTCACTCCTTTTGAGCTCGATCCTCGACGCACTCGAACTGGCGCCGGCATAGCAGATATGGGTCGGCATGGCAGATGGATAGACTGGGTTCGCCAGGCAAGGAGGGCTCTCTGGGTGTGGTTTTGGCCTAAAAAGAGGTTTTCCCACGCTTGTTACACAAATGTGAGAGGGGTGGATATGTGTGCAGGGCAGGTG
>LT855418.1:887249-936945 GCA_900184765.1 Hymenoscyphus fraxineus
AACTTTTACGATTTACGATTTGGTCATCTGGTTTAGTGGTACATTCAGGATGCCGTAGATGTGTCTATATTTATGGGGAAATCGCGAAACTTGTCTAAGTTGTCTCAACTTTTAGAGTATGAAATAAACGAGCGAACCGCTTGTTTATGATTTTGCCAGTAACAAGAGACTCTCAAATGGTACTTTGGCTTCGTTTGCTCACTGAATAAAGAATTGACTAAAAACGGTAAGACATTTGCGCGAAAGTCTGGACAAGAATTGATTTCGGTTATTTTAAAATGTTTAGAGAACAATATCAACCATACGAGACTTTAAGCATAATATCCTTTTCTAATCTAGGTGCGTACAGAGTTTTGCCCAACTGTCTTACAGACTAGCGCGTCCAGTGGTTGACTTATTAATCCTTGACTGGAAATGAAGCACTTGATATCGATTAATTATCCTTTAGCGGAAAGAATAACCAAAAAGACTGTGGGATTAACAAAAGTTACATTATTACGTTCCTTCGATTTAGCTAATATAATCTACAACCGGGGAAGAAATATGATCTGCCCTATGCACAGACCCGACTTCTATTTAGATTTATTTTTTTCCTCTACCACATCATTTGCCTCAATCCACCCACTCGGCTTCCACATAAAAATACCCCCCTCATTATCCCCCTTCATACCTTTCAACGGTCTGAACCTACTCAGTAATTCAAACCCAACGCTTCTGTAGAGCATCTCGCCCTGACTGCTTGCCTCTATACCCACGGGAACGTTTTCCTCTCCAGCCCGCTTAATAACCTCACCCATTAATCTCTTTCCAATTCCCATTCCTTGAAAGTGTCGTAAGACGACCACACTCTGCGCATGCCATCGATTTCTCCTCATAGGGTACCTCTCAAACCAAAACCTCGCTTCCTCATCTCCGACACGAAGAAATTCCGCCACAGCATCAGGATCATCACACTTCCCCCGATCCACCCAGTAGAGAAAAGGTAGAATAAAATTCCACAGCCACAAAGCGGTCGGCATCAAAAATCCTTTACGACTAGCAATTTGTTTCTGCGCTCCTTCGTCTTCTCCTAGTCGCGTGAATTGAGCGTATCCGACGACCACTCTTGGATTTGATTCCTCAACTGCAACGAAGGTCAAATTTCGAGGACTCAGCATTCGTTGGAGGGCACGCTGTTGATAGCCTCGTCGGAAGGCATTAGGATGTTTCTTAGAATGCGGAGAAAGATATGCATCCAGGTATGTGTCTCCATACGTGTGCGCCGCAATCCTTCCTATGGCGAGGAAGTCGGAGATATTGCCGCGACGAAGGAGGACTTTTGTTCGAGGGTTAGGGTCAAGAGACACAGGGTTTGAGGACTTTTCTTTAAAAGAAACAGACATTTCTCTTTTGGAAAAGAATCGTCGAGCTGAATTCTGTGGGGGCTCTATTTTGATATCACGTGATAATTAATGTCAAAAAAACAATCGTGAAGTTTTGAAAACTCAATTATGCTGTATCTTAGTATCTCTTTATAAGTATGATCCTCGTGGATTAGTGATACTTCAGTATCCAATTTGGTCGCTTACGGCTGTACACTGGTGTCTCCGATGACTCATGCCGAAAGTGTTATGCGAAAACAAAAAAGCCAAATGATGGCGTCGCCTTCGCGGTAACGATCCGAAATAGGAGGACCAGCGCAGGTTGTGATAAGCTAACTTCGACCAGAGTGGCGCAGGCTTACCGAGCCACCTTATTAAGATTAATAGCCATTACTCAAGAGATGACAAGAATTCATTCTTAGTGGTGGCAACACTGGTGACACAACTCACCTCGCTCACCAATGCGAGTCCTGCGAAAACTAGCGAGTTAGTCCAATAACGAAGTTGTGGCGATATTATGTCACATGACTCGCATAAAAGAGCCCTGCAGGTGGACCTCGAGTGACTCGTTAGGAAGCAGAGCATTCAGAAGGGACTTACCGTGGCTCCCTCCAAATATTATAACACTCATCTCACAGTCCTGCATCTTGGTAATATCTACACCAACGGCTTACACCGTTGAGGAGTTGATATTATACAGTACAAACGGGATTTAATAGGGCGGCGAGATAATTGCCAGTGGCGTACAAATGAATCCTCCCATGAAAAGGTAACTCGACTGTCTTTCATCGGTAACTATTGAGTTGATCTGTTTTATTCGTTTATCATGAAATTAGCCAATCTAAACCTCCACTTCATTGACTGAATTTTAGTGTTTAATTCGTTTTGAGTGATAAAATCAATAGAAATTACTTTCCAAATTTCATGATCTGTATATGATATGTATGTGCTTATATTGCTTTATTTATCTATCCGAAGTAATAGCATTGATTACAGGTTGTTCCGCTAAGCACGCCATTACTATTAATTATTATATCTCTAGGGAAATAAAAGGATCGCTAAACACACAAGACTAAACACTTACGAAATATGTAATTCCTATATAAATACGTGGGAATACATGGGAGGCAATCTCGCCAACCCGGGCGCACTCTCATTTTACCCAGGTTTAAAAGGCCTTCGAGCGTTTCAAAGCTAAACACCACTTTACGATATGATGTGAATCGGGAAATATGTCATTCTCAGACACCGTGACCCTCAGCTCGAAGCATTGTTGTTGCCACCATTTCAAATGCTCCTTGATAAAAGGCTACGTTCTCAACTACCCATAATGTGCATCCCATTTTTCTAGCATCTACTGCCATTTTGGATATCTGCTTTGACGAGCTTGGTGTTCAATTATAGGAGTAGGCAGTGGATCAGGTTCCACTGCATCAACTATATCCGAAAATCTAGGTCTTCAAGACGAATGCTTCTATGAAATTAAGTCAACATATCACTTCCAGAGTACGAGTATTCAGACACCGAAAAAAAAGGTATACTAAGAGTAGAGGAAAGATGGCGTCATAATAGAATCCACTTTTATAACATTTTCTCCAACAAACAAAATTGTTTGGCAAGCTAGGTTACGTTGTCAAGAATTTGAGCCGCAATTTGACACAGTCCTCGCATCCAATTCTACACACATCAAGTGCACGTTGTTTTCTGTGTTTATATAAACTGGAAGGGACAGGCCATGCAGGGGAGAGGCTCCGAGCACTGACCACTAGCGTTTGCATTGGATAACTTGTGCTAGTTACTTGCGACGTGTTTTTTTCTTGCTCCTTTCTTCGGATTTATACTGAGACCGCGATAGGACACATAATATAATACGTAGGTTTATTTAAGCAGATGAACGTTTTCTTCTGATTTCATTATATAATTACTACTATTTACTAGTACTAAAGGAGTATTTAGGATTAAATACTTCTAATATATATAGTTCGAGTCTTATAATATATGTAATGGAGTACTAATCTTTATTCTATACTAATAAGAAACCTAGATATTAATAACTTAATTCGCTCTCTTATACTAAAGAAGAAGCGGTAAGAATAACTCTAAAAAGCTAGAAAGGAAAGAGGCGTAATAGTAAATAAAGTACTACTTAGATCTAGATATTCTAAGTATAAATTACGTTCTATAGTAAGTAAGAGAGGCTATAATAAGACTACCTATTCGAACCTTTCTACCTACTAGATAGATCTTCTTATTAGCCGGTTTAATAGACTAAATTAGCTAAGCGAGGTAGTAGGAAATAGGGGGTATTAGGGGGAGAAAACTATATATTACTAGTACTATTTTTAATAATTTAATATATCTTATTTATAAAAGTTATCCTATATATAGATCTAAACTATAAATAGCTTTAATTTTTATCTAAAATATAATACCTGATTTTATTTATTCTTATATTTAGAATATTAATATCTAGGGACCCTAGTTTTAGTATAAAACTATACTCGGAGTCCGAGAAATTAGTACTTAGATACTATTAGAGTAAAGACAAGCGTAAACGGTAGTAAAGTCGTACGAATCCCTGAAACCATGGTATTGAAGTCGTATAATCCAATTCTTTCCGCCTACCTATTAAAGTATTTCACACGTGAAGAATACCCAAATTTGAGAATTTAAGGGCAAGGCCAACATGCTTTTCCTGGATTAGGTTTCAATCGAAGCAGGGTTGGTTAGCTCGCATTCGACTCGCCTGATTTGCCTCTATCAAAGCTTGGCACCGATTCCCAACAAAACCAACGAATCATGGACTCGCTTTTACGAATATCACCTTTGACTTAGATAAAGACGTCCAGATTTCATAATCTAAAGTATGGCTATGCTTGATATATGAATAATTGTCGTCCGACTTCTGTTAAAAGCTTAAAAGTTTGCTGGTTAAGCTTACATCAATTAGGCATAGGACACACAAATGTATGGTGGGACTGTGAAGGAAGAATAACGGAAGACCTCAGAAGCTAGAATGAAAAAAATGAAAAAGACGCCATACAAGAATATAGTCGCGACTGCATTTTGTAAGCGTAGAAACGAGGATATTCTTAGATATCAATAGTGAGGTTCTCTTAAACATCACAGGCTTTGTGGGGCCCAAATAGAGTTAAGCATATGACTAAGGTTATCCTTATATTGAGTAAGGCTATTGTAAGAGGCCTTTTCTGTATTCCACCAATGAGATAATGAGGTATACACTACCTCATCCTACACAATCAGGTCAATCTGGAATGCAGAAATGTAGAAAGAAGATTAAGCTTACAGACCATGTCCAAAATAGTCTATTTTCATGGTTGCCTGTTTCTTAACGTGGTGATTATTTGCTCAGCAGACACCAAGAGCGGCAGCAATAGCTCTTTCGCGATTTTCCTTTTCTTTTTTCTCTTTCAAAAATACTTCAGATTTATTCTAATTGCCCCTGGAAATTTGATAACTCATTACGAAATTCAAAGTTTGATACATTAGGATAGGTCTTGATAGAACAGCAGGAGTTTATCTGCTTCCAAGCCCAGTGCATTCCCCTCATCTGCGGCGCTTTCCATTCTATTGACACCCCACTCTTTCCACCTTGCCTTTAGCCTGAACTTGGTGGCTCTACCAAGCCAAAAGATTGTGCTATCTTGGTACTTTTTCATAATTCCCGGTACGCCAAGATCATAAGACTTAACGACTTTCCCCAAACAATGCTTGGCTCTGCAAGAGATATTAACTTGACGAATGATCGCTCGGTAGGACCAGCCATCAAGGAATATGCAAGAGATGCACCTTCTCGAAGATCACTGGTTGTGGTTCTAGGCAAAAGACAATAATTAATCGATTCTGCATGAGATTCTGCAAAAGATAACTGACAGTTCGCCATTCGAAGGTGTTATCGCGTAATAGTTTTGGCCTTCCTATTTGGGAAGAAAGAGGTACAAGTTACAACCTACAATGTCATATATAGTCAACTGTAGGTAAGGTCTTTCTTTTGTAGTTCCATCCAAGATTCCTAACGATACTGTCAATTGGTTTCGTCAAAATGAGGTTCACCAAAGCATTTTCCCTTGGACTTTCCGCCTTGGTCTTGGCCAAGGAAATCCCCAAAGATCTAGAAAGGGCAGCGGCTCTTTACGATAATGGGTACATGCACGAAAAGATCATGGGTGAGAAGGAAACATTTTGGGCGGCAAGAGATGCAGAGCAGGTTGAGATAAATGCCCAAAACGCATTGATGGGGGCAGAGGCCATCGTAGATCCCTGGGTTGAGCTTCATTTTGCTCAGTGCAGGTCAGTAGAGCCACATACGTTTATTCAACATGTGCTAGTACTGATTGATTTCAATAGAGATGGAAGGGCAGTTCCTTTCCGCGACCAAGCCACAAACTTCTTCCGTTGCAACAATGTATGTTTTTCACGCTAACGTAGTAAGACTTGCTCAGCTGACATACTTTCTTGCATAGATCAACTTACATCATTTCCTTTCTCACACAGCTCTCGGAAGTCAGATGACGCCAAATACTTCAATTGGCTCATCCTCATGGGGATGGGTCTCAGACGACGGTCGCGAATTTGCTATTATTGCACAAGCCGATGGAGCTGCATTTGCGGAGGTAAGTTTTGATGGCATGGCTATAATTGCATAAGAATCATTAACTAACGGCAATTCAGGTTACCAATGCAGGAAAACTCCAATACCTTGGACGTCTCCCTCAAACACCAGGCGCAGCAGCCGCCGTTTGGAGAGAAATCAGACGCTTCAAGCACTACATCATCATTGGATCAGAATCATATAACCATCACATTCAGATCTTTGATATGACCAAGCTTCTTGATCTAGACTATAGAAAGGGACCAAAAACATTTGACCCGGCCACTGACTTGACTGGATTCTATGGAAACCTTCCGGACGGTCGTGCACACAATGTGCTCGCTAATGACGATTCAGACTTCGCTTATGTTGTTGGTGCAAGACCAAGAACTTCAGCTTGTAGAAGTGGATTGATCTTTTTGAACCTGACTGATCCAAGTGCTCCTGTCTCACCTGGTTGCGCTCCCATGGATGGTTATGTTCACGATGCTCAATGCTTGATATACAAAGGACCAGATACCAGATACTTGGGCAGGGAGGTTTGCTATGCCTACAACGAAGACTCGCTTTCCATCTGTAAGAACCCTCCTAACATGCACATTTGAATTACGCGAGGCTAAACATAATTAGACGATGTCACCGACAAAGTATTCCCTGAGCTAATCTCAGTCACTGGTTACGAAGGAGCAACATATGCCCACCAGGGCTGGGTTCTTGACAAGGAATGGCAAAACTTTCTCATCCTTGATGACGAGTACGACGAAATTGACGGCAGATCTCCTGGTACTCCCGGCCACGCTATCACTTATATCTGGGATATCTCCGACCTCGAATCACCCAAACAAACAGGTTACTACGAGGCACCAAGAATCGCTAATGACCACAACCAATACGTGTACGGTAATTACGCGTACCAAAGCAATTACGGTGCTGGTATTTCTGTCTTGGATATTTCCAGTATCCCAGGTAACCCAACTGGAAGTGATGTCAAGGAGTTTGCGTGGTTTGATATGTACCCAGAAAGTAAGGAGCTTCTACGAACCATGTTGAGATCACACTGAGACTAACACATTTTTAGACGACAACTCGACGGGTGTTTCCGCTCTGGGTTTCGTAGGAGCTTGGTCATCTTATGCTGGTTTCCCATCAGGACACATTATCATCAACTCCATTGAGCGTGGTGCTTTTGTTGTTAAGATCCAAAACCCGGCCTAAGTAATGCCCCTTATGACTTGCTATTTAGTATACATAATTTAATGTTGAAATGACTTCTCAAATTTTCCGCTCGCTTAATTTATGTAATGGGATCTCAAAGGGTGATATATTCGTTGTTGAAAATATGTGTCTTGGCGGATAAAAAGATTGTCCCCCATCCACGCACACGTATCTATGACATTGCCAAGATACCTCGCAGCTCGCTAAGCACTGGGTATACTCGTGTACAAAACACATCCTGTATCCATGAAGTACGGAACGGACATGGGCCGATCGAGCACCTAATATTTATAATTTCAAATTCTAATATTTATTCACTTAAATTTAGTCACTTTTCAGTCAATTGCATACATTTTTATATTTAAGGAGCTGATTAAGGACTAAAGTTATTTAATTATCCTAAAGTACTAGATTCTATTAATTATATAGTTCTAACTACTACTTCTACTACTACTTCTACTACTACTTCTACTACGAATTATACTATTTTAAGCTAAATCCTCTTCTAATTTGTTAATAAATTAATTGTTTTATATATCCTATTATACTTAAACGTTAAATTAATTAAACTCGTCCTTTATAAGACGTAATTCGTATATGGCGGATATCTAATTCTTACCCCCCCTAGGAGGCTTAAATACTAGTATTTCTTCTTAGCTAATTGTTTTATAATTAAGAAGTACTTTTTAAAGGTAATTATACACCTATACGTATAGATCCTTAATCAATTTTATAATACCCTTTAAATCGTATTCCTAGCCTCTAGTATTTAAGAGATTATAGTATAATTAGTAGACCTCTTCTAGTAGATATACCTCGAGATTAAAGTCCTAGACGTCTTCTAAAACTCTATTAAATATATACTAAGTATTATTAAAAATAAATTTATAATAATTATTAACGCTATTAAATAAATAAAAGTAGTTATATTTTAGTACTCTAAATACTAGATACTCTATATAAGAGCGTTAGTAGTAAATATTATTAATATTATAGATATTAATAAATTTAGTAATTTTAGTACGTAATCGAGGTATATAAATAAACCTTAATATAATTATATTATAAATTAAATCGGAGTTAAAAAGGCTAGTATATACTAGGTTCTTAAATAATTATTTCTATCCTTTAGTTTATTTATTTACTAATTAGTTTTACTATACCTTAATCCTTTAATTCTTTATAAAAGGACTATAGATCTATACTTTCGAAAATAGAAGTTCTTTATCGTTCTTAGATACCTTATATAAATAATACTAAAATTTATAGATTAGTATATATAAAATAGTTATAAATATTATAATTATTTAAAGTACTAAGAGTAATAAAACCTTCTTACCTTTATTAGATTAAATAACCTTTAGAAAGTTATAGGCCTTAATATAATTAAGGTTAAATTTTAGTACTATTACTTACGTATAATTTAATATACTTATATAAAGTCTAACTAAAAACCTCGAATATATATTAATTATCCTATATATTTAAAACCTATATTTAGAAAGTTTATTATACCTATTAATTAACTATACTCGATTTAGTCCTTTAATTCTATACCTCTCTCTTTTATAATAATTATTAGAGTTCTCTAGGTTACGATTCTTAATACTTTTAGGATCGAGTATATAAAGGATTACTTAGACGTCTTTAGAAGAGATAAATTTATTAAAGTATTTTTAAAGGTATTAACAAGTATACCTAGTAACTATTATTAATCTATTTATATATAAATTTAGTATAAATTATTTACTATACTTTTCTTTCTAGTAAGTAGATTACCTTAAATTTAACGCCTTTAAAATTATTCCTACTCTACTTTTAATATTTATTACTTTATTCCTAGATCTTTTAATATATTTATAGTATAAATCCTATTAGTTATAAATTACTTTTAAGGCTAAATATAAGAGTTCTAGTTATTTATAGAATTATTTTAATACTTATAGTATTATAGAATAGTTATAATTATAATACTATATTAAGAAAATAAGGTCCTATAATTCTTTATTCTTCTACTATTTACGTTTAAGTATTTTTATCTTAGGTAGATTATAACTACGATTCTATTTAGTTAGTTAATATTAAAGGGTATATAATAAAACTTTTAGATTAAATTTATTTAATAAGAATATATATATTTAAGCGTTTATTTATTACTTATTATAGTACTAACGTTTAATATCCTTTTTATATAATTCCTAGTTACTTTTAGTTAGAAACTCTAATATTATAAAATATTAGTAAAAATATAAGTAAAAGTAGTTCTAGATAGTTCGAAAAGGTAGGAATAACCTCCTTATTAAGTAGCCTTTAAGTATAATATCGTCGATCGCTCTCCCTTCGCTAAGTACTTCTAGTAGTAGCTATATACTCCTACCTATAAGGCTAGATAGCGCTCTTATATCGGTACTAAGTTAAGTAACTAGAACTTTAGTAAATACGTTAAAATTCGTTATATTAGTTATAATCCTTTTTAAGGCCCTTAAGAATACTAGTTTTTATATATATATTACTATACGCTATTAAAATAACTAGCTAGAATCTATAAGGCTTAAAAGTTATAGGATACTAAGTATAAAAAGTAGTAAGATTTTCGACCCTACTAGTACTTAGTATATCTTAGTAAGGTTATAAATCTATATACTTTAATTAGCTAGCTTTTAAAACGTAACCTAAGGAATTTATAAGAGGCTTAGGTTTTCTACGAATACTAAAAGTATAACCTATAATAAGGAATAAATAAAGAACTTTAAACTCTAACCTTTATAAATCCGGAGATAATAAGGTACTAATAAGGTAGGGCTAGCTCCGTCCCTAATACTAAGCCTATTTAGTAAATACTTAATACTACTATATAAAATCTATATCTAGGCTAAGAATAAGGCTATATTTCAAGCCTATTTTATAACCTTATATAAAAAGTAGGTATTTTAATATTTTATTATAAATTAACGTAAAACCTCTTAAATAATTAATTTAATCTAATAAAATCTTAATAAATAATACTATTAATTTATAGTCTAATTAAAAGTAGTAAAGAAACTCTATTATAGTTAATTATTATAGTAGTTAAAAGCCTTCCTAATTAGGAATAGCCTACCTTACTTAGCGTAGGAATAGCTAGAATAGAAAAGGCGCCTTATATAATAAACTTTAAATATAGTCTAGATAGAATATACTTTATTTACTAAGAATACTAATATACTAATTATTTATCTATTAACGTAATAAAACTATCTAAAATTACTTTTATTATTACGTAATAATACTTTTAAGTCTATTCTATCTATCTACTATTAAATTCGATATCTACTATATATAATACTACTTTATTCTAGCCTATTTAATATTAGGAGTTTTTAAGATCCCTTTACCTTTCCCTTCTATCTACTACTATAACTAAGACTAACTTTCTTTCTACTATAACTTATATTAGCTATAATCTATTCTTAGCTATTATTATAGCCTTAATAGCGCGTCCTTAAAGCTATTCCTAGAGAATCTTCTAAACTAGCGTCTAAAACTAAAGCTAGGGAACCTATAACCTCTAAATCTCCTATAGCTAGAGAATTAGTAGTAGTATTACTACTAAAAATACCTCTAGCCTCTTAAGTAAGCTAGGCCTCTACTAGCTCTTCTACTATATACGCTTCTATTATAGTAGAGTTAGAAGTTTATAAAACGTTAGCTTTAGTTAAGGATACTATTAAAGAAACTTTAACTACTATTCCGCCTACTAAGTTTAGTAAAGGACCTATAGAATAGATTATTATTAGTATATAATAAGCTTTAGTTAAAGTAATAAATAACTTAAACAAATTTATACCTTATAGATTAGCTTTATAGGATAAGTTATCTAACCTTAAGCGCTTATACCTTAATAGAGAGGCTATTAGAGTTAAAGTCTCCTAATTACTACTATTATCCTCGATTATTATATTAAGGATAAATACTAGAATAATCTATAGTATTCTCTTCTTTACTCTATACTATTTAATAAAGTTATCTAAGTAAGCTACTACTAGGAGCTCCTTTCTATTAAAGATATTAGGCTAATATAGTAGATTAATTATAATTAGTTTACTATTTATAGGAGCTATAGTAGTTATATACTTACGTGTATTATCCTTAGTTTACTTAAGAACTAAGCTATCTTTACTACTCCTATTCTAGTTAATTACCTTCTACTATCTTAATATAAATATATAGTTCTTAATCTACCTATTCTCCTTTAAAATAACCTTATTAAGATTAAAGTTTAAATTAATTAAAAACGCTACTTTTTTTTTCTTACTATTCTATAAACTATCTCTCTTTAGTTATAATATTATATCTACTACTTTTAGTATAGATTAAACTAGTTTAATTACTATAAGATAATAGATACTTAGTATTTATAGTATAGAATTACGCTTCTATTTTTACGCTAGGTTCCCTTTAGAGTGTTTTAAGGAGTCGGTTATATACTTACTAGAGAAGTTCTCGAGTAGTAGAACCTTAGTTTAGATAGTAGTAGATTATATTACTAATTAAAAAGCTTAAGATCTTAGTAGAATACTATTATTATTATTATCCTCTAATTATATAATTATAGTACAATTATTTATAAGTAATTATAAAGGAGGTAATTAAATTATAATACTAGAAGTTATATCTATTATAAGAGTATAAGATTACCTTATATTTTATATAGGAGTACTTAGATTAGGAGTATTTAACTCCTTCTAGGTTAAGAGCCTACTATACTACTAACATTTAAGGTAGTTGTTATTAGGATCTTATATATAGATTATAGAATAACTAGAGTGAAATTTAAATACTATAATCTACTAAGTATATAAGTACGCCCTATAGGAGCTAGAAATAGGTAGATATCTACTAACTTTTAGTATAGAATACTTAAAAATACAAGATCTATAATTTTACTATTATTTAGTAAAAATATATACTACTTTCCTATTTTAGATAGTAGAAAGAGGTAGTAGAAGGAATTAAAGTATTTAACTAGTTAGAAGATATAGAAGTAAATATAACCCTTTAAATTAGTAAGTATATTTAAGATACCTACTACGATATTATACCTACCTAATAATTATACTTTTAGGACTATAAATGTATATATTCTATTTAATTAGCTCGATTATTTAACTTGTATCGTTAATAATTAAGGCTATTAATATAACGTACTAGTAGAAGTAGACTTTTTAGTAGACGCGGGTATAGGAGTATATATACTAATAAGCGATATAATATAAAAGTGGGCCCTTTGTATAGTAAATGTACTAGTATAACCTATAGGAATTATTAATTTATCTATTAATTTTACGATTAATATATAAGGTACCTTTAAAATAGCTAGAAGGGCTAAAATAACTAGTATTTTCTAGTCGTATAATATAAAAGTGGGCTAATTATATAGTAAATATAGTAGTATATCCTAAATAGATTATTAATTTAGTAGTTAGTATATAGGACGCCTTTAACGTAGCTTAAAGGGCTAGCTAGAATAACTGAAATAGCTAGGAAATAAGAATATATCTTTATTATAGTAATTATTGTACCTTTAGTATATTTTACGTAAGTTGGTCGTGAAAAAGTAACTAAATTTAAGTAAATAAATATTAGAATTTAAAATTATAAATATTATATGCTCGATCGGCCCATGTCCGTTCCGTAATGAAGACAATTACAGTAACATATAAAAGTATCCACAAACAAAAACCATTTCCCTTTTACTATCTACGCACAATCCAAACCTTTTGCCACGTAATAATATCAAGCAATTCACGATTGATATCCACCCACCCATCTCAATCCAACAAAGACCTATCCCTGGGTAACAGTAGTACTCCCAGGACCGATCGTCCAAGAACTACCAGAACCAGTAGATCCCCCAAGCCCACCATTCCCACCCGGAATAATCACTGTGCTTCCCCCTGGAACCGTTGAAAACTGGCTCGGAGGCCCATCACGAACAGGCGTAGCGGTATCACTTGCCATCGTTGATGCGCCACCGGGACCAGGATTGAAGACCCCACCACCTGAGGCACCGCCTCTGTTAGATGTTAGCATATATCTCTTTCATCCGAGGAAATGATGTCGGAGGGGTGGAGGGAGCACATACGGAGTACACTGCCTCCAAGAAACATGAGCCTGGTGCGTAAACGCAACTGTAGCATCATCATTCGAGATCTCCCCCGAAGCCTTGGTATTAGTAGATGTCAACGCAATACGGTTATTGATGTTCAGCAAGCCGGTGTCGCCGCAGGGAGACCAGATGGTGGCTGTAGTTTCGACTTCGTCGTGTTTGGTGTAGACGTCGCCGTTGACCCAGCTTGCTCCGGAGATGCTGGATTTGGTTGTGCACTGAAATGAGTTAGTTAGATGTTTACTTGGGAGGAGAGAGGGGGGAATGGACATACAGTCGAGGAAGCAGATTGCGAGAAGTAGTAGGTGGAGAGGAAGTTACCCGTTACTCCTGCGTCAAGACGAGCGTAACCATGGTAAGTCGCGTCGGTGATGGCGTACTGGAAACCACCCGGGTACTTCAAGGAGAGATGAAGTTGGCATTGCTTAGTCTTGTCTGCTTGAGCCGCGGCAGGGCCAATATAAGCCTCTATGAAGTCGAGCTGTCAGTTCTTGTTCATTCATGAAATTTGTTGGAGATCGAGCTCGCATAATTCATGGGGCGTATGTTTCATTCAAGAACTCGCTTGACAGTGGCTCAGGGCAGGCAGCACCTGAAAGTTGGTTGCTACTTACGGAAGGCATCAAATCCAAAGGTAATCAACTAGCACCAAATTAGCGATATTTCATTGCTTCTCGGGAAGGCATCAGTGCGTACAGTCTTATCGGGCGACAAAGTGGTGCTAACGGTTCCCTGAGGACATCCATTTCCAGACGAGGAAGCGGAAACAATGGTGATCTGATCAGCAGGAGGATCGACACGTCGCTGAAGAGGAGTGTAGTCCGAGTTCAAAGGACTGGCTGCTACAAGAGCAGGAATGATGAAAAGAGCTGCAGTGTACATGATGAGTGAGAGAGTCTATCGATTGTTGATAATATTTAGAGGATCAATGATGATCATTTACCTTCCAGGTGGAAACGTTTATATAGACATCGTGCAAGACAGGACTTGCTGGCACTGTCTCCTCAAGGCAACAACGAAAGGAGATTCCAAATGTCGGGGATCATATGTTTTGCCGTATTGGTGTTGATGTGGTAAATCAAGCATGGTCAAGCGAAGCGAAACCAGCAAAGGGTGCTTCTAATAATAGAGAAAGAATCTGTCAAACCAATGGAGAAGACGCCCGAATACCATTTGATGGTCCTCCTATATAAGTTAATCTAAACCAACAAAAGATGAATGTCCAGGTCGGTCAGGCCGAAGCGGAACGCAAATTAGGGACATTGTGTTGAAGTTGTGGGGAACGGGTCTTCGAGATCGTGAGGTTCAAGCTGTTGCCTGGCAAAACTTTGGATGGTTAGTGCGATTCTCTAAGGGCGGTACGAAAAATAATAAGCCATAAGATAAATGAAGTAAGTATTAACCAAGACTTGGTATGCAAGGTCCATGATTTAAACGGATATTGAAGTACTTAATTATATGAGAGATCTCACCATTTGTCCTCGCGTAATATATCCCTTGTGGTTGGAAACTGACCACGAGTGGCGGTGACAGTTGGGACTTGATAATATAAGCTGGAGTGGGGAACGCAGAATAGCTTCATTCGCGAGGTGAGAATCGGATCTGGCCGTCAAGCGAATGTATGAGTTGACTGACTGCCTAGTTGTTGATCACCCGAGGGGGATGAAATTTTAAGAGGGACATCTGAAGTGCATGAATACGAAGCTCATATACTTGCATAAGCGAGGTATCTGTGACTTGAGAATGCTTATTCCCAAATTGTGCGGCTTTTGTTTCAACCTCCTTCGAGGTGGCAAGCTAACAGGCACGAACAAGTTTGAATTTGCCAGAAGAGTAAAGGTTGAAAATTTGGAAGGAGAGGAAAGATAGCTCATGAGTGGACTGACATCCTCCCTCTATCCGCGCTTCAAACTTAGGACTAGTGGGACAGCAAGTCCAGAGCACGTGCTCTATCCAACGAGGCTACACTTCGTCGCTGACCCAAAAGTCCTTTGAGGCTATACAACGCAAGGGAGAACAATTAAGAAACATCACTCATTAGGTAACAAACAACCGCCTCGCAGCCGTGTTGCGGTAAGCCGGGAATTAATCTACATGAAGGCAAATACCCAACAATCTGGCTAAAGCACCGCCAAGCAGCCAGAGAAAATTGAGCCTATCAAAAGACTTTTTAATGGTAACAATATGAGATCTCAGATGGGTATCAAAAAACAAACGCCCAAAAGAGACAGGTGCAAATTGAAAGTAAACAAAGTGAATAAAGTGTGGATGTTCCAACAAGGCGATTTAATGTGGCAGAATAGAATCGCATGATGTGAAAATATTATACGAGAGCTGTTCATTCAGCAGTGTCTGGACCATAATTCCAAATTCAGCTCAACGAACGCCTTCTTCATTATTTCGTGATGGCAAACATCTCCTCCAAACTTCCAACTTCACAACAAAGCCAGAAATCACAATCCACCTCTCTACTGCCTCAAGTTATTCTCAAACTGACTACTCCGTCCTGGAGCTCGATCCCACTAAGGTCTACGGCATCAGTCTGATGGCGTAGAACTGGAGCAACATCCAGTTATATCGCGGCTTCCAGGGAACTTTGGTGCCTGACGATCGTTACTTTGCCTCCCCCATTCCCAGACCCGGCCATTTGGATTGCCCAGCCGAGAATATACACCCGGCAGCCTCCGTGGATGGGAGAAATGCAAGAGCTAAAAAAAAACTCTGTTGAAGGGTGAGTAGAATCACCGGCGTATCTAAAACAGACACACGACATAGAGACATGCCCACCGCAACTCAGAAAACCTCAAATGTAAAACAACCCACGAAATCTCCAGGGACTCTAAGAAAGGATAAAAGTATGTGGCGTACGTAAAAAGAACGACTTTTAAATATCTGTACACCCATAGCTTACACTGTAAGCCACGTGAGGGAGAAGGATTATGTATTCAATATCTACACACATACTACCATTTATCCACCTCACCCGGCTGCGGCTTTTGTACACGAACAACCTTGTCGGGGTTCAACAAACACAGCGGATCGAAGGCCAATTTCAGCTGTTGCGAAAAGAAAGTCAGTATACGCTTCCATAGAAAGGGAGAGAGGAAAAACATACCCTTCTCATAGCATCTACAGTCTCCACCCCCAACTCATGGTCCAAATAATCCCTCTTCACCAACCCCACCCCATGCTCCCCCGTAACTGTCCCTTCCATCTCCACAGCCATCTTGACCATGCGATGCACGACCTCCTCCGCCTTCTTCCTCTGACTCTGATTATACAACATAATGGTATGGAAATTTCCATCCCCAACATGTCCCACAATCGCAGCTCTCATACCACTTTTCTTCAAATCCTTCTGCGTCTCCTCAATGATATCAGGTAATCTGGAGAGAGGAACCGCCACGTCACCAGTCCAGACATGATCATCGTCATTTTCCTTGGTGGCTATGACGGACCATAGGGCTTCTTTTCGAGCGGACCAGAGGTCGACTTGTTCTTGTTGGGATTTAGCAAATTCGAAGGTATTGGAACCGCTGGCTTTGGCGAGTTTTTGGACTATACCAATTTGTTCTTTCACGCCATTTGGTGTACCAGCAAACTTGAAGAAAAGTGTTGGGGCTTCGTTCCAGGTTTTGCCTGTCATACCGGCAGCGTTGATGCAGTACATCATGTAATCATCCAGAATCTCAATTGCAGCGATTGGAACACCCTCGTTGACGACTTTGGAGACGCAATCTGCTGCTTGACGTACACTGCCAAAGCTACAGACTGCCACGCTGGTGGTGTTTGGCTTTGTGGTGACTTTCAAGGTAGCCTCTGTAACCAAACCAAGAGTTCCTTCGCTACCGATGAATATCTTGGTTAGGTCATATCCAGCACTGCTCTTCCTTGGACGTTGACGAGTTTTGATAACAGTTCCATCAGCAAGTACGACTGTTAAACTCAATACCCATTCCCTCATGGTTCCATATCTGTAGGAATTCGTTCCACTGCATCCCGTTCCCACCATACCTCCAATCATAGCACCTGGTCCTGGATCTGGAGGAAAGAACAAATTATCCTTGGCCAATTCTTCATTAAGAAGTTCCCATCCCACAGCAGGCTGCACAACCACATCCATATCCTCCTTGTTCAACTTAACAATCTTTCCCATCCTCCTAAAGTCCACACTAATACCCCCCCTCGTTGTCGCAAAATGCCCCTCTAAACTCGTCCCACCACTGTATCCAGTGACAGGAATCTTCCTCTTATGACAAACCTTCATAATAGCACTGACCTCCTCCGTACTCGATGGATACACAATCATGAATGGCGTCTCCCCTTCCACAGTTATATGCGAAGACCAATCACTTCCCGCATGGAACTTCAAATCCGTGTCTAAGGTCGAAACATTTTCCTTCCCAACAATGGTCACAAAATCCGTCCACGCAGCTTCCATATTCGAGCCGGAGGTATTATATTTCGGCGCCTTGGTCGCGAGGATAGGGAGAGTACTGGCATCCGACACTTTAGGCACAGAGACAGTCCCCGCATAGTAAGCAGCAGCAGCTATAAAGAAAGCAGCTACATCCAATTAGTCCCCATCCACAAATCCCAACATATTAAAACAAGAACAAAAACCTACTAAAAGACAGCGCAATCCCCCTCCCACCCCCCGCCTCATTCCTCAATTCCGCAAAGCGCAATCGATCAGCCTTTTCACGCTGCAATCGCAGCGCCGTACTCGAATACAGTTGTCCACTAAACGACTTTCCATGTGTCTTTCTCTCCTTCTTCTCCGTAGACTCCCATCGTATCTGGCGTCCCGCGGTCCGCAGACATGTGGTGGTGGTTGTGGATTTGCGCAGCGCATGCAGGGCCGACGAGGGGATTCTGTTGGCGAAGGACATTTTTCGTGACGGTTGCTGCTCGATGTAGCTTGGGGTTTGAGGCTATCCCATACGGATGGCAAGATCCATTGAGTCTCAAGTCCTAATTTGGTAAGTGAGAAGCTTACTGGAGTTTTAATTCGACATTGGATGGCGTGGTGGTTGTTCTCAAGTATTCGTAGGGTTCGCACAAGAAGCTCACTCGACGATATTGCGCATGGATTGCTGCACCTCGGAAGGACCCCACTAATCATGCCGCACGCCATTGATGCTTCAATGGCTCAATTGCTAATAGTCAGTGCACCTTCCTACTGCGCTGTCGCTTGTAGTCAGCGGAAGCAAGTGCAACGTTTCGCCACGAATATCGCTCTTAACTATAATATTGCGCCCCACCCACTAGTCGGAAAGACATATAAATAACATAGACTTATAGGTATAATTGATTATTATCCTATATACGAAGGCTATGTCTTTTCAATATAAACTGCGTACGATGCGGACGAGTTTACGTTTTCATGTGCCTTAGTTGATTTTAGTAGGGTACGCACGTGATGTGACTTTCCTAGGCATAAAGTGCGTGCGCGAGTACGTCCTTATATACTTTGCTTAATTATCTATATATTATAACCCGCTATAGTCGTAATTCTTCTCAACTTTATAATACTATAGATCCGAATAAGGGCTTTCTTTTGAGCCTATATAGAAGCTCATATCTAAAAAAACAACTATAATATTACTACCTTAGCCTCTTGCGTTGCACTTGCTTCCGCGTTGCACTTGCTTCCGCTGACTACAAGCGACTGAGCGCAGTAGGAAGACGCACTGACTATTAATCACCTCTCACTTCCAATCAAATTCACATATATACGTACGATTGTGACGATCAAAGATGGGGTTCACGAATCGATTGCAATTCATCATGGAATCTGCTGTTCTTCATAATAATTTACAATTATCAACTAAAAGAATCACCGTCCTTATAATGTAAAATGCTGTATCGTCAAAGGATACATGATCAAGGACCCATGACCGAAATCCCAACTCCAAATGCCAAGTAAATACCAGCCTAGTCCCCAAGGAATGAATAAATGAATATAAAAACAGATGCTCCTAAACACCTCTAACCCCAAGTCTAATCCTTCCATGCATTAACAAGTTGTACAGCGAAAGTCGGCTTCACGCCTCCAGCTGCAAAATAAGCACCCAATTCGTCATCCTGGTCAATCAAGATAGTCGATTCTTGTCCGTTGGGTTGCTTGATAATCCCTTCAATACGCAAAGCGATAGTTCCAGGAAATTTGACCGTCGCCAATTGTCGAAGTTCGTCAACGGAAACAGAACTTAATCCACTTAGCCATATTGGTGTGCTGGTTCGAACATCCGAGGCTGGATGCAGGCGGAAGTAAAACGGGATTGAAGCTGGAGCATGATATGTCTGTTGAGCTGCTTGAGCAACGAATTGTGGTTCACTATAGTCGGAAAATTGGTTGGGCATGGAATGGTTTTGCATACCACCACGGTTCATCAGTCCCGGATCATTTGCAGCCGCAAGAAGAAGGGATGGGTCAATTTGCATGCTGTTATGGTCAACTAAATTTTGATTGTGTTGGGCTGGGTGCGAGAGTGGTTGAGGTCGAATATGTCCTTGTGCACGTTGCAAACCAGCTAAAGCTCGAGGAGGAGCCATGGATGGTGGGATTGACGTCGCTATTGGAAGTGAAGCTGCCTGCGCCTGTGATGCCGCTTGAATCAGAGCTGCATGGGTACTGGCATGGAAGCTATTCTCATCTTGATCGTGTTGATCGTGGGTCTCTTCATACGGGTTCATGTTGTCGGTTGGGGATGGCTGGTCTGCCGCAGTAATTTTGGTGTCATACTTCTTCTTTCTGGTCGGATCTCTTTTAGTTTGATCATCGCGTAAACGCTTCATGACATCTCTGCACAATACCTCCATTGCCTTGACCTTCACGGCATGCTTGGGATCGGCATCACCTGGAGCAAGTATTTGTTGCAGAAGAGTCGAATTAGCAATCCATTGGGCTTTTAGTTCCTTCCAATGCTCTTCGCCGGCTTCAAGTTTGCTGGTGAAATGATCGGCCTTCAAGACTTGGTAGAAAGCATTTCGAAGCTGACGGGATTCTTCCGGATTGATTCCCAGGGCGTTCTTCGCTTCTGCAATCGTCATGCGTCGCTCCAAAGTTCTCATTCTCTTGGTTACGTCGCTGCATACTACATCAAGCGCCAACTTCTTCGCCTCATGGTTTTCATCAGGTGTCCAGAAAACGCTTTGTAGGTGCTCACTCTCCTGAATCAGCCGGTCCTTTGCAGCCTCCCATCGTTCTGGGCCAGCGATCGTCTTTTTGATGATATCCGCTTCCTCACAGATTCTTTGGAAGCGAGTGCGAATGTCCTTGTAGAGATGACTGTCCAAATTCAAGAAAGCCTTGCTCTCATCAATGGTGGTTTCCGAGGGGAATCGCGGGGGTCCAGGTGGATCAGCAGGCAAACCAGCCCAGCCTCGAGTACGACGACGACGCTTTCGAGTGGCCCATCGCTCAGCAGACTCGGCCTGAAGCTTTTCAAGTCGCTCTTGTCGCTTTGCCAGAACCTCGGGGCTCAATGGAGGGGAGTCGGCTCGACGAGACTTTGAACGGGGCGCTACGATTGTCATATCTTCCATGGGTTCATCGGCCTCGGGCTCGGCCTCGTCCTCGCCTTCCGCGTCTTCCATCTGTGCATCGGGATAGAGAGCTTGCGAAAGCTGATCGACCAAGATGTTATCGGAGTCGCGCTTCTTCGCCTGGTTGCCATTGGCTTCTCGGAGCAGCCATCGATTCTTACCTCGTACCCGCATCAGTTCGCGCTCCTTGATGTCGTATCCCTCTTCGTTGAGGATGCGCAACATCTCGCGTTGAGAGGTGTTGACGTCCCATAGCTCCTTGACGCGTTGGACCAAGGCGGCATTTTTGTGAGCGGGGTGTTGCTTGGAGGGGAAGTTCCAGCGCTTGAACTGGGTTTGGAACGCACGTTTGCTGTGAAGGCATGGTATGAGTTTGGGTTTTTTTGGTTTCGTCGTCCGTAGTGCTAGTACAAGTTGTACGGTAGAGTACGGGTGCTGGTCTGGTAATGGGGTTGGGTGTGGGTGTGGGTGCGAGGGTGGTGCGGTGCATACCTTGGGGCAAACTTGAGCTCCTCTTTCATGTACTCCATGATATCCTCCAGGGATTTGTTCTCCTCAATGTACATGCGATAGCACAGTTTTTGCTTGTCCTCCCAGTCGTAGACCATTTCGGCGTCGATGCGCCCCAAGGCGACTTGAATTGGAGATTTTGATATTGAAGGCCAAATGGGTTCGTTGAGGTGACCCGACAAGATCTGCTACGTTGACCTGGGAAGCATTCCAGATGGTCATAATGTCGGGGTCGGGAGGCTCTCGGACTCAGGATCGGAGCTGGTCTCAAATCAGGTTTAGCGTGTGACGGTGACGGTGACGGTGCCGGTGCCGGGATCATGGGCCGACAGAGAGCTGCGAAATATCTTGGCGAGTCGTGAGCCTGGCTTTTATTTTCCCCAGGAAGAATTTCTTGATCATCGCAACATTGACAAAATGGATATCCTCAAGCTCCTCTCAAGATCAACAAAACCCACGAACAAAGCGTCATCTGCCAGTAACACCACCAAGCTTCCATCATCCGGTATTTCCGCAAACCCCCAATTATTTCACGATGCGACATTAGAGACGAGAGGAAAGAAGAGGAAGCGGGGTGATGCAAACCCAGGAGCGCAAGTAGGACAAAACGAGGAGGACGATGGAGATGTAATTGATTTCTTCTCAACTAAATCTGCGGATCCTATAAACCCGACAACGAAGAAATCCAAAGCGGATGCCCCATCGAAAAGCGCATCGGTTGAGAGCCCTGCGCCAAAACCAACGAAGCTATTAGATGAGGGAGAATGCAAGCAAATACTACGGTCGCATCGTTTGAAAGTTACACTTCTTCCATCAAATGAACCAGTTATTGAGAAGAAGGTCAAAAAGTCGAAAAAGAATAAAGTCAGCAAGAAAGATGTCAAGAAACCAGAATTTACACAGATATACCCACAACCATTGACGACATTCAGCGACCTCAGAAGTAAATATGGCATATCAGGGCGAATGGCAGAAAACTTGGCGCAACAAGGATATAAAATACCAACCGAAGTACAAATGGGAAGCTTACCTCTGTTGCTACAGCCCAAAGTAGCTCTTTCGGAAGGAAATGATTTGGGAATATTTGACACCTCTGAGAATATCAATTTATTATCTGTGGCACCTACTGGAAGCGGGAAAACTTTGGCATTTTTGATACCAGTTGTCAACGAAGTTATGCAAAGAAGGAGAAAATCAGAAGAAAAGGGCGGGCATTGTCTAGATGCCATAATTGTGGCGCCTACTAAAGAACTAGCCAGTCAGATTGTCAATGAGGCCAAGAAACTGAGTTTAGGAACTGGAATTAAAGTTGTAGGAATGAAGAAGGGGATGAAAATCGTTGAGAGAGAAAATTCGGAAGATGCAGACAGCTCGAGTGAGAGTGACGAGGAAGATGAGGATGAGAATGATAAAGCTGGAAAGAGGACTTCTACACAGCCTGTCGCCAAAGCAGATATTCTGGTTACAACTCCTGGACTTTTGCTATCGGCCGTCACTGTTGGAAGCGAGCATACACCATTACCTACCGTCAAAACTCTAGTTCTTGACGAAGCAGATGTTCTTCTGGATCCCTTATTCCGAGACCAAACACTTGGAATATGGGACTCTTGCGTAAACCCCGATCTACGAGTAACTCTTTGGTCCGCAACCATGGGTTCCAATATAGAATCCCTCGCCTCGTCCACAATTCAGGCCCGCCAACAACGTCTCCAACTCCCCACCTCAGCCCGAACAATCCGTCTCGTAGTAGGCCTCAAAGACTCCGCAATTCCAAATATAACCCACAAACTCATCTACGCCGCCACCGAGCCCGGCAAACTACTCGCCCTCCGCCAACTCCTTCATCCAACTGCCCGCTCAACATCCAATATCCCCTCTCTCCGGCCCCCCTTTTTAGTTTTCACACAAACTATTCCTCGGGCAATAGCCCTCCATTCCGAACTCCTGTACGACATCCCCGCCGAAGCAGGCGGCTCCTCCCGCATCGCAGTCCTACACTCCTCCCTCTCCGATTCAGTGCGTGACAGCGTAATGACCCGTTTCCGCAACGGCGAAGTCTGGATCCTGATCACAACGGATATCCTCTCCCGCGGCGTCGACTTTCGGGGCATCAACGGGGTGGTAAACTACGACGTTCCAAACTCAGGAGCTGCGTACATCCATCGTGTTGGTCGTACCGGTCGAGCGGGGAGAGATGGAGGTGTAGCCGTAACCTTCTACACGAAAGAGGATATTCCCTATGTCAAGGGAATCGCGAATATCATCTCAGCTAGTGAGAAGCAGGCAGGCTTGGAGCCATCAGAAGCGAGTGTACAGAAGTGGTTCTTGGACGCGCTACCCACGCCAACGAAAGAGGAGAAAAAACGGTTGAAGAAACACGGCGTCGAAGCGAGACGGGCCGGGCTAGAGAAGGACGAGAAGGATGGAAAAGGCAAGAAGAAGATGCTCATTAGCACCAAGAGTGGGTATGAGAGGCGCTTGGAACACAACCGTAAAGGTGCTATTCAAGGGAGTAAGAGACGAGTCTTGGCTGAGGCTGAGGAGGGAGATAAAGGGGAGGAGAGTGAGTGGGGTGGTATCGATGAGTAAGGTTATCGAATGAGATTTATGGGTGTGAAGTGGTTTGTAGATATATACAATACGTAATCTTACAAACTTGCCAAGTTCTAGTTGATTCCAACATGATTCCATGTGCGGATTTTGAACGAGCCTGGTCTAGTCTTGAGGTACTGTATGATGTGTCGAAATCGGTATCTGGAAGCTTGTTTTTCTCGGGTATATCCAGGTACTACGTATGCTACGGTTTGGAATACACTTGTATAGTATAGTTTACACCTGAGATTGTCGGCTACAGTAGCTATGAACCCTTTTGATCTAAGCGATCCAAGGAATAAGCGAGAAGTCAGTTATCAAGAAGCGATATGAGTATGCAATATTATTTTCAAGAATATAGGAATAAAAGAATCGAACATACTATTAAATTAAAAAGAAATAAGAGGTCATATCCTGTGAAATCCTATGTGTCCCAAATAATACAAACTTTACAATACCCCAGACTCCCAGTCCTGACCCGAAACAGGTTCGTGGACTATGTAGGTCGATACATCCACTCCCCAGGGTTAAATATAATCTCAAACTCCACGCTCTCAAAAGTCCCCACGGCAGCATAGAGATCATTCAATCCCTCCAAGCCAGTGACGGGTAAATCCTCCTGCGCATCCCCCTCTTCATGCAGATTCCACCCATCCACCCGGCGCCCATCCCGCGTCAAGAAGACCTCTACATTCATCGGCGCAGACGCGGTGGTTTGCACAGGTCCATACGAAGGAGGCGCATTAGGATCGATTCCCGTGAACGTCATCCCCAATCCAATCGTCTCACCCGGTTTAAAGGGCGTCGTGAAATTCTTCCCGCCCCATCGGTCGTTGATGAATTTACTCCCATCGTCCCCGTGAACGGCGAGACATCCCCGGTGCCAGCCTGGGAGTCGGAAGGTCGGGTAAGGAGGCGCGGCGTAGCCCAGTGCTAGGGAGACTTCGGGTCGATTCCGCCTTCCAATTCGCACTTCGTAGTAGATCGTTCGTGGTCTCCCGGTATTGAAAGGAGAGTGTGCTATGACTGAATAGACCGGGTTCGCAGATGAGATGGTCGTGTCTGGACTACCACTCTTCGTACTTCCGGCCCAAACACCCGGTCGTGTGCGAATGAGAGTGCCTTTGTAGCCCCGTGGGATTACGACACCGACGTCGCCTCGATCAAGGGCTTGAAGCAGCTCGATTGGCAGCGTCATGGGGGGTGTGAAGCGGTTTTGGGCGCACCATGCTTCGCCTTGTTCGGCTTCGGCTTCTGTTGCATTGTTGGTTGCGCTGCGTTGGTTGCCCATTGAGGGAGGTGGTGGGAGGAGAGAGGTATCTGGGACGGCGGTTTCCCAGTCATGATATGGTTCTTGTTTCGGGGGTGGGCCTTCGGGTGGCTTTACGTAGGAGTAATCGTATTGTGGTTGTTGTGATGGAGGGGGGCCGGATGGCGGGGTATATTGCTGGTTTGGAGGGGGTCCTGGGGGTGGATTGTAGACATTTTGACTCTGTTGATGAGAGGGAGGAGGTCCCGGAGGAGGAGCATAGTTATTCTGAGGCATTTTGCTGGATGTTGGTTGTGTAGGTTTCGAATCGACAGGACGAGAGTTGTAGTCGTTGTCCAATCTTGACGAGGGGTCATCGCCCTTAAGTTTGCTGCCAAAACACATAGTGACGTTGACGAGTGAGGCGGAGTGTGGCAGTCTTACGTCTCACTAGATGCTTGAAATTCAAAGCATTGGTTGTAAAGAGTGACAGTGACAAATAATTGGAACGAGGAAACAAAAGGATCTTATGTGAATGAACTTGAGCCAGTTGAGCTCCCCAATTGAGGCTATGCAAATGCCGGAGTGATTGTGACGTCTTGCGGTAATCTGATGCCAAGCCATCAGCCAAGCTATCAAATAAGTGGTTCAGAGCTGAAGAATAAGTGGGTACCTCTATCCCTGCATTCCAGGCACGTGCCGAGGTCCGTCTCACTTCTACCTAGTGTGAGCACCAACGCCATACAAACGTTTATCTTGGGAAGCGAAGCTTACATCTAATTTCGACGCTTCATTGAGTTGGGTCACCTGAGCATACTCAACAACCTCATAGTTGCCCTCGGCAAACGTTCGGTGTTCGTTTGCCGTCTCTGACGCGAAAACAGGGCAGACTAAATACGCTCCGTAATATACAAGCTGCCCCTGAGCTAAGACCTCGGGAGTATCATTCACTATGGCAGCCAATGGATCCCAGAATCCAGAATCTAGGAAAAAGACACAGAGATTCTTTGGATATCCCAGTGCGGTCAAAGGTCCAGATGTTCCGTATCAGAATCACGAAGATGCCAATCCAGTGGTCACCGGAATCCTACTTGTAATTGGAGCATGGCTGTAAGTAAATCGAAACCTTCTCAATGGTACTAGTAGTAGCTGACCTCAACGAAGAGTTTCCAAACTATCTTTTGTTCAAAAATTCCTATGGAGCAATGCTGGATTTGATGGCTTACGGAAGATTCAGCTTGATAAATATACAGAGCGGTGGGATGTAAGTGCTTCCTATTCCCACGTGTATATGGTTCATATCTAATGATTACCTTTACAGCCTCTCGTAATTCCAGTATCTGAAGTGGATGAGATTTCATACACTCCCGACTTACATCCTGCTTCATTACAATCTCTCTCAGAAAAGGTCCTCGGTCGCTACCACACAGTTTCCGAGTATCACGCCAAATATCTCTCAGGCGAGCTCACCCCTTTGGCCGTAGCAGAATCTCTACTTCCTTTAATTCGTCGAGATGTAAAGGACGCTTCGACCCACTCTGTTGCCTTCATTTCAACCAACGTTGAACATGTTCTGGCCGCAGCAAGAGAATCTACAGCACGTTATCAAGCTGGAACATCTCTCGGTCTTCTTGATGGAATTCCAACTGCTTTTAAGGATGAAGCAGACGTTGTGGGATATCGCACCACAATCGGGAGAGCTGCAAATGATAGCCTATTTCAAATTGCTGAAAAGTCATCTTGGCCTGTACAGAAATTGCAAGCTTCTGGTATGGTCATCCTAGGAAAACTGAATATGCATGAACTTGGTGCCGATACCACAAACAACAACCCTAATTGGGGAACGCCAAAGAATCCTTTTAATGAACAATACTATACGGGTGGATCATCAGGTGGCTCCGCTTATGTTGTTGGAGCTGGTCTCGTTCCCTTTGCTCTCGGTGCAGATGGTGGTGGAAGTATCCGAATTCCATCATCTTTCTGTGGTATTTACGGATTGAAACCTTCCCACGGTCGTCTAGAAGATACAGGAAGTACCGTCACTGTTTCTGGTCCACTTGCTGGCTCTATGGCCGATCTGGAAGCCGCCTACCGAGTACTTGGACAACCTGATCCTGAAGATCCACACTGTGCACTCTTCACACCCCCGAGTCCAGCAAGCCTGTCTACCTCTCGTCCCAAGGTCATAGGCATCTACAAAGCCTGGTTCGACCGAGCTGACCCCTCAGTCCGAGAAACATGTCAAGCAATCCTGAACCACCTCCGCGACAAACTTTCCTATACCATAATCGACATCACCATCCCCTACCTCCCCGAAGGGCAACTCGGCCACGCCTTCACCATTCTCTCTGAAATGGCCGTCCGAGCCCGAAGTCAGGTCCCCAAAAATGCGGACTGGCTTGCAGCTCTCAATCCCGCTAATAAAATCCTACTAGCCGTGGCATCCCAAACACCGGCACAAGACTACATCCTCGCACAACAACTCCGCAACCTCCTAATGCAACACCTTTCCTGGCTCTACCAACAACATCCCGGCCTCATAATCGTCACGCCTACCAGTCCAATGGCAGGTTGGCCCATCTCTTCACCCGCTGCCCTCACACACGGGATCACAGATGGGAATACTAGCGTCCGAAGCATGGAATACGTATGGCTCGCCAACTTCTGCGGAAACCCCGCCATCAGTTGTCCCGTCGGGTATGTGGCCCCAATTAAAGGGGAAGGCAAGATTCCTATAGGACTCATGGGGATGGGCGAGTGGGGGGCTGAGGATCAATTGCTGGCTTTCGGGAGGGATTGTGAGGCGTATTTGAATGAGTATTATGAAGGTGGGAGGCAGAGACCGGGTGCTTGGGTTGATATTTTGGCGTTGGCTGCTGCGAATACGGGGGGTGGGAAGGATTAGAGTGTAAATAGGGGCTAGGGAATAGGGATTGAGGGGCTGGAGTCAGATGCCGTTTATAGTCTTCTCCCGCAGGACTTTTAATTGACGTCTTCTATTTTCACTACTTCATTCTCTCTATTACCTATATATAAACAGTTAGGCAAATCTCTAGACAGAACCTAGATTAGAACAAGATATTGTCCTAAAAGTCACAACCGTTCTCCGAGCGATTCCGAAGAGTTGAAATAAGTGAATATCGAGAAAAGAAAATAGAGAGAGAAAGGTGAACAAAGAGAGACTAGAAAACGAGGATATCACAACCTCCTAGTTCCGTTATTCCCTTCCAACTCTACATAAACCGTAGAAGGGATCCCATATCCCTTATTCCTCATTCCACACCCCATTTCCACCTGGCACCCATACTTTAACCAGAATAACAATATAATCCTAAAAATCTTCTTAATACTCTCAGAATTCTCTTTTATTCTTCCAATCTCCGTTTAGTAACCTAAAACCCAAATCATCCTCCTTACCGTAGTCTCCCTCCTAATAAGAGCAACGTGAGCACGAGGAACTGAGAGGGCTATGAGACTATAGCCAGCTCTGACTTTCTTTCTCAAGTAGAAATAGCAATTCGTAACCGGGGGAGCTGATCAGGAGATATGTGAACGGACCTGTAACGTGATGCACCCCCCTTTCGTGCCTGCTAAGGGGGTATGGTTGAGATTTGTTGAGTTCGGCTATAAGGGAGGGAAATTCGCAATCGGGAGAACTGACCTGCGGCCAGGACGAAGTAAGTGGTTGTATGACTAACTTAGGTTATATAGCCACTCTCGCTAATGCCAGTGCTCCTTCGGAGTTCTGGTATGATCAACCATCAGCCTAATATAATCTTCTTTTATCATCAGCATAAATTTGACTTTGCCGTTTGAGCAATGTCCAAGATAACTCCAAGGCTTTCATCCTCGCACATAGACTGGCACTCGAACGGAAAATGCATTACAATGTTATGAAGTCCGATTGACTAGCAGCTATAAAAGGCAACCTCTTATAATACAATCATCCCACTCCAGAAATGAAAACATGTCTCTCGACCCTTTCTTGGAGAATGCCACCCCACATCGGTCAATATCAATATCCACGAAAACTGAAAAAGCACCCACAACGATCACTCTTTCCTCGCCATCCTCGTCATCAATCATGGAGTCCAATCGTACATCTACAACTCCACCTCTTCCTCGGCGTACATCCAGCTTGAAACCTCCTCAGATTTTACAGCAACATCCGAGTCACTTTCTTCGTCAACCTCCTCCTCATTTTCATCTCCATCGTCAACCTCCTCATCTTCATCATCGAGCAGACTCGAACCGCACACGCATTCCGCCAACTCATCATCAGAGATACTTAGCTCATCATCAGAATCACCAACAACCTCCTTTCCCTTTCCCATGCTGCTCTCACCACCATTGTCTTCGTCGTCTGAGGAAATGAGCTCAATGGTGACCTTGTAGGTTCTCTTGGATTTCTTCTTGGTCACACGTTGAGCACCAATAAGACTAGCAGATTTGGCAGGCATCTTCTTCTGTCTTCTCTATTTCTTAGTATTTCCCAATGAAAACGTATATCTGTCAGTTCTTACCTCGTGTTTGCCAAACCTCCCTTTCCAGCCTTGCTACTACTGGCGATGGGGGTGTGGGACTTGGCCTTGGCCTTGAACTTCGCATTTGTCAAACCACCCTTTCCAGCCTTGCTGCTGCTGGCGATGGGGGTGTGGGACTTGGATTTCGCATTTGTCAATCCCCCCTTTCCAGTCTTGCTACCACTGGCGATGGGGGTGCGGGACTTGGACTTGGACTTGGCGTCCTTGGATCCTTCGCTGCAATGACTGTTAGCTTCATCAGCCACCGATATTCCAACGATGCTTTACCCTTTGCTGTTGTTGCTGTTGTTTCTCTTCTCTGCAAATATACGCCTGATTAACTCATTGCTCTTCTGTTTCATCATGCTGTAATAGTCAGCAAAGTTGTCAATGAAGCATCGATCAGGGCAACTTACGCGAGCTCATCTGACCATTCCATTTTGTCAGCAACGATGTAACGACAGGAGGAGATTGGGCGGACACTGTCGAAGATGATCAAGAAACACCAAGGGATAGAGGAAGGTTGGTGATGGTGATGGTAGACCAGAAGAGAGGGGAGAGAGTAAGGTGGGGGATGATGGTAGAATGGAAGAGTGCTGAAGAAGAACAGCAAATGCTCGCCCCAACAGTTCTTCTGAAGATTCAGTGGGGGAAGGAAGAGAGGAGAACAGGAACCCGGATGTTCGTACTTCCGCGTGTGGAATCTCGTGTGGTTGGCTCCTGAAGGTAGAGAGGAGGAAGGAAGCATGATGCGCACGACGCATACAAAGTAAGACCACCGTCGAAGCTGGAAAGAGAGAGGGAGAGTAGAGTGATATCGATCGTTCGCTCATGCCATCACATAAATTTGTGATGTAAAATAATCTTAGTGATGAACAGCGGACGGGATAGTCTAAACGAGAGGTAAGTGCCCTGGACTCGCCATGAGAATGTCTACCCTATGAAATTTTCAACCACATTCTATGAAGAAGAACAGTCAGTCTATAATCTAAGTTTCAGAACGAAACTTGTTTATTCGACACAAGAGTATATGCCAAGTGTTACGATGTTTGCCAGGATTGTATCTTACTGCTCCTTATTTTTCGTTTCTCGTATGAATAGCCGACCCTACCTTCCATTCTAAGCGAGAGTTCTGGTCGGTTTTCAGGGGCGCAAGTGCTATGATGAGACCAGGGGCCCCAGGACCCCTTCCCTTTATTTACTTTGTCACGTGATAGCTACGTGCAACAATCCTTCGCCACTTACCAGCTACCATTGGTCACTTCTGCAGGTAATACAAAATCTTCCCCCTGTCTTGAGCAGGGCAGGAAGAAGTGAAAAGGGATGGTCAATCTGAATCTTTTGGAGAATTGATTTGGTTGTGCGAGACTTTTGGGATAATTTCATTGTAACCTAGGTGTGGATAAAATGATGATCTGGTCTCTTAATATCAAATTGTCTACTATCGCGAATTGTTAGGAAATCCCATTTGTTAAAAGGCAAAGAAGGGAATTTTAGGAGGGATGATTGACACAAGTAGAGCATAATACGAGAATCGAGATTCATTTCATCTAGCTAGTCTGGTGTAGAGAAAGCAAAGCTGTAGCAAAAGACCTTCTACCCACATTCTCCACAAATAGAAGAAGCACATTTATCATCATACACCAAATCATCTCAGAAGTCTCACCTCAAATGAAGGCATAGAAGAAGTCAGAACCTTCTCCTCCTCACCATCCCCATTCTCGTCGCCCTTTCCTTTTTTTCCCTTTCCCTGTCTCCGCCTAAACTTGGCACACTCTCTGCCTCTCTCATCTCTCACCTCGCCCAAATTCAATCCTGCCATCATCGCCCCGGTAAAAGTAAGTTTAATACTCTCTCCGACCAACGTCCTACTTCTCGCCAACCCTACCGCCGCCTGATTTTCCCGCATGTCAATCTTCAACTGAAAGTCCATCGATGGATGACCCACAAAGCGATTCTTATCAAAGAAGATGCGGATGAGATCACGGACTAGCTCGTAACGGGCGATGGCAAGGGAGTGATTCATCGCGAGGGTTGCTTTGATAGCATGCATGATGCACCAATCGTAGATCTCAAGTTGGTCGTTACCATCTTGCTTGCGAAGGTTGCGGAACCACTGATCGCGGGCGCGTTTGACGAGCATAGGGTTATTGGGAAGGGAATGGGATGGTGTGAAGGTGTAGGTGCTGCCTGGGAGGATGTCATGGACTGATGGGTCGGCGGGCTTGAGGATGGTGATTGGACCGACTCTATCTGCGAAAGCCATCTGCTTCAGGAGGGCGATTTGCTCGTCTTTGGTTGTTCCAGTTCCATCACCAAAGCGGATCTTAAGGGCCATTCGTGGGAACTTCTTGGTGTCTTCGTCGTTGACAGGGAACTGGTCCGAGTGACGTATAGATAGACTGTGGATTCTCAATAGACGGCTGAGATTTGCGAGCTCTGAGGATAGGATAATGATTGAGGTGACCACTTTATCTGCCTTCTTTGGATAGGTTACATGAACTCTCATGGCAAAGTGCTTGAGCTTTGCCGCGCGGGAAGTGGAGACTGTTGGAATTCCATACACCTGAAGATCTTTGTCATAAGAATCGCCGTTTGAGGAGACGATGACGAGTGCCTTGGACTTGGCTAGGGCATCGTTGGCTTCGCGCTGGAGTTGTCGGTTGACGAAAGCAATTGCAAAGTAATTGGAGTAACTTGTGCTTGTTGGAGGTGTCGTGGCTTCGAAATTTGGTGAGATTGGGTCGAGAAGAACATCCAGAAGGATCTTCTTTCGGACATCATGAGGCAGGTCGAGGAGGTTAGGAGACGATGTAGATGGATTTTTGGGCGACATTGTGGTAAGTAAAGAATAGGCTGAGGACTATCACTGTTAGCCCAACTGCCTCGACGCCAATTTGAAGAAGGGCAAACTGACGATGCGTAATGTGTATTACAATCAGTCGCTATACCACGCAGTGCGACAAGATTTGGAGACTGAGGCTGGTATACCGCTATCTCGTACAAACGATCGAGGTGATAGAGAGGCAGTGATGTGGTGTGATGTTGCATTCAGAAGTTGCAGGTGAGCAACGGAAGAATTGGCCAACGCGTCTTAGCGCGTGTTCACGTGGACTTGTACTTCCATTTGGATCGGGAAGGAACGACCGACAAGTCATAACCCTCAACCGATCCACCCAATGAAAATGGAAATTGGGCGGATAATCGGATTAGAAATTCGAACATAATTCTAGACTTTGTGAACAAGCGAAAGAGTGTGTTAAAAGCAATTCCAATCTTCCATCTATCCTTTCTTTTTCACCCACTGAGATTCGTTTACCTCTCACGTGACACTCCTCCAAACTTCCCCCTTTTTCACCCAAGACTTCATCCTCGCGAAGGACGAATTTCCGCTCGCCAGAAATACAAACTTCCTCGATTCTGCTGGTCACTTTCTTTGGACCTAAGTGCCCTCGCCTCTTCCGCAGAGAGCTCATACACGTATCCCCTTGGTGATTTCAAACCCAGCTCTGCTGGTGGCCTAGCTGCATCCAATTCCTGTGTGCGGCGTCCTTCTTCTAACTCTGGACGATCCATTGGTGTGGTGTCGGATTTCTGTGCCCGATTCCGTGTTTTCAAATAGTAAACAACCCCAGCCACCATGAGCAAGACGGATACGATGATGAGTGGCATTGCAATTTTCACTTGTGAAGGGGTAAGTCCTTTAATTCCGGACCCTGTTGCTGCCGTTTCTGCCGTTTCTGCCGTTGCTGCCACGGCGTTATTTAGAGAGGCTGTCGCAGCTATAGCTGCTTGACGGAATTTAAAAGCGGGCTGTGCGGGAGGTGTATTGACTCCAGCAGCCATGCCTAGGGTACATGTGAACTTTTCGCCAAAGTTGTAGTATATCGGCTGCTGATTTCGGACAATGAAGCTGAAGTCAAAAAATGTTGTATTCTAGATAAATTTTAGCGGATTGATTGGAGGACTTTGGTTCGGGTATACAAACTGGCTTGTCTGGATCTGCGGCAACGATGCCAGAATGGAAACCTCCCGTCAAGTAGTGACATGGTTCATCAAAGGACGCCTGGACTATACTCCAACTGTAATTTCCCCCATTAGGAACCTTGATCGTAACTGTTTCCCCAACCGCCGCGATGGTGTTGACTGGTAAAAATGTAAAACTGATCCCTATCCCACCCTGCGCCACAACCCATTGCTCTCCCAGAGAACACACCACCCAAGCCAGCACAAGCGCAACGCGCGTGAGCAAGCGAAAAGAAAACATCAAGAGAAAGCCATATCATACGAACAATCGAAAAGTGGAATGAGGCGGAATCTGCCCATTCTTTAAGGGGTCTTGGCTTCGAAAAGCTTTCCAAAAATACGGTACTTGCGAATCGACGTGGCGTATGGGTTTCAACGGGACGATCATACTTTCATACGTTGCGATCCTCTGTAGCGGAGTAGATGTATACATGAAGGTGATTCTTGGGTGAGGCGCACTGTGCCGTTACACAGCAGTATCTGATACATTAGGCGTCAGCCACCCCAACCACTGCCGGTCAATGATACCACAATGCTTATCGAAGAATTTTGATGACGAACCTCGATAAATATTGAAAGGCAGACATCAATATTGGAGGTATACGGTCATAATACTTATGGTCCCCTCCCAAAGCATCACGTTCGCAAAACTTGGAGAACCGACGTAGATTGTCGACCTCGGCTAGAGGCAGGAAGGATCAAACCAAGATGTCTGTCATCGCAAACACAGAAACCGGCAAGAACTTGTAACAAGAAACCAACAAAAAGATGAAAACATTCAGAACATAACGTCCAACCATTACCTAAGAGCGCCACTAGAAACGCTAGAAGTACGAATATTGCATGAGTATATGCTAAGCAAGGCCCATATGCGAATTCGGGTAAGGCGGGACCCAAGGTATACCAGTACTTGAAATAATAAGCGCATGCGACTGTATCAAGCCAGCATTATGGACCTGTTTCGATGTGGCGTCGGAGCACTAACATCAAGGCGACTTGTGGAATTAAGGCTGAAGAATGATTGCGTAGCCAGATACTGAGGAGCTACTTCATGCCAGGAAATATTGGGCAAATTGAGGGATCTGGTACTTTCCAGACCAGGGAAAATAATACTGTATAGTAAGCGGTTCGTTCTAGAACAAGGTGACATATTGTAGATCCCACTGCTGTGCTGCGGGGTACATACACAGTCAGCATTCTGTACATCGCGACACAAACTTGTCCTTATTTCTGGCCGAGTCGAACTTCTTAATGCATTTATCGTCCATTCGTCACGTATTATATGAGAGGCTTATTGTTGGTTTTATTTTGTATTTGCTGGCTAGCTTCAAACGCTTATACTTTAGCCATAAATAGACTAATTAGGAGGCTCTATTTATTAGATATTTAAAGGATAAGCGCCCTCGGCCCGCGTCCTATAAGGGAGTAGTAGAACTATCTATAAATAGGTATAAAGCCTATAAATTAGTACAATACGTAGTAGTACTATAGGCACTTAGCTAAGGCGAGTAACCCGCGAGGGGTATATAGGTAGGAGAGCTTAAAAGTGTAATAGATAATAATATTATAGTATTATTATTAAGGAGTTCTATACTTCGAGTATAAGAAGGGATATAATACCCGGACTCCCTTATTTACTATAAACCCCTATTATTTATTGTCTATTTGTTATATATTATATAAGAGGCTTATTATTAGTTTTATTTTATATTTACTAACTAGCTTTAAACGCTTATACTTTAGCTATAAATAGACTAATTAGGAGGCTCTATTTATTAGATATTTAAAGGATAAGTGCCCTTAGCTATATTAAGTACTACGAAAAGAAGTAGCTATAAAATAATAAAACTAAAGAAGACTTAAAGGAAGGAAATAAAGGTATAAATTAAAGAACTAAACCTCTTAACCCTATAAAAAGTAATAACTTAAAAGATAGTAATTTTATAAACTAAGTATAAAATACTTTTAAAAGGTATTTAATAACTATTTACTAAGTTATTATATATTTTTATTTAAAAGACTTAAATCTAAGGTACGTTAAGCTACTCCTTAGTAAGTACTATAGTCTATATATTATTAAGTATCTAGAATCTTATAGAGATAAAGTTATTATTAGAGGGTGTTTATATAAAATTTATATATAAAAGGCCTTTACTCTATACGAAATAAAAGGGCGGTTAGTAGTTATAGATTAAAGTTAAATAGTACTATTAAGGCTACTACTAGATAGACTTCGTTACTAGTATGTTCTACTATAATTTCTACCCTAGTATATAGTATATCTACTTTACTTAATTATAAAAATAAAGTTATATATTCCTTACCTAAGGTAAAAAAGATATTACGTTACTAAACTTTTGTTTACTAAAAAAGGTATATATTAAGCTACTCTACTACTATATATATAATTTTACTAATTTAAAGGAAAGCTATAAAAGCTAGTTTTATAGCTACCTTAAAATTAAGGTAATTATACTATTTACTAGAAATATAAAGAGGTTTATATAGAATTAAAGTAATCTAGTAGATATACTTATATTATAATTATCTTACCTAGCGAACTTATTAAACCCCTTAATCCGCTTATATACCCTAGATTATTTACTATAAAATTAGTTTATTAAATACTTAAAGGTCGAATCTATATTCTATATAATAAGATCGAATAGTAGATAAGCCTACTATAATCGACCTAGGTTTTAGATGTTCTACTACTAAAAGGCCCTAGGGTATACCTATATTTTTAGTAGCTACCTAGCTAATAAGTAACGTTAAATTTACTAGCTACGCTAGACGTAATATCTCGGCTTAAAACAACTTAAAAGAGTAAATATAAGAATTATAAACTTTATAAGTATTTAGAAACAAACCTAAATATACTAGCCTTAAAACCTCTCGAGATAATAAAGGGTAAGATCGAAAGTCTATATAATTAATAGGTAGATCTATTTATAGTTAAGCTAAAGAAGTAGATACTAATTAGTAATAACTCCTTCTAAATTATATAAAAAAGTATTAGTAAGTATATNCGATATAAGTACCTAATATTTCTATATCTATCTAAGCGGCCGTATAAAATAGGTAGCGAAGTAGTCTATTTTAAAAAGGACACTTTAAGTATTGTTTAATAAGACTAATTTATATAGAGACGTTATTTATATAAACTACTACCCTTTTTTATAACTATATAAAAGCCTACTTATCGAAGGAAGCCTAAACCGCCTTAATCTTAAAGATATTAATATCGAACGTAGAACCTTTTATTATAAGAGGGAGGGGTAATTATAATATATAATCCTAATTAAGGAGGTATATATATTATTACTAATCTACCTAGGGTTTATTAATTATAAGGTAAAAGGCGCCTAGGCCCTAAATAGAGGTATTATAAAATAGATAGACGTATTCGCGCTATATATCAAAGAATAATATACTATTAAAGTATAAGAGTATCTAGTTCTACTATATTAAATCCGCCTTAACCTCTAGGGTTAACCGCCGTCGAATAGTATCTAATAACTTTTTAGGCTAGGTATAAATAAACGTCTAAAAGTTATAGTAGAAAACCTAACCTAATTATACTACCCTAGTATAAAAGGTAAGTAAGCTAGTTAGAGATTCTAACTCCTTTTAAGTAATACTATTTCGATTAATAAGTTATACTATAGCGTCTTAAATTTAAGATAGTTTCTCTAGTAGAATTAAGGCTATAAAACTATTTATATTTACTAGGTATCCTAGGAGTTCTACTAAAGTACCCTCCTTACTTTTTAAGTTATTAATTAGAATACTTAAGACTTATACTAATTATAAATATTACTTGTTCTAATCCTAAATAAATAATTAAGTAACCTAAGCCTTTATAAATATAGCGAATTTATTATCTAAATAATAAGCTATTAAACTCTACCCTAGGAGGTATAACTTAATAATCTATTTAAGGGCCTTAGTAAATAGGTTAAATATAAATAGTACTATAGCTAGGCTAAAAGGTAGAACTATATATATAAACCTTATACCTTCCTACTTAAATCCTAGAAACTAACGTATATATTCTACTACTAGGACTATCTAAAAGGCGTTTAATATATCTCTCTTAAATATTATATAACCTCGGCCTACTAAGCGAACTAAGCCTAGAATCTTATTAAAAGTAATATATTTAAGATATATATATTTGTTTAGTATATAGTAGTTAATAGAATCTCCTTCTAGAAAAGATAAATAGTAGATCTAATACTAGTTACTATTTAGTTTAGGTTTTAGCGTAAAACCTAGAAGAGATATAATAAAAGGATTATTATCCTATAGAAAGACTTTCTCTACTAGCCTATATTATAAATCCTTCTTAATTTTCGATACTAGTAACTAGAAGAACTTATATACTAATAAGAGGTTTAGAAAGATCTTAAAGATCTATAGACCCTTATATCTAATTAAGGTATTAAATTAAAGGATATTATTAATTATATTTATAAATTTAAGGTCTAGATATTAGTGTAATAGTATATACTATACTATTAGGTTTAAAAGAGAAAGTAAGTTTTAAAGTAGTAGTTTTAACATATCTATAATATTAAATAGTACTAGTGTATTTATAAACAATAGTATAAAAAAGTAAGTATAAGATAGTAAAAATTAGTATAAAGAGATTAAATTATTTATATAAACTTATACTATTTACTAAACTTAGTCTCTTATACTAAAATCTTACTCCTTTTTCTTAGCCTTTTTTACTTTACGCTTACTATTTAGGTAATAATAAACGTACTCCGAATCTATATAACTAAAGCCCTTTAACTTCTTATAATAAACCTCCTTTCTCTTATTACTATCTAACTTCTCTCCCTTGTCCTTTCGACCTCTTCCTCCTCCTCCTTATTCTAGCTTCTTAGTATAGTAATAATTTAAGACCTTAACCTCTAGAATATACTACGGCTTAATACCTCGAAGAGTATTATACGATACTACTCGTTCCTACTAATATAGCGCTAAATTAAGTACCTTCTCTTAGATAAAGATTCCTACTAGCTTTAAGATTAAGAGAAGAAAAGCTATTATATTAGCTAGGAGGTTTACTAAAAGATAGAGAGGATAGTATAACTAAATAATATATACCTAGTAATTAAGAAAGTAATAGTACTACTTATCCGAGTTAGAACTAAATACCTTAATCAACTTTGTATTACTAATAGACTAACTACCTATCTCTATATTAAACGAAATACTAGTGTTTTAGTCTTTCTAAACTAGGGTAGATTTATCTAATAAGTAGAGATTAGAGACCTTAAAAGTATCTTTTATAATCTAGATAATATACTTCTTATACTAGGCTAGGAGAGTGTTTATAATCTATATTACTAGAGGGGGTAATATACTAATATCTCCTTATAATTAACTACTAGCCTATGTTCTATCTAGGAGTTTACTAGCTAAAATATTTAAAAATCTTATATCCTTAAAGGGTATACTTATAAGGTTCTAATCTATACTAATAGGTTAGCCTCCTATACTTAAATTTAGCTAACCTATACCTATTCCTTAGCTAAATTATAGCTAAAGTACTCCTTAGGGAGTACTATAACCCTAGCCCTACTATAGAAGTAGTAGAGGGACTCTTATATCTAAATTTTACTATAGAATACTCTATAGATTTTACCTACCTAGAGCTCTAAATATCTAGTAACTAAATATACCTAGGTTATAACTACTAATACTAAACTAAACTATACCTAGATTATAACTACTAAAACTACTACCTAGAGCGCTAAATCTAAAACTACTATATCTACCTATCCCTAAGTATCCTATATATCTACTATAACTACTAAAAGCTAGGAGTTAGTATAGTCCTTATAGAGGAGTACTATTATATTAAGGTTAAGTAAGATAACTATATTTACTTAGATAAAAGTTATATCTACTACTACTAGGTTAAATTAGATTAACCTATACTAGTAGATTAAGTTAATTACCTTATAGTAGAAGGTTAACTTATACTAGTAGATTAACTTATTATATAAGTAGGTTAACTTATTATACTTATACTAGTAGATTAACTTATTATATAGGTAGATTAGCTTATTATTCTCGTTAAGGGGAGGCCGAACGATAACGGCCTAGTAATAAGGTACTACGATCGCGACTACTAGTTAAAAGTATAGCCTTAGTAGTATCTATAGCGTTATATTATACCTAGAGGTCTGCTCGAGCTACCTCTCCTACTTCTTTAATAAGACAAGCGCGGTTAGGAGCCCTAGCCGGAAGGTTTACTCGCGCCTTAGCACTAGTACGCTTTACGGCCTTTGTTAAATTGCCCTTTCGTATAATATTACAGCCTCTTGTTTTAGGAGGTATATTAAGGCTTATTATTATTAATTGTTCTATAAAAGAGCTTAAAAGTGTGACGGACGATAATATTATAGTATTGTTATTAAGGAGTTCTATACTTCGAGTACAAGAAGGGATATAATACCCGGACTCCCTTATTCACTATAAACCCCTGCTATATAATCCAGTCCAACAAGATACAGTACCGGTGTAAAATGCCCTCTTGAAATATCTCGATCGCGAGACGTCCATCCGAGAATAGTTGAATGACTGAAATAAAAATATCCCAGGGAACAAACGAGGCACCAAACAAAAACCACAACATTCATGCTCCTCGTCCAAGCCTCAATACTTCATGCTATAATTCTCCATACATCTGCCAGTTGAAGTTCCGCTACCTACCATGCATTACCATCCGGTGGAAACAGACCTTTCCGGAAGCGTGTACTACACCCGGATGTATACTTGCACCGGACCCCGGATCTCCTCAAGTACCGCGATACTTTGTCGATCGAGGAAGGCTATCTGGAAGCCGTTGTATACGATGGAGGTGTACTAAATTGAACCCGAGGATATGATGGAATGGGATGGATCGTGAAGTTGTGGAGGAGGGTGCCCATTCGTTCTATGCACCTATAGTCCAGAAATAGCTGGCGTGGTTCTAGAACTGCTACGATACGCAGAAGTTCATCGCATAAACGCTGTTTATCGACGATCTTTCGTGGTTTGTCGGCTGGTGGTTGGGTTGTGGGGTGGTGATCGTGGGGTACGCTAAGCCTATAGTTTATTGTAGGGTCTGCTTTGGCAACCCCAGGAGCTCATACTGTACTGTACGGCACTGTAAGAGACCTGTCCATTATTGTAGACACACCTGGAAGAATCTATTGTGCTAGAATTTCTAGCAGAATTAACTTGATTGTCCCAAAACACTCATAGTAATAAAGACATATTAATTTTAATTGCCCGAAATCGCTCGCATAACTACTTTGATTGTGCGAGGCTTCTAGAACAATAAAGTATTATTCTAACCTATGTGCATTCAGGGCAATACCGACATCTCTTCAGCCAACCTCTCTTTACCGCCAAAGCCCCTTCTCACTTAGGAAAACTTCTTTTCATTTGTTCCTTGGGGCAAAATATTAAGGTTTTATCTTGTGATATAGAAAGAGCGAAAAATACGGGAGACCTGATCTTTTGTCAGGACAAATTAACCTTAGCTTAGAATATAATGTAATTCTCGCGAAATAGAGACACTGGAGTATTTTTAGAACGATTATGATTGCCTTGTTCTTTGCCTTCTCGAGACGAGAAATAGAATCAGAACTGTAAGGGAAGACTTATTGGATTAGTGTGATATTATGTACCATGCGGTTGATATAAAGCCTATTACAATCGAATTCTTACGGCCTTCGGATTATGGAGCTCGGCTACCAGTCAATGCGTCAGTCCTCAGATCAGGTAATCGTATTTTCTTTCCACTCCAAAAGCTTCCTGCTTTCCATAGTCAATCTCACTCACTCTCGCTTCTAGCTCCAGTCTCCTTGATATGTTCAATCCATATACTTAGGGCTTATTCTGCTCCCGGCGCGTCGTTCTCGAATTTCTCGTCGTTTTCCTTTTACATTGCTTTCACATCATTATTTGGGTTGATATTGGTTGGTTCCTTGCCGTGCCGCTCACAGTTTTTGTATGAATCGCTTGCTCGCTTCAGCTTCAAACCTTTGCTCGCCATCTTGCGGTTTTCGTAAGTGACCGCTGCTGAAACCGTTTTTTTCATTGGTTACGTTTCTTCCGTATTGCTTCTTTGCTTCTAGGTATGTAAGCCTCTTATATCTCGGAGGGGCTTTTCCCGAGACCGGGAATTCGAGTTCTGGAAGTAACTGTAAAGTCATTTTGGTGGTATCTGTCTACTTTTTGCTTCTCTCTGGGATCGTGCCTGGTACGGTATAAGAAGTCGAGAAGTAGATTTGCATTTTTATGAATACCTGACTTTGTGATTGGTGGTAATGAGAGATTGATATTAGAGAATATCCGGTGACTTGAAGATGATTTTTGTTTCCCTTCCAAAAGCAGTTAACGGTATGAAGTGTGCGAAGTTACTGTCTTCCGATGCTCTCGAAAGTAGGTTCTGATGAATATGTTATCATTTCTGTCATCATGAGCTCGGCAGGAGCGGAGCAACTTATTCAGTCAGCCTTCAATTCATTTCCCAAAGTTTCCGAGGTGTCAAGAAATAGGCAGGTACTATCTAAGCCTCAGATCAGGATTCGAAATATGGAAATGACCCCGATACGTCTAGCATTCACCCTTACATTGCTCACTTCACTCAACTGAGTGAGAGGTGAAGAGGGTTCGTTTGATTTGGGTTATGTTCCGTCGTGGTGAACAGATTGGATCGAGGGTGAATGGAATGTAACTTCTATGATGCCTGTTTCTAATTGAATAAAATGGTGTTAAAGATCTAGGGATAATTATATCTTTTGCTCATACTTAGGTTCACGTGGGAGTTGTAGGATATATTATTTGGGTCAAACAGCCCCTAGGGTACTTGTAAGGCTATTTTTACCCTAACAAGTAGAGCCTAGGCTGCTAAGCGCTCTATTCAGGCCTATCTTACTACCTAATTCTAGTAGCTAGCTTAGAGATGGTAGAGGGTAAATAAGAAACTACTTTATAAGTGTATAATAACAATTAGTAGATTTATTATTATTATTATAGATAAGTAATCGAATAGATTAAACGGTATATATATATATATAAGCTTACTTAGTTACCTTTGATATATAAAACACCTCCTTTACTTATACTTAGGTTTACGTAAGAGTTATAGGATATATTATTTAGGTTAAACAGCCCCTAGGGTACTTATAAGGCTATTTTTACCCTAATAAGTAGAGCCTAGGCTACTAGACAAAGGCTATACCCAAATAATATATATAATTTATATATAGAGATTAGGTTATAGCTTATAGTAGTAAAAGTTATATTTATATATAAGTTTATAGTACGAGTTTATAGTAGTAGAAGTTATATTTATATATAAGTTTATAGTACGAGTTTATAGTAATTAAAAGTTTATATTAAGTAATTTATACTTATATTTAAAGATTAAATTAAGCTTGTTATTATAGAATTATTAGTACTAATTTATATTATTACTAACTACTTATTATAGAATTAATAGTATTATACTAGTAAGGAACCTCCTACTTAATATAAACTTATCCTCGATTAATATATTAATATATTCTAAATAAGTATCTAAAGTCTACCTTTTAAGACGTTATATTTACTTATATAGTATTCTATTCCTATTTACTTATATTATAGCTCCTTAATAATAACTATAACTACTAAATTTATACTAATTCGAGTATCTAAGTATTTTTAGCCTCCTTCTTAATTTATCTACTATTACTAGTTTTATAAAAGGCGTATTTAAACCTCGGCTCGATCTTTAGAATAGTAGTATATTATAGGCTTATTTATCGAGTACGAATAGTTATCTTAAGGCTTTTATAGTATAAGTTAAATTATCCTCTACTACTACTATAATATCTACTCTACTATTCGAATAGTCCGTTTTACTTATCTTTAGCTATATTAATATAAAGGAATCGTCTTTTATAAAAGTAACGTTAGATCTTATTACTCTCTCTCTTTTAAACTTCTCCTTATCTTTAAAATCCTTTACTATATATATAAGCTCTTTTAAATAAAAGAATCCTTTATATACTAACTTTAAAAATACTATAAAATTAAGATTGTTTTATATTATATCCTTACTACTTCTTTTAGCCTCCTTATCCTATTATTCTACTATAATTACTTTAAGGATATTATAGGTTATTAGTTCTACCTAGCGCTTCTTATCTTCGATATTTATACGTTTTACTCCTACTATTATACGCTTAATTATCTTATTCTCGAATACCTTTAGATCTAGTATCCTATTAATATAAACTAAACGAATATATAATATCTATTATTATAAACTATTACCTTTTAACTTACCTTCGAACCTACCTAAACCTTCTACTATATAAAGTACTTGTTAGTACGAGAGATATTCGTAAATAATAGTACAAAACAGTAATAATAAAAGTATATAAAAGTTAGTATAATAGTTAATTGATTGATACTATGGAAAGGACGAGTACTAGCTATATGTACTCGTATATACTAAGCTTTATAATCCACGTAATAATTAGTAGATATATCGTAATACTAGGAGTACTTTATAAAGTAATAAAAATAGCCGAAAGATAGTAAATAACAAAGTATAGAACTAACTCTATAAAACACGTATAAAATAATAACAAAATAATATATTACTAGTTCCTTTCTACCTATCTAACTCTATTAATCTCGATATAATTAATATCGATTAGTTTCTTTAGGGTACTATTTAACTTTGATTTAGTTATTAAATTAGATAGATTATCCTTCCCTTCTATTAAGGAGATATTATTAATATCCTTAGATTTAAATACGTTACGTAAGTATATTACGTTAATTATTAGTCTCTTTTCCTTAGTAGTTCCTAATTTAGTAATATAATTAAATATAGACTTTAAATTAGTATAAATTTTAAGTAGTATATACTATCCGAGGTACTGTATTAAGGTAGTTTTAACGTAAATAGCTATATTATATCCCTAGCTTAAAGCGTATAATTCTAATACTAGTATACTTTAGGTAACTCTCTTATACTTAGACAAGTTCTAGTATAAAATATTAGTATATCTAGTATAATCTATTAGTACTAGTACTAATCTAAGCTAGGACGTTATATCCGAGTTATTTGTAAAGGATCTATTAGTAAAGTATACTAGTTTTAAGGTACTAGGTTACAAAGCTATAAACTTTAGTCCCTAGTCTTTATAATCGACTTACTACTATAATTACTTGTTTAGTTAATCTACGTCTCTAATATCTAGATTTGTAATCTATATAGTAAAGGATAAATCGTATACTACTTCTGGTTAGTATACGCTTGATATATAGGCTCCAAGGGCTCGAAGTGCCTTGTATTCGTAGGGGCTTATTATAAGCCGTAATCGATCTTTTGTTTTGTTCTTTTATATAAGAATAATTAATCTATCTTGTTAGAGTATAATATAGCTTCTATTAAAGTCTATAGGTTATTGTACTATAAGGGCCTTACGCGGCTTTAATTTAAGTAGTAGATTCGTAGTAGTAAATTCTACTTTTTTACGTTTAGCGAATAGAGCATTTACTAGTATTAAAGAGTTGTCTGTTTGTAATCCTACTATTCTAAAGGCACCTGTTATATCTAATTTGTTTATAAAGAAAAGGTATTAATTATAAGTCGATAATTATATACGTAATTATTTAGTATAGTGTTTTAAATAGCGGGCGTACTAAAATATACCCGCTTCTAGTATACTGTACTATAGCTACTTTACCTCTAGTATTTTACCTTCCTATTATAGAACAGGTAGATTAGTAGGTAGATATACGTAAAATTAGCGTACTAATCGTTCGCCTATATAGAGGTACGCTTATTATACGTTACAGCCATATAAGGGTAGTTTAAAAAGTATTATAATAGTTAATATTAGCCTCTAGCTTATACGTTAAATTATAGGTAATTACGTTATTATAGAGTATTTCTCTTTATTACCCTAGGCTTATATAATAAGCCTTGATTTATCCCGTTATTTTACTATACCTTTATCTTTTATATTATAGACAAATTTAAAACCGAATATTATTATATTTAGTAGTACTTTAGAAGGATCTATTAGATTAAAAGACTTAAGCTCTTTAAAGCCTTTAATCTCTTTAAGGTCCGCGGTACTTAATTTATTATTAGGAGTTTAAGGTTCGAAAGTAATAAAAGTTTTAGCTATAAGTAGGTACTTCCTAGGGCGGCCCCTAGGTCGTTTACTAGTAGTCTCTAGGTAATACTTTATAGCCGTAGATAATTATACTATAGTACTAGTAGAATTTAATAGTAGTTCGGTAGGTTTTACTATAGTAGCGGAGCTCTTATTAGTAGTTCGTAGCCTTAAGAGTCTTATAAGAGGTAGTACGTCGCTTAGTTTAGGGGGGTTAATAATACTAAAAGTGTCTTTATTAGTACCTTCTAGGTCTACCTTTTCTTTATAATATAAACAAACTACTATAGTTTAGAAAGGAGTATCCCTATTTAGACTCGGTAGCTTAATAATCGCATTTTCTCCTTCTACTTTTACAAGTAGATATAGGCCTATCTAGCTACCCTTTTCGCGCTATACGTGTACAGGGTATAAAAGTAGTAGATCTTTTAGGTATAAGGTAATTAGTCTATTTCAACTAGCTAATACTTGCTATACCTAGTGTTTTACGTAATAGCGCCTTACTTCTTTTATCGCCTTTTACTAGGTAATAGCCCTTTGAATTATATCTATACTAGGGGCGTTATTATTTAACATCCTAGTATAAGCACTATATACTAGTAGAGTAGGGACAAGTCCCGAGGGTCTAGCCGTATCGTTTATAGCTTTAAAGGCTATCCTAAGTCTCGTCTATCTATTAATTATAGGAGCTTTGTTTAATATAATATTAAAGGCTCGCCGTATAGGTTTATAATACTGTTCTACTCGTTTAATTAAATTATATACCTCTATAGGGACTAAATTAACAGTTACGTCTATTATTTTAGCGTATATTCGGAACTCTCTACTAGCGAGTTATATACCCTAGTCTATAGTAATTATATCTAGTAGTCCTAGGTACGTACAAATCTACTCTCTTAGTATAAGCTCCTATACTATTTTAGCCTCGATATTTACAAGCTAATCGCTAGCTTAATAATTAGTAGCCTCGTCGACTAAATAGCCTACCGGCTTATTCTTAATATAGAAGATATCGAAGTAGACGTTAAAGTTAAATTCGTAATTGTTATAGATTATAAATTTAAATCGACCAGGGGACTTTTAGTATATTTAGTACTCCTTATAGTAATCGTTAAGTACTTCTATTACTTTATAGGTAACGTTAGTATACCTGGCTCGCTAGAGTATTTCGTATAGTTTATAGATAGATAGGTATCCGAATCTTCGGTAGAGCCTTTAGAGCTCTAGTTTAGTTAGGAGGGTTTAGTAGTATTTTCTATATAACTCGTTTATTAATACTTGTTAGTTACCCTACTAAATAAAAGGGTATCTAAAAATATAGATAGTTAAGTAACTTTTCGAAGCTTTACCCCTATTTATAGTAACCTTTTTAGTAAGGTTATTATATATAATTCTTAGGTAATCGAGGTCTTTAATATATATAATAAAAGGTATATTAATACCGGGTAGTATTACTTAAAAGGTTACTATACTAATAAGAGAGTCTACTTTTACTAAACCTACGTTATCTATCTTACTAATACTATATCTTATATTAGATTAACTAGCTATAGTTTTATCTAATTTAGTAGCTAGGAATAAGGATTTATATATAAGAAACTAGGCGTATCTAATNTAAGTAGAATTGTTTTTAAGATTATCTAGGGTCGCTATAAAAGTGGTTCTTAGGCTTATAGTATTATAGGTAGTATTTTCGTTATAGAGGACTATTCTACTAATATCTAGGTCGTCGATCTCGTTGTAATCCTAGTTATCGAGCTCCTTATTAATATTAGTAGTATTATTATTATCTATTTTATCTTAGTCCATATCTATTAGGAAAGTCTAGAATTAGTCCCTTAATATACTAGAGTTATATTTAGCTCTATATACTCGGTATAAGGCGTTACTTTCTTCTTTAGAGTAATTATAAAGTCTATAACTAGGTTTCTTATAAACGTAATACCTAGAAGTGTTTATATATCTATTGTTTTATAGTAGTTGTCTTATATAGGAACCTTATTAATAGGGCCGTCTACGTAACTCGCTTTAGTTTCCGAACTATTGATTTATAAATAAAGTTTCTTCTAAAAATTAACTAGGTAATTAATTAAGTGTAAAATAGGTAGAGGATTAATTATTAGTATATTCCTAGTTTATAATTAAAGTTTAAAGAGTTTAGATAAAACTAGGAATATTGTTTAAGGGGTTATTATATACTATATAGTATACTTCGAAGTCTTAGTATCTAATAACTAGGTGGTTAAGGAATATAGGATTACTATAAAACTCTACTATAAGACGTAGTCTAATTATCTCTAACTCCTTTAAATATAGGTTAAAAACCTAGGATAGTCGTAGCTTAGGATACTTTACTTTTATAGACTATAAAGTAGTTAAATTCTAGTCTACTAGGCTATTAGTTTAGTAGTCCTTGTTTTTAAATCGATCTACTAGTATTTATATAGCCTAGTAAAAAGGTATATTTAAAAGACAGATACTACTATTATAGTATAAAAGAGCTAGTCCTTTAAGTAGGTAGGGTAGTACTAATAAAAGGGCCTGGTTATTATTATTTAGCCCGGCTATTACGTAAACATCTATAAATATCTAAAGTTATTCTTAGAAGTTATCCCCTAGTTCCCCGAATTTTATAGATTCCTTTATTATCTTACTAACGTTTACTAGTTCCCGGCTATATTTATTAGGTAGTCTTAGCTATAAAATAGCTAGGNCGGCAAGCTATATATTCTTTATATTAGGAGTAGTTACGTTATAGGCGGCTAGGGCGGTAGTAGTCGAAAGTCCTAGTTTAGCCTAGTTTATATAGGAGTAGCTAGTAGTTAGTCTAAAAGTTATAATATATAGTCCTCTTAGAACTAGTAGTAGAGTACTTATTATACTAGGTTTTACCTTATTATCCTATAGTTCTAGGTGTTTATTAAAGTGTTTTATTAGAGTAATAAGGGTAGGAGACTTTAAAGTTATTACTCTTATAAAGTATTTTATTAGATCGTTATATATCTACGTATATAAATAGTATTAATTAAGGGTATCCTATATAGTATCGTAGTAGGTTATTTATATAATTAAATTAGCCTCTAATAAATAAACTCCTCGATTTAAAAGAATATTATATAAGTAGGTTACTAAGTTCCTTTTACACTCCTATAGGTCTTATTTAGTCTATCCTATAAAGTTATCCTAGAAGGTAGCCTAGAGCTTGTTATTATATAACCCTAATATTTCGGTATTATAGTATACTATACGTTTATATAGGTGTTATTCGTTAGGTATCTCGGCTTGTTATTAAACTACTAGAGAGTTAAGTCTAGATATCCTAGGTTATTAGTACGTAGGAGTATCGATTATTAATAGTGTTACTAAAGAAGGTAGTATTAATAGTATAGGGGTGCTAGGTAGAAAGGCTCCTAGTGTTTCTAATACTTCCGCTATTATAGGCTAAGTTAGTTATAAATCGATTCCGGCTCTTAACCTAGTGTTCACTATACTAATAGTATGTAGTATTATAGCTAGGCTACCTAGCTCGATTACTAAAAGGACATGTCGGTAGATACGGTTTAGCCTTAATATACGTCGTATAGCTACTATAATCATATAATCGGCGATTAAAGGAGCGGGATTTAAAGGTAATACTTAGAAGGACTATTAAAATTAAAATAGTATAATTTATAATTCTAATCCTTTTAAACTATTAAAGTATTATTATTAAGGT
>LT855418.1:937105-1006855 GCA_900184765.1 Hymenoscyphus fraxineus
GGTAATACTAAAGGTAGATTATATACGAAATAATCCGTATACTATTAAATAGTATTTATAGGAGTAGGATTTAATAGTTAGATAATTACGTGCTTATCGGAGTTTAGTATTCGAGTATAATTATTATACTTTAAAAGACTCGAATAGCTTAATTAAGAGGTCGAGTATTAAAGACAATAATATAGGAGATTATTATATACTACCTAANGTAGTAGTAATCTCTCTAATCTATACGCGTACACTAATCAGTGTTAGTACGAGAGATATTCGTAAATAATAGTACAAAACAGTAGTAACAAAAGCATATAAAAGTTAGTATAATAGTTAATTGATTAATACTATGGAAAGGACGAGTACTAGCTATATATACTCGTATATACTAAGCTTTATAATCCACGTAATAATTAGTAGATATATCGTAATAGTACTAGATAATTTACTAGTAGAATAACTTATACTAGGTATAGCTATACTCTATTACTTTTATAGAAGAATTCGTACGCCCTTTAACCCGATTCGTAGACCTTTCGAGTCCTTAGTACTAATCTATACTATATATATTTTACTATAAAATTTAAGAGGACTAAAGGGATTATACGTCGCTATTATAAGGGTAGTTCTACGTAATTATACTTAATAACTAAGGGTATATATTAGTAATTAAAACTCTATTAAATCTTAAAAGTACGTCGGCTAATATATTTTCTACTCCTAGGAGCTAGTATACTATAATCTTAATATTATACTTTGCTATTATAAGGAGTATTCGATATAATAACGTATTTACTAGGCTCTTTAGTAATTATTTATTAAAACCCGCGAATACTATAGTATTATCTATATAAATATAGACTCTTTTAGTTAACTAGGATTAAGCCTACTAATCGAACGCTTCTTTAATTACTTCTATTTTAGCGATATTTATATTAAATATCCCTTTACGATTTATTAACTTTATAAATACTATATATTATTAGATCTCTAAAGCTCGATCTCTCTAATCTACTAGTCTATTTAAATAGAAACCTCCTATACCTTAAATTAAAGTATCTATAAATAATTAAACCTCTACCCTATCTTTTATAAAGAAAGTAATACTNTACCTTATACTACTACTTAATATCCTAATAAGCTTTAGATAGTATTTGCTTAGCCTAGTACTTTATTACTATAGGTAGAAAAGAAGCTACGTAGCTCTAAAGGTTTTTATAAAATACCTAGCTAAGCTAAATTACCGAAGTATAATAGGTAAGAAACCTAGCTAACTTTCTCGCGTTATATAGTAAGAGTAAGTTACCTACTAGTACTTTTATAGTTAATCGTAGGGCCTTTACTACTTTAGCTTATAGGATACTTAGTATAAATTCTATTATATTAATTATATATCCTAGGACTTTTACTTATATACCTTTTACGTTCTTTTACTTCTTTTAAGATATACTAAGTACTATTATAAATCTATTATAATCGTCCTCGAATTCGATTATTTATTCTTATAATAACCCTAGTTAAAGTATTACTATAAAGTCGTCTAGATAATAGATTATATCCTTCTACTTTAAATATAATTATAATATCTAATAGATTACTTTTATAAATAAATTAAAAATAAAAGGAGAAGTATAAAGTCTAAATATTAAATAGTTTTTATAGTAGAATTAGTTATTCTATTTAAATCTAAATATTTATTAAATCTTATATACGAGTAGTATATTCCTAAAAGCGTTTACTATATCGCGCTTTATAATTAGAGCTCTCTAGCCTTTATATAAAATTATTATAATAATTTAGTATATTAATAAGTACTTTAAGTATACTACTTTTATATCGATCCTATTATTTACTAAATCTACGGCTAGGAATAATAGATTATAGATTCTTTAAAGTATATTATCTTCTTTTAGTACTAATCTAAGTAGTAAGGATATAAACCTTTTAAGTAGTAGAAGTTAAACCTTTAAAATTTACTATAATCTAAGATCCTTTTAAATACCTTCTTCTATTACTCCTTAATTAAGACTTACTAATCTATAATTTAAAGATATTAGTTATTTCTTATCTCTCTTATATTCTATAAGTATACTAAATCAAAGTATTAATAAAATATAAAACCTTAGAGGCCCTAGATATTAAGCTAATAACTCCTTTTATATATTAATCCTAAAAGGTAATAGTAAGTTAAATAATAGTTCGGCTAATCTATTATAATATTAAAATAAAGGAACTATATTAGGATATATAAGTATAGGATAGTAAAAGTAACTTTATATAAATATTTTAAGTAATTTGTCTAATTATATATTAGTTACCCCCTCTCCTATACTAAACCTTTATTTAGTTTTAGGCTTATCTATTACCTTTTCCTTTCTTTCGAAGTTTAAGGACCTATTACTAGTATTCGAATTATTAACTTTATATTCCTTTATACTATAATTCCTACTATATAATATATATATATAATAGCGTTTATACTAAGCTATAGTATAAGTAAAATTATTAAAGTTTTAATAAATTTATATAATANTTTATAATATCCTTACTTCTTAACTCTTCTACTTTATCTACCTATACCTATTCTACTATTATATTAGCTTACTAACTTTAAGAAAGGACAATAGTATTATAAGATCTATCTTTTTAGAAGAACCTACTTATTATAGTTATATAGGTTATTTTAAAACTTTCGCTCCTTATAGAATTAGATTACTATTAGTAGGATTCCTTTTAACTAATTATATATTTTTACTAGCCTTAAAACCTTATTATAGAATATTATATATACTTAGTTTAATAGTAGATATTTGTTTTTAAAAAAGATATTAATAATTAATATATATTACCTAAAACCTTTACTCTAAATTATAGATATACTTCTATAATCTTTTAATTTACCTTTAACCTTAATACTCTTTATCTTTCTATTATTAAATACTATATTATAATCTCTTTTATTATTATTAAAATCTACTATAAAAGTTAATTTATATATATTAATTAGGTCGAATTTCTCTAGTATAATATCGACTATATACTTACGGTTAACGCCTTAGAATTATAGTAGAAGTAGCCTCTGCTTATCTAATAGCTTACCTTCGTTATTATTATCTACTACCTAAGTTCCGCCTAGTCCTTGTACTTAGACCGGTCCTACTATAGTACTACTTACTCTACCCTAGCCACTTATTAACGCTACGATCTTTACCTAAGACTTCTATCTTAATAAATCTATCCTAAGGTTATACTCCTCTACTTATAATCGATCCTCTAGTAATAATTGACCCTAAACTACCTGTCCGATTAGTAGCAATTGTACGCTATATTATAGATTTACCGCCTATTAAGGGTTTACCGTACCCGAGCTCGTTTATAGTAGTAGAAGTAATATTTTACTAGATTATTATATTAAATCTTTTAATAAGAGTGATTATTTTTGACGAAAGGACTAGCCTTTAAATAAGAAACCACTTTATAAGCGTATAATAATAATTAGTAGATTTATTATTGTTATTGTAGACAAGTAATCGAATAAATCAAACGGTATATACATATACGCAAGCTTGCTTAGTCACCTTCGATACGCAAAACACCTCCAAAAATATAGGATTTCCAGGATTTACCTTATTCGTCGTCACCCCCTTTCACTTTCTTGCCCTTGGCCGATCTTTTGGGCATTTCTTCCTCTTCCTCTACTTCTGGTTCTTCCTCGTCTTCGTCCGGTGCCTCCTCATCCTCCTCTGGTGCCTCTTCTTCCTCCTCCGGTGCCTCCTCATCCTCCTCTGGTGCCTCTTCTTCCTCCTCCGGTGTCTCCTCCTCCTCGTCTGGCTTCTCTCCATCGTCAATTGGCTCTTCATCCTCTTCCTCTTCGTCCTCGCCAGCCTCAGGTTCCTCGTCGTCTTCTGCATCCTGAATAAGCGAGTTAGCACAATGCGATATACAACCCTCGCCATTTCGCAAGGCCATAACACTCTTGATACGGAGTTTAATGAGATAAATACCTCTTCTTCTTCTGCGTCTTCGTCTTCATCTTTTTCTTGTTCTTCTGGCTCTTCGTCATCTCCAGCATCTTCCTCGTCATCTCCAGCATCTTCCTCGTCATCTCCAGCACCTTCCTCGTCATCTTCTGCTTCCTAAAGGCCAGAGAATTAGCCAACGGCAGTTCTTCTGTCAATGAGTAGTACCATGAGACCGGACTAGGCACACCACGCTCTTCCCAAATAAGATACTAGGTTGATGCGGCAGTGTCAACGAAGCAAAAAAAGGCAGACATACCTCATCGTCTTCGGGTCCCTCCCCATCGCCATTTTCTTCATTCTCTTCGTCATCGTCTTCTTCTTCATCCTCATCCTCCTAGAAATCCATAGATCAGCTTAATACAAACAAAATAACCAAGAAAATGGTCGCTTTAATACCTCTTCTTCCTCATCGCCACCCTTCTCCGCACCGTCCTCGTCAATATTTTTCGTGATATTTCGGTCTACACCATCAACTCTTCCCTTGTTTTTCTTTTTCAACTCCTTCAAAAGTTCCATGCCTTCAGCAGATTGTTTAGGTTGCGGGATAAACTGGAAATAACGGCCAGCGGGATTGCCATCGGCAGCATTGATTGATTGATTGATTGATAGTACTTTTGCGCCTGCGGGTCCCGACTGAAAGTCTATAAGGACACCTAATGAGCTCCCGAAGGCTATAAAGGCGTGCTAAGCTTAGGGCTTCGCATAGGAAGACTATTATACACAATATCTTGTCCAAGTTGGCCAAAAACGCAGGTAGCTAAAAAGACCCCCTTAGACAAGCCCGGGTCCCTGATCCCGCGGTGTTATAGTGCTATTGTGAACCTTAGAAAGCATTTCAAATGGTAGGCTTCCGGACCGACGGAATACGTGTGCCCTTAACCCCTCCGGTTGGGTAGGAAGACACTTGCTATATAGTAGCTTTCGAGCCTATAAGCCCTAGGCGTATGGAGTCTTTAGAGTATAGATCCCAGGTGCTCGAACGAAATCAAAAGCTCCTCTGCAAAACAGACCCAAACGTGACAGACCTATACAATAGTATCTCCACCTAGTAGCTAGGCAGTTGGCAAGAAGGGTGGCGGGGCTTCCTTGCCCTATCGTGAGTCTTGGCGCGCACAGAACTCGAAAGTCGGAATAGCCTCAAAAAACCCGAAATACCCCTTTGACGGCCTGTGTTCCTCCTCCTCGTAGCCTGTCTCCCTCTCTTATCACCTATATCCCCCCCCCTAGACGACTGAGCCCTCCCTGCCCCTCCAAATACAGCCCTAGCGCCTTTCCTCCCTGGCTAGGGGGTATGTATATTGTCGTAGGTGCCTGTACCGAAGGCCAGCTCGACAGAGATTCGTATAGGTAGGACGGCGGACAGGCGATAATCGAGGACTAGAGGCAGGCGTAGAGAGAAGAGGTGTCGAAGTCGCTGCCGGAAGTCGAGAATCGTGACGTATTTCCGCTATTGAAAACTGCTTGCTTGCGCGCGAGTGTAGTCACTCGCGATAGACTCAATCTTGGCTCTCTAGACTAGGGCAAGCCCTAGCTAAAGGTTCGTAGGATGCACCGCGTACAGGTGTTGAGTCGTCGCATCCCGCCATCGGCAGCATCATGGTACTAATAGTGTATGTCAGTATCACCACCAAAGACGCTTAGCAGCAAACTTTGGATCAACCTACGTCCTTCTTAGCATCATCCGGATACCAAATAATTGAGTCCTTCCTCATATTGTCGTCCTCGATATTATCACCAGTTCGTATATACTCTCCAGAGTCGAAGACGTAAACCTCGTAATTGATCACTTCACCATCCATAAGTTCAACCTCCACGAGCTTCATAGGTAGAAGACGGCTACAAGAAAAGGTTAGAAATTTCCGTGGCAAAGGGGTTTTCGCTTACTTCAATACGGGACTCTTCCACGCATCATCCTTCTGGTTAGTAACAATTAGAATATTGAATTGATTCATAGTCATCTCCTTGATAGCAGCAACACTATTCTCCAAAAAGTTCTTTCGAATATTAAAGTTATTCGCCTCTCCTCTATTGAACTTATCATCCGCTCTCTGGTTATCACTATTTTCCTTCAATTAGCGCACACTCTTGAACCCACCTTTCCCCCGGAAGTTATCAAAAAACAAAACTTACATATCTTCCCTCGCATTGTCCCTCTTAATCTCCTCATCAGTTCTCGCATTCTCAATCTTCCTCTGATCCTCCTCATTGGCTTGATCCTTATCCTCTCTCTCATTATCAGCCTTGTTGTCCGCAGCTGTCTCATCAAGCTCCGCTTTCGCTTGCGCGTTTTCGGCAGCATTCTGTTTCTTCTCTTCGTCGAGTTCACCTTGTGCGATTACGTTTGCTTGGATTGCTGCCGCAGCCTCTTGTTCGGTTGCAGCAGATGGCTCATCACCGCCACCGAAGAGACCGGGGATCAGTGCGCCGGCGATACTACCGAATATGGCGGCCATTATTTTGAAGAGTCTTGGTTGAAGTTTTAGGCTATCAAATTTGAAGTTTCATGTGATGAAGATGTGGTTCGAGTTGGAGGACTGAATTCAGGTTTGTTCATTATATGCAAATCGAGGCAGAGAAATATTTATATACTCCAACCCCTTTAGACCATTGGGGCGCTTGCCTATATTAGGGTACGTCTTAGTAATATAGCCTTCTTAATATCAATTTCCTCCTCATGACATGGAAACTTCAGCCCCAAAAGTTACGCCAAGATTCAAAAACATACATGCAACTTCCTTCTGTGCAATGGGCTCCCGCGATATTAGCTGAGTTTGTCTAATTTTACCTCTCATCTACCAGTCTTGTCTTCACTGGGTATCTGATTATTTCGTAATAATTCGTAGGTCAGACATATCTAGTTCTAGCAGTAATGGAAGGAAAGCTGACCCAAAGACTTTGATTTCATGGATAAGTAAGGATTCTTACCGCATTTTGCGCCGTGCTTATCTTGGTATGCTCTATGCTTATACCTGATCGGTTATTCGTGAAATTCACTGTAAGCACATCCCTCCCTCACCCTTCTGTCCCTTTATCTCGACTAAAATCTTTGAGATGAAATGAGAAAATGCTTTATACATCATGCGTATAGTACGGACTTACTCTCAATCTGATTTAGGAACGTTCTTGGGCCAGGTGAACTGAACTTTTCTCAATAATTCCGATTCCTTCTAGAATTCTGAAAAGAGGTGTATCCGAATGCTTCATGTGGAGAGGTGAATGATTCTGCAGGTCCTTCGCGAACGGGGCAATATTATTTAAGATAGGTCAGCACATCCGCGCTCATAGGCTATTCATGTCAGCAGCAACCACAATTCCCCACCATCCTGCATCTTGTCACAATAGTATACCTAATACTAGAAACTTAATCCATCCGGATACCGGTAATTTGTCTTCCGTGCAAACTTTATAAAGCGGATACAAACAGGCTGATGAGATAAATTCTTATCGCTTCCCTTAAACCGATCATAAGGGAAGGAATATGTTTTCAAAGTCTCGGATGACTACCTGCTTCTTTCAATCCTAGGCAAAGCAAAAGTTTCACGTATAAAACCCAATTCCATTTGATTGTAAATGAACGACGCTCTGGTCTTGATGAAGAGGCTGTCAAAATTATAACTTTGAGGATATCTTAAAACATGTAACAAAAGATGTAAGTTTACAGTTTCTGTGTTAAGCTCATTCTAAGTATTTGATGTCGTAGAAAAGAACTTCCGTGCAGCCTGAAGACTAAGCTGATTCTCATAATATTACACATCCACTCGTATAATAGACAGCTTCACACTTACGAATCGAAGCAAAATTTCATAAAGTCATATATACATGAGTCCCTCACTTAAAACATCCCACCCCCACCACTTCCACCCCCCTTATTGATCACGCCTCGACTCGGACTCCTCTGAGGAATGACCGGCCTCTCATTTGAATGCGCGCTAGGCGGCATTCCTCTCTCATTGCTTATAATATTCGCACCCTTAGTATCCACCCTCAACGGCCTAACACCCAGTCCCATCCCGTGTTCCCCATTCCTATCCCAACCCCCATTGCGATTATAACCTCCTGTCAAACCCGCCATGCTCCCACTCCCGGTCCTACTTAAAGGACTCACACTCTCATCCTGCGCACTCAATGGACTCCCATCCGTGTGACTCATTCCGCTGTCTCGTTCTACTTTATACCGACCACTCCCCACTTCCCGAGTCATGTGGTAACGGTTTGCGTAAAGTGCTTCGCCAGTTGGCCCTTCGTACGTGAGGCCTTGCATGGGGGTGTTGGCTATGGAAAGTCTCTTTCTCTTCTTCTCCTTTTGGGAGCGAATACAGCAGAATACCAGAGTCGAGAGGAGGAGAAGCAATGCGAATCCACCGACGGCTATTCCTACTATCGCGCCGATGCTAAGTGGTAACTTGGAGGATGAAGATGAACCTGCTGGTGGAGACGCTGATCCTGCAGTGGAGGTTGCGGATGAGGCAGTAGAGAGGTCTGTTGGTGTGATCTTATTTCCAGCAGTCGAAGGAGGCGGTCCGGTGATGTTTGTTGCATTAAGAACACTTTTTTAAATGATATTAGTTTCATTAAAACCTTCGATGTACTTTTGATACTAGTGTTTCTCTCTTACCTATCAATTACATGAATTACTCCGTTCGAAATAATGTAATCCGTTTGAAGGATCTTCGCAGAATTGACATACGTCTGCCCATCCTGAACATGAATAGTGAGATTGGTTCCCATCTGCGATTTTAATGACAAGCCATCAGTGAGCATTGGGCTATATCCCACGAAGTTTGGGATGACGTGGTATAAGAAATTGGTTTGAAAATCCGAAGGAGTAGCTGTTTTGGCTAACTCGTTGAAACTGGCAAGGGCTTCGGGCTGGAAATTATTGGTTAGTCTATATTCTCTTATTGACTTTTCCATAAAACTTGTAGTAAACAATACAAGGGTGGCTGGTATTCGCTTTGACAAAGGAATATAATGGCATTTTGACATGATGAGAGAGAAAACATACCGAGTTTGGAATGAAGAAAGTGATATTCGGCTCGTAGACGACAGGGTTGACATAACTGCTACCAGTGGTGAGAAAGCTTCCCTTCGCTAAAATAGCAATGAAGTATTCTAGTCCCGCAGCCGTGATCTCGAGAACGGAGCTAATGGGTATTGAGATAACTTCATCTATAATATGGAGTAACCCGCCGACGCAAACAATCTAAATGAGCTGGTCAGTACAAACTTTCGGATTCCCATTTCCAAGCCCTCAATTCCTAGAAGTACACTCGAGGATGTCCAGAGAAACTTACATTCTTCGAACTTGAGCTAATCGTTCGATTTCCACTTAACACCTCCACTGCCTCTTTCTTCGCATCAAGTCCCAGCCCCACCACTTGCCCCGCGGTTACGTTCGCAAAAGCCGTATTATTCAAATTACTATTCACAAACACTCTTTCCGTATCCAAAGCCGCTTTCGGGTACCCGCCCTTCAACATGGAATACTGCATTACCGCGGTGAACTCCTCATCGCTCATATTTGCCGTCTTCGAAAATGCATCGTTACTCGGCGCTAAGAGGGTGAAATCTGTGGAGTTGGCGAAGAACCCGGTAAGGTAGGAGGAAGCATTTACGCGATTGTAAAGGGTACTGAGTTCGGGGGTTGTTTTGAGGAGTTCGAGGAGGGTAAGGGCTGATATTTGGGTCGTCAGGAGGAATAAGAAGAGGAGAGAGAAAGAAAATGTTTGCGCCATTGTGAAGAACTCGTCTCACACCCACGATGTGAGTCGTGAGAAAAAAATGAAAAGAACAAAAGAAGAACCCACGAAGAAGAATCAGTAATGATCAGTCACTGATTGATCGAAGGGCCGTCGGTAGACTGGGAATCCAATCCCATATTAACGTGTTACCAGCTGCCACTACTGTAGCTGTCTCCCCGCATTTGATCGACAAGGGTAAATGGAGGAGCGCGGCATAATGCCGAATTAATCCTGCAATACTATGGTCCCTAGCTATTCAACTGTGGAGTGGCGATTATCCTCCTTCAATCTCGAGTCTTGAGTGGCTGGGAGGAGACCAGGGACCATGGCAAAATACGATTGGGGTCTCCGATTGGAATATTGGGTGGCTAAATCCCTGAGAAGAGGACAACTAACCTTCACAGCTCTACTTCTTAAACCAGGTAATTATGCTATCTGGAACGAATTCTTATCGTGGACAAAGTGTGGCAGTGTGACACCACACCTTAAACCCCATTAGAACACTCGATATACATTCTAGCTACCTAGCGTTGCTTACGACGTGCATCTGATGTATATTTGTACGACTCACAGCTTACATACATATTATCAGGATCTCCCGATAAGGAAAGGAAGTCAGCCGCGCATGGCTGATCCGATTGAAGAACTATTGGCATCCTTTTTATCTCCCAATGATCAATCACGTATTCGAAGGAGATTTCCTGAAAAATATACGCAGTTGATACCGTATTAATCGGAGAGATTCTGGGCCATGAAACACTGCATTTCTATTAGAGTTTGATGAAATTCGGTATCTCCTCATTTAGGAAGGTGGGTATTATCTCGTCCAGCGTCAACGGTTTTGAATGGGAATAGAGGACCTTCTAGTATAGGAAGGATGCCAGATGAGGCTGACACCTCAGGAAAATGTTTTGGCACAATTTTCCATGTTACCGTCGGAAATATATAACAAGATTCCTAAAATGTCTTTTGGATGATTGTTTCTATCGCAATGGGTCCGGGGATTCTTTGATCGTTCCCGGGTTTCGTACCCGCCGCGACCTGGCTTCCACCAAGCGTAAGGACGGAAACTTTTCCAGGGTAGTGGAGTAGAGGGTAGAAACCCTCGTACCAGTTATGATTTTCATGCCTGGGACGAAAAGTGAATTGACGTTTTACATAGTGGGGGTGGATACCTTGGGGCCCCACGCCCAAGGACTCTGCATTCCGCGATGACAACTGTGATACCGGATTGTTATATGAACTATGATCAAAATAGATGAGGGCGTTTCCAATTCCACGTTTGCAGATCAAAACACAATTTGGTATATATTAACATTAAAACTCGCTACCACCAAGTATCACCCAGCTCCTGACTGAATACGAATCTACAACTTGATCTCTTTGGCAGGGAGCTCTTCAATCGTGTCTACGACTGGAGTAGTCTTCTCAGATACATCAAGGGGAATTTCGTTATCGCCGACATGAGCGTGATGTGGATCCTCAATATTTAACAAATCACCTCCCTTCTCAGTATGATTGGCTCCACCGAAAAGAACATCAATCTCTTCCAGAGAAACAGATTTTGTTTCTGGGACCAGAAAGTAGACGAATGCCCCTAAGCAGATATTGGCAGTCATGAAGAAAAAGAAGGATTTTCTATCAAAGACTTCGCATTAGTTTCCGAATGTCGGTACGAGAAGAGTAGGAAAGGGGACGGAAGACATACAATCCACAATTTTCGTAAAAGATTGGGAAAAACTGGTTAAAGATACACTGCGCAACATTTTGCATCTGCGAGCACATCCCTACTGCTTGAGTCCGAACATTCATCGAAAAGACTTCGGCAGTCCAAATCCAAGTAGTGGCACCCCAAGATGGTTTGTAGAAGAAAATGAACAAGAAGAGGAGGAATACGATCGAGATCCCCACAGGAAGCGATTTACCGCCATCGATATCTGGAGTTTCAAGGCCCACTATGGGGACGATCATCATGCAGAGTGCCATTCCCGCTGCACCGGCAATGAAAAGGAATTTTCTTCCATAGCGATCGACAGTCCACGTAGCATTCAAGGTAAATATAATACCACAAGTAGCATTCAAGGCGTTGATAAGATTGATAGTATCAGTGGATTTGAAAACCTTCTTGTAAATTGTCGATGAATAGGAGTTGAGTGTTCCTTGACCGGTAAGTTGCTGGCCGATATTAATGACAAAAGCAAGATAAAGACGTCTGCGGATTGATGCATCTTTAAACAGTGCGTAGTATGAATCAGAGACTACTTCCTTCTCAAAAGCCATGGCCTCCCGAATTTGGAGGAGTTCATCCTCAATCTCTTGCTCGGTGTCTCGGACTTGTCGAAGAGCTTTGCGGGCATCTTCAACACGATCTCCGTGTCTTATGTACCATCGAGGGGTTTCTGGGATGAAGGGCAATTGGAAAAGGATAAGAAATGGCACGAGCATTTGGAAAATGACGACTATTCTCCAGTCCCATTCTCCAAGCTTGACCGAGTGCTTAGATGCGGCGTAATTGACCCAGTATGCAATGAAGGAACCGACTGAGTAGAAGAGTTGCCAGAAGGACATGACCTTTCCTCGAATTTCGGCAGGTGTGATCTCTCCGATATAGACAGGTCCGGCAGCTAAATCAAACATTAGTGATACTGTAGCATTGTGAGTGATGGGAATTAAACATACTCAGAGCAATACCCTGTCCAATACCAATGATCACACGACCAAGAATGAAGACACCAATCTTGTGACGAGGAGCGAAGGCTTGAATGAAACTTGCTATGATTGTCAGAACACATCCGATTCCAATTCCCCATTTTCGACCTAGAAAATCAGCCTGAGCGGGTCAGCACAATCGTATAGTTTAGGAGATTGAATAACTATATTGTGCTTACAATAGGACCCGCCATAAACCATCCAGCGACAATGGCGCCAATTGAGTAGGAGGTATTGATCAAGCCCAGAAGATTTCCTTCCTATATGTAACATCAGTCTTGAGACTTTCTTAGTGGGCAAAGGATTTCGTACAGGAGCGTCGAAGAAGACGACCCAATGTTTGTTGCCTTGAACGGCATTAAAAACGGAGGCATCATATCCCATAAACACCATACATCCTGCTGCCACGAGCGAAATGTACCTGAAGGTTACCAGTTAGTTTTCGGATGTTTTTTTGTATCACCGGACACATACCAGTTGTACGCTCTCGATTTTGTGACCATCTTGAAAGGCAACAGAGGAAGCAATTAAGCTCCTCGTTCTGTTCGATTTGTTGAAATTGGTACTCAAGGACTGAAATTTAAAATACTCCAAAAGACTCCTTTGCACAGGCTTCCAGAGGGAAAGACAATAAGAACCAGAGTAAAGTAGGAGGAGGGGGTTCAAGATAAGTAAACAGTTGGAAAGATTAGCGTACATCTCCCCTGGCCCGCACTCGCAGCATAAGGTTACCTCGACGCCAACAAGCTTTCAGGAATGAATCCGCGAAGGGACCGTCAATAACCAATCCCCGGTGTACATGAAGCCCCATCCTTGCTGGGGTCGGAGGAAACCCCACAAACATGCGTCTCTGCTCACCCGAAGCCTGATGAGCTGCGAGATCTTCTCCATGTTTTCTTGTTCTCCATGCCCTGTGTGGTGTCTGTTTGGGCGGAGAAATTATGGGTTTGGTTCTTCCACGTATAGAAATAGATTATAGAGTCATCATAGGCGCCTCTCTACACGCTCACGCCGCTCTTGATCTGCTGCCTCCCGCGGTGGAAGGCAGAAGACGTGAAAATGCACCAGTCTCTGGGGAAGAATTCCAGACCATGCCTCCCAAGACATCCCCATAATCTTACCCCGGATACTGATGGGTCATATCAATTGATCCGAGAGGTTGAAGATTGCTGGAAACTAAGTCTTGCTCTGCCGGAAGTCAGGGTAAAGTAACACTGATTTTGGTGAGGTTGCCACAGCCTCTTACAGTACCCCACAACTCGGAAAGTCTTGTGTTGCATTATTGTTCTTGTGAAGCTTACACTGAGCTTGTGTTCCAACGTTTCCTGTCAGACTTAGAAGCAAAAGTGAAAGGAGTCTGGAATCGGCAATATGCCGAGGTGGACGACCATTATAGGTGGTACCAGGTCCCCTTTGATGACTAATGCTCGGCCCAGTCCCATCCTCGCCTCGCTCCCTTATCCCCGCACCCTCATCCCCAGATCTTCTCCCCGCCAGTAATATAAAATGTTTGAACCTTGAAAAATAATTCTTCCGTTCCTCATCTCAACGCCTCCACAATCCAACATGTCAGTCATAACCCGGTATTTACATTGTCACACGTAAGACGACATTCCTAGTCCCGTGTGGCAAACGCAACTCATGTGGTGGTGGTGGTGGTATCACTGCTTGTTTTAGGGCGTATGTAAGCTTGCCGAAGAGGAAGTCCAACATGCATCGTTGTTGGCTTTTGCGGAGACAATATATTGTTTTTCAGTTCCTGCACATGACGCCGTAAGCCACGAACGGCTGTGATTTGTGAGTCGCCCTCGAGAATTCACAGAATCAAACCGAGTATAATTTGTTCTCTTACGATATAGTCGCTCAGATCAGCCTTTATAAGTGATTGAATCTTCTTATTCTTTCTCGTTTTCCAAGGAATTTGATTTCTTCATGTTCAGGATAACATTGTAGAAATATTGTTTAGCAAAACACCCTAACCGCATGTATCTGAAAAGTATTTGTTAGAGTTACTGAACGCGGGTTTTAGGCACATGAACAGCACCGCTCAGCTGCAAGAGCAAAAGCTACAAGTGAATCCTAATCGGGAATCATTTTTCCAATAACAACCACTGTACTAATGCATTCCTGTGACTCCCGCGTCATATGTGGAAGCCACAGCGGCAGCCTGCAGGTGGTTTTCATGTAAATTAATAGCGTAACATTTTTGATTTAGAAAATGTATAGGGTAAGTTTCCGGAGAGGCTCCTCTGAAGGGAATTTTTGAGACTTTAGATAAGTATTACCTATAGGGATAGTATTATTTAGTTCACATCACTACCTACGCTACCCAGTCCCGAAATTATAACCCGCGAGCTTATTTGAAGCTATATATAGTACCTATGACTAGGTCAGACCATTCGACTATTTCTTAACCTACTAAGCTATTCTTCTGAATTTCGAAATACCATAGATTATTACTACAAGTAAATTAAGTAAATCCTAATTGCTTCGATAATAGAAAAATGATTCTATAATAATATTTCAGTATCTAGCCTTTAGGTAGAGCGGAGGTCACAAGATGTTAGCTTTACATGGCCAGGGTAATTTTATAGTATCTACTTAAATACTTGTACTTGTATTGGATTCGCTTACTTTAACGTTCGTTAGCCCGAGCCCTGTAGTAGATCTAGGCATTATCCTAGTTAGTCTAGCTCCCTGGATTTAGTGAACCGTTCATTAGCCGAACCTTAATTTCATCTTTTCATTAGAGCCGTGCTTGAATGAATGCTTATTCTCGGGAAGTCTAGCCTAAATAGATAATCGTAAACTCAAAATCCTAGATCTACATAGGTATGGGAGGATAAGGTGGTTAAGGAACCTTGAATACGAGGAACACAATCACGTGTATTATGTAACTGCCAAGGGATTTTAAGTAAGCAGCTATTCGCTTCATCTGCTACACTCGACTTGGGTACAGAGAATAGATGGATAACTTCTTGTATTAATAACCATTGGCCTAACTTGTCCCGAGAGACGCCTAGAATTTGCTTAATAGTACATATAATTGCTCCCTTGTTCCAGGTTCCATCCACCCACTAGTGCCCCTCGTCCTCATCACCAGGTCTGTTCGCATTGCTACAGTTAATGTTTGGACGGTACTCGTATTACGCTTGAGGGTTTTAATTTAAGTTTAGCCTTTGCCCTACTAAGGCTCGAGGTTAGGCAATTAAACTAAAGGTCAAAATACGTTCTATTAACGGGCCATGTAGGGTAAGTGGGAGTCTAAACATTAGAACAGGGGAGTAGTTATATATACTATTAATCAAATTCTAGATGTGCTTCGGGATACTATTAGTACAATGGTAGTAAAAATCATATTTCAGATCGTCTTATTTCTGGGCAGGCTGCATCGCATGCCCTTAATATTGAATGACGCCCGTTAGTCGTCGCAATCGGTATTACACTCACGGTAAATTTGTAAGCCGGGAGGTTTTACTAGATCGATCGAATCTACAATTTATAACCTTTCTACGTTGGTACTTGTTACATACGTGCGATACCGAGTATTTAACATACATCTACAAGCTAGAACGGAAGATTATAGAGTTCTCCCGACCACTATATTGTCTATTTTAAGAAGAGATGGACCTCAATTGTTAGAGATCTACTTAAGGTTAAGAGGGTCAATAGCGAATAGTAACTTTAAACCAAGTCTCGCTTGAAATTTAGGGGTATTTAATGAGCTTAAGCCCGCTTTAGCGCTCTAGGAAAGCGCTTTATAGTCCATTTGATTCTAATTCTCCCTTAGATCTAGAGTCTCATTTTAAAAGTCGCGACCATAGTAGATAGTAGAAAACTTTATCACACTTTCTCACTAAAGTCTAGTATTATTACGTAGTACCTCGTATTATTAAATTTAATAAAACATATAGAGAAACGGGAATTAGCCAATTACTTCGTACCTTGTAACTTAATAACTAAAAGATAACTTGTGCAGTAGTTGAAAACTTCACAAACGGTTCCTAGGTGTTATCTCCAGCTTTCACTTCTCATCTCCCATTTGTGTCCCTCAGTTTTGCCAAGGTCTAAAGTCTTATACAGTAAAGCGATTCAGTAAAATATAATCCGAATGCCCATATTGAACACAAGTGATGATGAAAAGGCCGTGAATTGAGAAGATATAGAGAAAATGCCCTAAGCAAGAGAAAATATATACAGGTGAAAAGAATGTAAACAGGAGTAAATCGCTGTGAGCCACGCATTCGGCCTCAATAGGCTTGATCTATCCAGCTCAGATCTCCAGTCAGAACCGCTGACTGGCTGACAGCAGCAGTAGACTTTGTGAAGAACTTCCTGTTAGAAGTATCGGCTCCTTTCCCGGTATTTTTGAACTCTTCGAAATCTGGCGTAGCGTTTTCAGTCATTGTCCCATACCCTCCGTCAGAGATGATTTCTGACAAATCAGAGTTTTGATACATAACTCTGGCGAAAATTCCCCATGGTCTTCCCAAATTTACACTCTTCGCACTAACCGTAGCGCCAGATGCAGCCCTGACGGTGCACTGGTTGAAGACGTACCAAGTAGCTTCAGCAGCCCCTTCACGTTTCATGGCTGTGATAACACCCTTATCCCTGTTCACAGCAATAGTGCAACTCTCAAACCAAGCTGAGGCGTCGCCAAAAATGAAATCAACCGAACCTTCCATATAACATCCCTTATAGTACTGATGTCCGTTTTTGGCGTAGAGTGTATCCTGATGTCCGAAGAACTGACATCCATAAAAACCTTGCTTGTCCCCGTTGGCTGCCATTGCGACAGCTTGCCCACTTAGTCCGAAGGTGTTCGAAAAGTTGATATTATAGACTTTTAGTCCAACCTTGCTCACAAAGTTCACTGCCGCACTCTTGTCGAGACTTCCAGAAGCCGCAGAAGAAGTGGTGGTTGTAATTGTTACTTGGTTGCTTTCGAATTTTGAGGTACTGTTTCTTTCATTAGCCCCATGTTAATGACCACGCATTCCAAGAAAACTTACTCGGTAGTATAACCATAGATCGTGAGTGGCCCTCCATAATTGACGGTCACTTTCTCATCATAAGTTCCCGGATTGATGAAAATACACTTCGCATCCGATCCAGAACCCAATGCCTTGTTTGCGTCTCCGAATTTAGCGAACTCTCCTGATGCAGTGTTCTTGGGTTGAACGACTAGGCATCCCTCGGGTGCTGAGGTGCGACTAGCACGTTTATCAAGAACCAGTCCTTGTGAGAGGGAAGCAAAAAGAGTCGCGCCTGTGACGAGAGAAGAGTACTGCATTTTGAAAGTGTGTATTGATAAGAAACGAATGTGTATTAAAGCAAACAAAGCAAAGAGAAACAAAGTTGGTATATATATGTCCGTCGGAAATGCTGGGAGAATGAGGTTATTTTCTATTGCATTCTCAACATCTTGTGCTTCTTAACCTACCCTACGCTCACTGCCTTCCAAACTGGTTCATGCCCTCAAACAACCTGTCTTTGCCGAGGCTCTCACAAGTAGAGTTTATGCTAATGAGACGGAGCTAGAGGTCTAATCTTTAGGTTTCAGGCATAAGTTTGACTTCAAGGTCCGGCATACCAATGCGGGGATTCCATGTGCGGAGAAAACATGGGATTTTCCTCCGTGCAGCTGTCCACCTAAAAACAGCAACAGGTCCGACCATGGCACAGCGTGTAATGCCCTGTTCGGCTCAAATTATAGTGAAATGGATTATTCGGTAGCGTACCCTAGGATTCGTAAAACTCAAAAAAAAACTCTATTGGCTTAAATTAGAGTCTCATTTAAATAATTCGGATTAAATATCGTTCGGATAGAAAACCCCTATTATTCTACTACTTATTCTACTACTTGTTCTACTACTTATTCTACTACTTGTTCTACTACTTATTCTACTACTTGTTCTACTACTTATTCTATTACTTATTCTATTACGAGTATAATATCTTTAAATAAAAGATTTTATAATTTGTTTATAAATATATACTTATATATAAATGGTAAAGTAGTAGTAGTAGTAGTAGTAGGTAGAACTAAGCGAGTTAGGAATGTAAGATTCTAAATACGGCTCAAAAGCCGTTTTCACTTTTTGTATATGATATTTTATAAGAATTCAGATTACGATATTCGGAGTAGTATATACTAGTAATTCGATTTACGAGCCGAACGTTTTTAGTACTCTATACGAATCAGGTCTCGTATCGAATGCTGAACTCTAATTTGTATAGTGGAACCCTGATTCGGAATCAAGATTTTTTCGAGCCGAACAGGCCAGTACTCTTTCATGTACTTCGTCCCAGGCGAAATAAATGTTGTTTTTGGTGGGTATACAGGGGATTTTCTAGTGGAATACAGGTTAGCACGCCCGTAAATTTTAACATTTATTACGCCTGGGACGAAGTACTTCGCACAGTGCGGAGAGGCGGGGAAACCCCTTGAATAACGATCGTCAGCCGCACCCCGCCTCAAACCCGGCTTTTTCTGGGGGTATCTGATCTGGTCAAGAACGGGTACTCGGAAACCTTGACCTACAGTAAGCTTTCGCAAAGTGAAGACAAGCAATCAGCCGAGCATTCTGCTTTAGGAAGAGTAGTATTGGCATTGCGGATATATTGGCTGTAGGGATTCAGCCATGCTTTTCGCATGGGTTCGAAAGGAGGTGGGATTTGGTACCGGTGACTTTTTACGTTGAATCTAGTAGATGATCTTATGGTAAATTAGGAATTGCTTCAAGGATTATTGTTGAAAGCGTAGTCTTTTGGGCTATCGCGATACCTTTCCACCTAAGCACTGGCCATGAATTCATCATATACTTGTCAAAGCTCAGATATCTTTTCATATAATTCTTTAATTGTTTGTTTTATATATGTATATCGTGGGGTTTTGTGGACTAATTTGTAGATGTTTATATAATTCTTACGGAGCGAAGATACAAAAGTTTTAGGCCTATAAATAAATATAATCGTCCCGTCTAGCTAATTCCTAACCTATATTACGTTTTACCTCTATACTATTATAATACGTCTATATACATGAAGTTTCAAGTAATTTGGTACAATTAGTGTTAACTTATATCTTTCTTGAATGTTCAGCGTCTTTGAAGTTTAATTTCTATAATAATACCTTTGTGAAAAATGCGCTCTCACCTTTTTTGCCCATCCTCCCTATCGCTACCATGCTATAGCGAGTATAAACCCATCTAGGGTACTAAGCCGTGGGTGCTAGGGTCCTATAACACCCCTCTCTTCGCACTTAAATAGTGCTCTTTTTTCTATCCCTTACTCTGTAACAGCGAGGAAAACGGTAGGCAGAACGTCCTAATTGGGCTTGGCCTTAGTACTTTCGCCAATCAAAAAGTAGAATAGTACTCGTTAAACCTAATAAGGACGTTCTGCCTACCAGTTCCCTCGGTGTTACAGAGTAAGGGATAGTTGTATCGATACAAGCACCCCATCGCAAAATTTCGTTTTTCTTTCAACTGAATCCACTAGAGAGGTTTTGCCGCCGAAAAACAGTAGCAAAAATAGTATAAGTTTATACTAAAAAGTGGACAATATCTGAGCGATATCTGACTGTTTTATTTAAAATACGTCGCTACTATTTAAAGTTTATTATAAAAAATAGTAAGAACCCCACTTTCTAGTCCTCAATTAAGCCTAGGTCGAGCAATATAAGCCTTCGTATTTGAAATAGACTCTTGTATTTGTTTTTGTATTAGAAACTGTCCCTGCGTAAACTTTATTTGTTATTATTTCTCTACCATTAAAGGCCTGTAAAACCTCACAATAAATAGTAAGCCTTACTATTTATACGCTAATAAACCTTACTACTATTGTTGTTTTTCGGCGGCAAAACCTCTCTACTGTACGTCCCATAAAAGATTATTTTTCAAACGCGCAACTCTAAACTTTGAAAGTACCGGTAGAAAAGTCAAAGCGCGTCGTCCACATTTACACTTCGTTCCATATACTCGGATTTCTTCTACTGTTGCACAGGAGCTGCTAATGTTCGAAAATCGTCAGCAAATGACTTGACACATGTTATCGGAAAAGGCTTCCTCTTTCGAAGTTGTCACGTTCGCATTAAAAATGTAAGATTATTTTAGTTCGATACGCGCGCGGGGTATCTGTAATTTATCCCTTATTCTAGCCTCTGGATGTAAACACGAAACATGAAACATGGAACAAGGTTTCTCCACGTCTCATTTATCGTCGCCTTGATAGAAATTTTGGGGTAGTTAGGTCTGTCCCTCAATGAATCTCCCGAGTCAGGGATGATAGATAAAGAACTTCTCCATCAGCCTAAGCTCTCCGAGAGCTTGGTATATATCAGTCATGTTCTAATGAATGTAAGACTCTTCTTTCCCTCCTCCTCTCTCATCGGTCTTACAACTTTCTAGTCATTGTTTACTTTTTGCGCGAAGTTGAACTTCATGTTTAAACTTCTAACAAATGTCATTGCTTTCACCAGTTTCTCCAATGTTTTAGCAACTCCTCAGGAATACAACGGAGGGTACAGTAGCGCCGCAACATGTACTCCGAAATCGGCTGGTAAAGAAGGCACGGATGATGTTCCAGCTATCGTAGAAGCCATCAAGTCCTGTGGAAAGGGCGGGATCATTGTGCTTTCGGCATGACAAACCTACTCCATCCGATCAACGCTTGAATTCACCGGTTGCAGCAATTGCGATTTCCAGATCGAGGGAACCATGAAAGTCTCAAATGATCTCGACTACTGGGGCGGTAAGAAACCTATCATCAACGTCGGAAGTATCACAGGGGCAAAGATTCACTCTGTCACAGGTTCTGGTTTAATTGATGGAAATGGACAAGCTGCGTGGGACCGTTTCGCCTCAGATAGCACTTATGGAAGACCAACACTAATCTTTATCACCAAGTCATCCGGAATCACTGTTGATAAATTGCGCTTTGTTAACGCGACAAATGTTTTCCATTCTACTGGCAGTGGTTCAACCAATATCGTCTATACGAATATTGACCTCTCGGCAAAATATTCCTCTAGCAACCCACCCAAAAACACTGATGGCTGGGATATTGGTGCGAGTCATGTTACTATGGCCAATCTCCATGTGCAAAACAATGACGATTGTGTTGCTTTCAACCCTGGTAAGTTCCCCTTTGTAGCCTCTCTTCTCAAGTATGCAAACTAATTGTTCCCCAGGAGTGAATAGCTGGTATCTGTCACATGCCTTTGAATAGCATATAGACTATTTAATATCCAGGACTTAGCTAGATACTCTACACCTCCTGAATACACTCTTGATTCCACCCACTCTACGGACCACTTTATATTTTCTCCAGGAGCCGACTACGTCTATGTGAGGAATGTCACTTGTATCGGTTCCCACGGCCTCTCTGTAGGCTCTCTTGGAAAAACCAAACCAATCTTGACACTGTTTCCAACATCTACGTCAAATGTGCCACAATGAAAGACTCTACCAAGGCCGTTGGAATTAAATACTATCCTGGTGGTTACGGCGACGCAGTCGTCAAAAACGTCACTTACGAAGACGTTACAGTTGACAACTCTGACTACGCTATTCAAATCCAGAGTTGCTACAATGAGGAAGCTGACTACTGTGCGAGCCACCCCAGTGCAGCTCAACTAGAAGGCATTCACTTCAACAACTTCAAGGGCACGACAAGCAAAAAGTACAAGGGAACTGTGGCGAATATCAACTGCTCTAACCAGGACGAATGCGATGTTCACGTACAGAGCTTCAATGTTAAGTCTGCTGGTGGGACAGCAGCTGTTTTGTGCGCACATACGCCAGGCGACATTGGTGTTACTTGTGCTTCTGGTGCTAATGGACGATGAAATGTTCTTTTGAGAAAGCTGGATTTTGGACACTCATTTTTTAATATACTTTATTTTCTTTTGCTCAAGGCAAGCTGCTCAAAGCAGGTACATAGTCATCAGATAGGATCCAGAATTGTTTCTTCATTTGATTCCATTATTTCGAGTGTTTGCTAGTGTGAAATTGTAGTTCTGGTTCGGTTGAAGGCTGAGTTTAAAGGGCCCATTACACAAACGAAGTGATGAGTGATGTGGCGATAATGTGATGATTTTAGCGAAAGAACCTGTCGATGCTTTAGGTACTTGGTTCAAAATTGAAGAATTTCTGGACGGACAGGGATGAAATATAAAGTTCAATAAATATTAAATGTGTTTGGTTATCTCACGTATCTAGAGAAACTGTGGTCTGATCTACCAAGTATAAGCATCTTTATCAATCCAGTCAATGAATGGCTGAGTCCCATTAACATCCATAAACACATCTTTTGGCGTCGCATACTTTCTGGCCTCATCAGCCGTAAGCTCAATCGTGACATTTCCCTTAATCCGAGCATCTAAATCAAACCCCGGACCCGAATTATGATACTCAGCCATCTTGGTCCAATTAGCATTAAAATGTTCCTGAGCCGGATCGGTCGACCATTTTTTATATCCTGCTCCATTTATCGTAGCATCGAGATAAGTATTTGAAAACACACTTAAATGTTGCGAATTCCATGGTCGCCCGAGGAAGCATTTTCCAGCTATGGTGGGGGCAATGGTACTGTTGGCTGCTACAACTGTCGAGTCGGAGACGAACACTCCGTATTTGTTGGGGAAGGTGGTGTTTGCGCCTTTCCACGCTGTGATTCCCCCGCCACAGTTTCTGAGGGAGAGTGTCGAGTTTTGGATCCAAGCAGTTCCAAACCCGTAAAGGAAGTCGGTTTGACCGGCTATGGTGTTTCGGTAGAAATATGCATTTCCCAATTTTCCTACATAAACCTGTGTTTTGTTTTCAGTAAACATGTCAAGCAAAGAAGGCGGAGTACTTACGGTATCCTGATAACTGTAGAACCCAGAATAATAAAACCCAGCATTCGCTCTGCTAACACTGACTGCTAATGATGGCCCATCACTCTTTTCGGAGAAAACGTTTCTGAAATCGATATTATACACTTTGAAATCAATATTTCCAAAAGGTGTATTTTCTGGGACTGCGTAACCAGTGGGGCCAGCTCCCGTGAGACTAGCTTCCAGAGTCGGAGCAACTGTCAATACCGAAGTAAACGCATTATCCGTAAATATTCCATTGTTTTGATTTGCGGATGCCCATGAGATCGTGACTGTGTTCTCACTCTGCTGGTTGGTATTTTTGATCTGGCCAAGAAGTGTGAGAGGTCCGGACCTTGTGACATTTAGTTGTTCATTGTATATTCCTGGAAGAATAAGGATTGTTGATGGGGTTGTTTCATCCAGGGAAAGTATTGCTGATTGGATGGAAGTGAAGTTTGCATTGCTATCAGTGGCAGAAACCAAAATTGTGTTTGAGGGACAGTCTGTGAGCGGATCTAAAGTAGGCGATTGACATTTGCTGAATGTGGACGTATCGGCATTGACAAGAGTGAGAAAGTCAATTACAACCAGGGTCATTGAAAGCCAAGAAGACTGTATTCTGGAGAGCAACATCTCGAAAAAGAATGAGGTGATTTGCAAGGTTCTAGACAAATTCTGAGAATATTACGCAGCGTAGTAGAGAGGAGACTGAGAATTTAAAGAATTGATTTAATTAACAGTGTAAGGTTTCTAGAACATAGGCGGAATAGTGCCTGTTTATGTAGGTCTAAAGCGCCTGTCCCATGGTAGACCCCTGAAAGAGCGCAACCTTACAACAAAAGGTTATGCTGCGTCATGTAGACACTCAACGAACCCTTACCGTATACGGTACAGTACACTTCAGAGCCTGGTTACTGTAAGCGAAAACACGAGAACGTCACCTCTACTCGCATTGGTAATCTGCCTTCTTCTCTCCTTATATTATTTGCGACAGCAATAGCGACAAGAACAGCGACTATAAGAGTGTAGTTAATAGCAAGTTTGCGACAGTAGGGATATAGCAGTGAGGGTGCGACAAGTAAGGATGCGATGGTAGGGATGCAACAGTAAGGATACGACGTGGGGACGCGACAGCGAGTATGGGCAGGCTCTAGAGGACGTGTGAGCTATTCTGTGAAAACACAAACGAATCATTAAAGGCAGAGGTGTCAAATGAGTACAGTTGCAATCTTTTGAATAATCTGTGAGTGGTGGAAAAAGATGGGAAAACGTGGGGTTTGCGGAGGCGGGGTCCCCATGTTTACCTGCCCTCCAGGGGCATCGTTTGTGTGGGACATAGTGTAGTCCACAGCAAGCTATTTTAGCCTGAAGGCAACCCCGCAAAACCCTTATAGCCCCATACTCAAAGGAGGCCCGCCCGTGGATTTATACCAGCATCTCTTCATCCAAATGTTAAGCGTTGTCTTATTTGTAACTCCCCGAATCGTTCTCGTCATCTGCACAAGTTTAGATTCGCCCCTGAATTTTAATGGGAAAATGTTAGCCCGTATAACCGTAGTGGACGAATACAATGAGCATGGGCATTATACTCCGTAGCTACAGTAGCTTGCAAAGCTTTGCAAAAGCTTGTGGTGATCTGATTTAAATTAGGATCGCGTGGCCCTCTTTGAGAACACTTCATCCTGTTCCAGGTTTCCGAGGTCTCATTTCATGGAGTTTTGGAAAGTAAAAAAAGCGAACAGAAAATGCGTCTCTCAACTCTAAACACACTTACTCTCTGCTTATCGTATCTGGATTCTTTCGTTGACGGACAATCCCTATCTAAGCGAGCCCTCCCGACACGTCCAAATCCAGTCCCATATCCTTACAATCATGGACGGCCTCACCCCATTTCACCTCCTCGAGACGCCGCAAGGATTTGCTACGTTACTGCAGCAGGCAACGGAAAAGATGACAGTCAAGCAATACTCTCAGCTGCAAGAACATGCAACAAAGGAGGTACTATTGCTCTACTAGATGCGGTATACACAGTTGGCAAACCTCTTGATCTCACGTTCCTTGATTCTGTTGATTTCGTCATTCAGGGAACGCTTTCGTTCACTCCCGATATTGATTTCTGGGTCGCGAACACTTTCAAATATACTTATCAGACCGCGAGTCTGTTCTGGCAGTTTGGAGGACGTGATGTTAATATTTATGGCGGAGGAACTATCAACGGGAACGGCCAGGCGTGGTGGGATGCATGGGCAGAGGATAATACCATAATGCGACCAATTTTGTTTGGAGTTATTGGGCTCAAGGTAAAAGATTCATTCATTCTACAATGAAGTGCATGCTAGCTCACGGTGAAAATAGGGTGGGGCGATCAGCAATTTGAAACTGATCAACACCCCAAACTGGTTCCACTTGGTGGCGAATAGCTCAGATATTATCTTTGATAATATGAACCTCAAGGTTGCGTCCACGAGTGCAAACCCAGTCAAAAATTCAGGCAAGTTTTCATAACGCTGATAAGTGGTTGTACATTGAAGCTAAAGTTTGATTTCAGATGGCTGGGATACCTACAGAAGTGACTCCGTAACCATACAAAATTCCTATGTCTCCAACACCGATGATTGCGTCTCTTTCAAGCCAAATAGCACAAATATCGTCGTTCAAAATATGGAGTGCATTAACTCGCACGGGATTTCAGTCGGGTCTCTTGGACAGTATGTTAAACAGAGAGATATAGTTGGTTCGTTTTCCTCGTGGTACCTGGTTTGTCCCTGGTATTTGCTAATACCGTGACCAGAAAATATCTACGTTTACAATGTGTCTATGATAACATCCGGTGATGGCGCTCGTATCAAGGTATGGTCAGGGGTTGCACCGGGTAGCACAGTGAAAGATGCTGGAGGCGGAGTAGGATACGTTCGCAATGTTACTTATAATGGAATGCATAACACTAAGGTTGACTGTGGGTATCCAACCTTCCCCGTTCCTTTCATATATTGAACACTGATTGTTTGACAGATGCTATCGAGTTGACTCAATGCTACAGCCAAAAGAACCAGACTCTCTGCAATATGTATCCTGTAAGTCTTTTCAGCTTGTTTAATGGCCTATCCTCAGAGATGAATAGGACGTAAACTAACATTATCCACCTCAGTCATCATTGGTGATTGAAGATGTCCTTTTCGAGAATTTCTCAGGCACTTCCAACAAATATGATCCAGTCGTTGGAAGCTTAGTTTGCAGTAGCCCATCAGTACGTGCCTCTCCCAAACTCCGAGAAAAAGACGAGAACTAGAGCATGCTAATCGACGAGAACATTTTAGGTCTGCAAAAATATCCAAGCGAAAAACATTAGTATCACAAATCCAAGTGGGAAAGCGGCAAAGTGGACTTGTACAAATATGGATAAGTCGCTATTGGCTATTGCTTGTACTTAGATGAAATTAAGGATTTAGGATCTGTATTCTTCTGGTTCACATTCTATAGCTACATGTAGACCTTGTTACTGAGCACCTAGAGTGTATTTCAAGTGATTCTCCCAGCAACTCCAAGGAGAGGAATGCTGTGAAAGGTGATGTCAAAGCCAAAATTATGGATTTGCCTCACTAGGAAGTGAGCAGGTAAAGGCACAACCTACCAGTACTATATAAATAGAGAAATAGACTAAAAGACGTAGTCATGACTCTGGATACACCTTAATTAGAAAAATATATTGTTCTTAAAGCTTTGTACAACTAAATTTATTACACGAGCTATTTTGAACAATTAAAATTAATAAATCTCCACGTTCGTTAACTCGCTAAAAGACAATTTAAATTCACTGGGAAGTGAATTTTCACTGTTGAATCTTCATATTTAACGCTATAGTGAATACTTCTTCTTGAATTCATTAGATCTTTCTAAGAACCTACTCAACGCTATGACCTTGTATTGAATCTTCTCAGTTCTCTACAATCTAAGAGTACTAGTTCGTTCTAACTCAGTCTGCGAACATCTTATCTGTGTCCCACACTCTCAGTCACTCAGGTCACTGTTCCATACAAGAATGGCATAAGTTCTCACACTGTTCTTGATTTCAGAAACTGATCTTACAGTAATGCAGGGGTATTAGACGGGTATTATTGTTACAAGCAAGGTGCGTGCGTTACTGGTAGTCTTCAGACGTAAGATGTAGCTTTCCAGCCTATAAATTACTTTGCCTGTATGAAACGTTTTCCATTTCCTAACAGCCAAAGTCTAACGATAGTGAAGAGAAAGCTCGCGTCAATCCACCTGCATACACACCATTGATCAAGCATCTACCATATAAGGAGACAACAGATAAATAATTCACCTTGGCTCAAAGGCAATCTAAGATTCCACCCTTTGAATGAGGCTGGCGGCTTCTGAAAAAAACATTACAAAATTCTTGAAGCTCAGACCATTATTTGGGGCTTAATGAGTCCTCATGACATGTTCCCAAAGCAACTCCAAAAGCTCCAAAGGCCTTCAAGGAGCTTGAAAGCTGTAATCAAGCTAGTGGAAGCCCCTTCCAAGTGATGGATTGACGTTTCTCTTCAACATGCAATCCTGCCATATCTTGTGTACCCACCCTCATTTCTGGAACTAGTCTGCAGAGAAAGGGATTTTACTGACATACTCTGAGGTATTACCTTTTGGATCATATCGACTACCAAGATTTTGGTGAAGTTATTAAGAGGCGGAATACGGTCGACTTCCAGGAGTGCTAGGGCAGCAAATCTCGCTGGTGCTTCTCAAGGAGCTTTTCCAATTAGTTGACGGCGCGCTTAATGTTACCTTTTTCTCTTACATGGGAACTCTTTGGGACGCCAATGAGGAACGGATCAGAGAGCAGGAGATTGGAATGCTGTTGTTCATATTTACACCAGCATCTGCAAATGTCTATCGCGCTGTTGTTCAAATCACTTCTACACGAGCCGAAGAAAGAAGATATTCCTACGATGCAGAACTGGGCTCAATCCAAGGTAAACTTTGGCGCAACTAGACATTACCCAACAGGCCTCGACATTAAGTTACAAGCCAGCGAGGCACCTACACACCCTGATTTATTATGAAAGATGGTGATATTGAATGAAGTGAAAGAAAAAAAAAAAGGGCGTTACATTGGTTTTCATATATGATCCTTCTCTTCAAAGCAAATACTGTTATCTGTTCCAGGATTTTCAGAAACACAAGTGGACACCGTGATCATTGAATCGGAACTTTGAACTACATACTTCCCTTGGTGATATCATTATTTGGTACTACACCGCGTTCAATTCACCCTCCTGAATAATCAACTAACTTTTGTCGCGTTGTTAAAACCGAACTATCATTATTTAATTAGGGTGCTAGTAAAATCAGAAGATATTTGTATTGATCTAGCGGGTTTAGTGATGATAAGCAATATGCAGAAAGTAATATTAAACGTTCTTACCATCACTGCTATTGCTTGAATATAACTCAATAGCAACTCTACTCGTAGGACTCCTAAGTGCCAGGGCCTTAACACAAGTATCTCCTCCTATCTCATCGGGAGTTCAACCGTGAATTCAGCAAGAGCAAGCAGAGAACACCCAAACGCCAGAATATGACACCACCAAGGATAATAATGGGTCTCTCGAACTCGTCTCAGGGGTGGTACTTGGTCAGCCTCTCCCCCCTCCCTCCCATCCCAATTCCCCCTAGCGACCCGAACACCTACTAAAATTTACAGCCAGAATTCGCCCACCCTTATAAGGTTCTGGCTCCTTATGCGGATCTTGTTATCGCATCTCTTAAAGGGTGAGCTATAATACTAGATCCTATCTCTGCTTAACTCTTCAAGGACGATGTATACTGTCAAGTGTCCGCTCAAACTCAAGAGAGACTTTGGATGGCGAGGAACTCTCGTGCTTGTTATTAAAAGCCAAGGAATGTACTGGGATCTTTTATGTGGGTGGCTTTGGATGTAAGAAACCATCTTTTTTAATTGGAAGTGGAGACGAAAACAACTGCTTACTTGTATTGCTTAGCGATGTTTGACCTGGTTAATGAAGCCGATTCAACCAACCTCATAAGAGAGCTCTACGAAGATGATCGCTTCATCCTTGTGCGTTGCCACGGAGCTGCTACGTTGTTGAATGTTAAGCTCGCGGATGGTTCGCACTTGATCGCTGGAGAATCAGTTACTGGTTTCAGGAAATTGCTGTTGACCGACAGAAAGTATGCCTTTCCATTTTGAGACTTACCTGAATAGTACTAGTGGTGGGCATTATGAAAAGTCCGGGAAGGCGTGGGAACCTCATGTGGTTGTGAGTTCTACCAAGAAGCTTCTATGGGGGCAGAATTCGGCTAGTGCTCAGCCTCTTGCGGTGGAGGTATTAAAGAAGATCAAGACCTAGATGTATCGACATGGAATTATATTGATATTCAGTGAATGACAAGCGAGAGGAGATAGTGTAGCTATTGCAAAAATCGTTGCAGAACTTTCATTGTAAAACACCTTCCCTTATTATCTTTTCGCATAACTCTACTCAAGTAGCTTATAAAATCGTGAGAGTATTTACATAAAACGCGACTATATCATTATTATTAATACAATAAAAAGTCGTAACCGGATTTACTAGTAAATACGTTAGCCCCAAGCTAGTTGGCGCCATGAATGACATAATATAATAGCATCAGCTCCGGTGAGCGGATGAAGAAGGGCTTCTCTCGGTACTTCGAATGAGTATTTTGTAGCATCTGAAGACAAGACCTTCTGGAAATTCTCTAGACTTTTGTGTTTGCGAAGTGGTATTGGATGAGCATCTGTTCCACCTATAACGAGCTCCGAGTTACTGAACATAGTGAAAGTCATCATTGTGGGGGAAGGGGGGGTCGACAAGTATAAAGTTCACTCAAGTGGCTGCGAGGAGAGGCCGAGGAAACTAGATGGCAACGGTAAGATACCTGAGCATTACTCTGCGTAAACTAAAAATCATGATACTGAACTTCTAGCACAATTATAATAATTACCTTATTATACCAAGATTAATAAAAAGGAAGCAATAGTAATTCTTCTAAACTTCTTATGACTACTTTAGTTGTACGAGGGGTTTGGAATAATATAATGTTCTGAAAAGTGTGTATACAGAGTAGCAACCACATGTTTTACAAAGATAGCTTTCAAGATCACATAAACATCTTTAGGTCCGCATTAGAACCAGTAATTGATATTCATTACACGATTGAAATGAAATTAGTTGGTTCAAACGTTCGCCAATTATAGGCTTTCATTCATAATCATTAAGTAACTTTCTTTCCCGTCATGAGTTTACTGCCCCGTAAGACCCTGAGTGGTCTTTCCAACACCCTGCGTCGTCTGCCCAACAGCTTGTCCAGCTCCCTGTGTCGTTTGTCCAACCGCCTGTCCAGCACCCTGAGTTGTCTGCCCTACGGCCTGCCCAGCACCTTGAGTGGTTTGCCCAACAGCATTTCCAACACCTCCGAGAAGTCCACCCTGTCCCTTTTGCTCGTCGCCGCCAGTGAGGGTCTTGTCGACAGAGTCGGTAACGCCTCCGAGAAGTCCAGACATTTTGAGGATTGAATTATAGAAGGATCGTTTGTGGAGTGAGAATTTTGTGAGTGAGGAATTGGGGATTTGTAGATGAGATAGTTTTTTGAATGTGGTTTGTTGAGGAAGGAAATTTAATTCCGATATCGATATTTAAGTAGCATTCTCCTCAATTCCAGGACTTGGAAATATCAGAACCCTTCACGTCATTCTCTTTCCTTATTGTGAGATCATCTCAGGTGATCTCCAACATTCTCTCCTCAATACGCGATGTCCCACCATCATGTCCCGCTCAACCCCCAAAAGAAAATGTGTGGCAGGCGCAGAAGTGTTTTGGAACCTGAAAAAACCATGTTTGTGGTGCATGGCATTGCGTAAAGGGCATGAAGATCGATGATGGAAATCAGGGGATGTGATTTGAAGCAGGCAAATTAGGTGGAAGCCTGTACACAGAGAGATATTGGGATGTGAAGATAGCGAGGCACCTGCAAGCCACAGAGGATAGAAACCTGTTTCTGTGCTTGAAGAGAGTCGTGGCGTCCCTTGTTCTGTGGCTGAGAGGGGTTTGAGTAAGATGGTGAGATTGATTGGAAGATAAATTTGGGGTGTATATGCGGGCTTAATATAAGGACTTTTGTAAAGTGATGTCAACCTGCCACGAGTGCAGTCGATGTGGCAGAATCCCCCCTCTTTTCTCATTCCCTCCATATCTCATTTGAGCTCTCACGTTCACATCGCATTTCTATTAACGCGTACACAGGGACAACACGTATAGCAGACCAAGTATAGTCCATTTATTTTCTATTTGCACAATATGGTTATCTGCCTGTTCTTTTGACTAACACGCTGCTGGTATTGTTACTGAAGATTCTGTATGGAGCTCAAAGAGGCTCCAAAAGGCCGGATACGCATGGGGTGGTCGGACTCTTAGGTGATCCAACTTAAAGGCAGTGTCCGGGTACGGAGTATGTTACGGTATCAAGATTCACACTTTTCTGTCACGACTCAAGTAAGTTGGAAATACTTGGAGGAGAACAGCTTCATTCTTCAAGTTGGTCGAAGGGGGCAAGTCCCGTTCACATTTTCTAATCTAATGCTGCACCTTCGAGTTTCAGGTGTTATGTTTTCATTGGCTGATGTGGGAATGGGTCGAGAATGGTCGTTTGAATGGCCAATCGGTGCGCCACATTGCAGCCACGGCCCAGAAGGAGTTCGCCCGATGTGGTCGCGAGCAGGGGCATCTTGAACTATATGTGACCTGCCCTGCGTTATGGTTGGTGTTTAGCCATCATATGATATGTTGACACCCGTGTTTGAGAAGCTTCTGGAGTCGAGCTGGTGGAGGCACAAGCGCATTGTGAAAGTTGAAGACATTATTGCTACTTCTCAATTACCACGTTAAAAAATGCCACAAATTAACAGCACCACTGAAATGGCGACCAGAGTGCAGCTCAAGAGTCCGAGCCCGACACCAAGTCCAGATTTTGAGATTGCGACTTTAGAGGAGCAGATGCCCAAACAATTAGAAGTCAAAGCCCAGGGACTCGATGAAAAGAAAGACGAGAGAAAAATACGCGAAATTCAACCACCGCCGACTCCCGACCCAAGCGTGACCGACCCAAGCATACCAGCAGGAGAATATTATTCTAATGCTGCAGCTGATTATTCGGATGTCCCAGAACTACCAACTCCCGACATACCGAAGCAGCAACGCAAGCACCGAAGAGGTGGGAGAAAACAAAGGCAGACGGAGCAACAAGCTGCTCAAGATTTTCCAGACTCACAAGGTCCTGAGGACGAAGAGAATGAGGAATTTGAAAGACAAGAGGGTCGAGGGAACATTACGCTGCCGAAATTAAAACGACGGCCCACGAATATGCGACGCGAAACTGGCATCCGAGCATTTAACTTGAAAAGGGCAGAATCTTCTGGTGGGAGACCTTTTGGAGTTTCGCTCCAGAAGGGCGACAACGATCTGGAAGAGACAAAGCAGACCAAGTCTAAATCGAAAACAAAAACTACGACAAAACCTAAAAATAAAGCCAAGCGGAAGGTCAAATGCGAAACATGTGGGAGGAAGAGCAAGAGGGAAGAAGAGGAAAACTGGGAAAGTCAGGATTCAAGCGATGAAGAAAGTGAGGAGGAGAAGGAGGTGAAGAAGGAGCCCAAGGAGGAAGAGAAGCCCAAGGCGCAAAAGCCTATGTCAATTCGACTTGATCTGAATCTGGAGCTCGAGATATTTCTTCGAGCGAAAATCAAGGGGGATGTTACAATCACCTTTCTATGAGATACCGAGGGAGGAATGCAGAGGTTCATTCCAAGTGATGGAAGACGTAGGGTTAATGGTCACGATGTCATGATGTACTAGTATGAACACCAGGAGCTGGTCCCGGGAGCTTGGAGTTCATTATTATTGGTATAGGCGACACATTAATATATTAATAAGATGGTTATGTTATCTCGGTTATATACGGAGTATATACTTCGAAGTCTATTTGTGTTCTTCCGTTGTTTCGAGTTACCCTTGAACTTGTAGTACAGTATACGTTCCCAGCTGCTCCCCCAACAACTCCCAGTCTACATGGCAGATGTAGATCCTACTGCTAGTGATTGGTTTCTAGAAGGCCAGCTTGCGACAGTGAGAACCAGCTCACGTCTCGTGAAAATGTGTCCGCGGCGCGACAAGAATGACGTTTTTGCGGGTTTTTGGTATTATTTAAACTTCTACAGGGGCTCCATAATTTCTGGAAAATCATGGCCACGGGGTAAGCTCATTCTACACAGATGATGATCAAGAGAAGTAAGTTGGTAAACCTTCTCCATTCTTTGGGATACACTCGTGGGGATACACTCGTGGGGAATACAGTAACGTCTGCTAGAGTACCACCATTACGGTGTTCCCAGAGAAAGTAGTACCAACGGGTACGCGCGCGCGGGGCGGGCCATCGGGTTCACCCTAAAAGAAGAAAAGCAAAAACGGGTTGTTGTGGCTGGTGGGAAAGTCGCACAAGGCGTGAAGGCGGATCCATGAACAATTGTTCCGGTGGGCACGAGTACGCGGTGATACTGTGACCTCCACTTCTCCGATGAATCGAACGTTGAGCGATCCTGGGAGATGGAAAGCCCCCGAGTACCGAGTTTTTTGTACTTCGTATGACTCGATGCTACGTAAACTTTGTATCTGTGGGGAAGCCGCTCCCCGCTTCAGTTTTGCTGAGGATGGGATGGAGAGAAAACTTGTCAGTTTTGATGAGTTTCCGAATTGTCAGCCCAGAGGAAGACCGAAGACACTCTTCACAAAATGACATCATCATCATGAATTTGCGCCGTGGAATTCAGGATTAATAGTCAGTGCGTCTTTCCTCTGCGCTACTGGTATCCCTTGCCTGTGGGCTGATTTGGTGCCCGTTGCATGATAGGACGAACCCCTGGAGCTTATGCGGATCTTATGATTCTTATCGCTTGCCTCGCTTACAGCACCCTTCCACGTGGGCACGTGCTGAGCCGACAGCATCATGTTCATCGCCCCAAATGTTGCTCCGCATACGAATCGCGAGCGGTGACGATTCGTCTTCTTGCAGATACACGCTCATGTCGTGGCTATCCAACAATTTATTTACCCGTCAGCAATGCGTGTGATACGCAATATGAAGGACACCGACATCTCTGCTATGCGGCGTATCCTGAAAACGTCAGAATTTTTAGTCGTAGTCGAAATAACAGTACGTATTTGTCCATCTAATACTTCCATAAGGGGAAAGTAAGAGAGGTGGTTAACTTGTTGTCTAGGACACATTTCAGCCGAAATTGCTCGATTATATTTTATTGTAGTTGCTCTACTTTTCTTATTTTTCTGGGCTGAATATAAGTGATTTGACCTTGGAAACTGAGAACAATACGGCCTTGCCACTTTTCAGTTCTACAGCGAGGCATGATTATTAAAACTTCAATCCCAAAACACGCCCATAATATCCCAAAGCAAACTCCGAAATCGCTAAAGTACAGAAGCCAAAAAGTTGTAAGGACCATTCGAAAGTCATGGCGATCAATTTCGTCTACCCCGTATTACTATGGCTTGTTCCAACAATGGACCACACTCACTTCTCACAGTAATCCGATGGTGACGTCTCCCTTTACTCGAGCGTACAGATCGACCTACACAAGATTATATTACTACATTAATCCAATAGTAACGTCACCCTTCACACGGGCGTAGAGATCTACCTCGACTTCCAGATCCAGCTCGATCTTGATCTTCAAACTGCTGTCCCTCTCCTCCTTGGGCGCTGGTCGATCCTTGATCCTCGACTCTCTGATCGCACCGGTTCGTCCGCCCATGTTACCTGATATGCGCTGGTCCATAGGAACCATTTGTTGGTTCTGCTGAGGTTGCTGCTGCATTTGCTGCTGCTGCTGTGGTTGTTGTTGAACTTGTTGGTCTTGTTGACGTGGCGCTCTTTGCATCGTCCGTGTGCCTTGTTGGGGTTGCTTCTGGGGCTCTGGCTCTTGTTCCTCTTCAGACTCGTACTCGTAGTCGGCCTCCATGGTGTTGTTTTGCTTTTCTCTTCGAAGTAGTCAGTATGTTGTGAGATCAAACATTTGATATGGGAACTTACCCGTCAGACATCTTGCGTGGTTTTCTAGTGGAATTTGTAGAAGTTGAAGATCTTGACGATATAGGTCGGGACTGGACTGCCACAATGTCTGGATATGATATTTCAGATGGTGTTGGTGAAAAAGAGAAGATGTCTCTTGTTTGAGCAAAATGTGGTTGAGATATGGTGATGGAATTGCTGTTTGATTATGGAAAGTTCATGTACTTATGAAAGAATCCATTTTACTCTGATGCAACCCAGGCCAACTTGAGCATAACCGAAAACAAGTTCGCAAACTGAAAATCTGGGGTATTTCACCACAATGACATCACACAGCCACCTTGCACTGTATCTCGATGTATGGTTTGTATGGCTTGCTCGATGTTTCATTTAGAACATTCCCTGTTGGATTTGCGTCATCTTACCTCGAGGGAGCTGTCTTTTTCAGCCACTAAAACCAGGGGGTTTAATGGACCCCGAACGTCAGCGACCCACCCGCGATCTAGAAACTCGAAGACCATGAGGGGCCTCCGGTATCGTATCCCATATTAGGCATAGCGACATATTGAATGCTTCCAAAGACAGATTCGGTAGCAGTTTTGTAGGATTTTCGGTACTGATATCAGCCCTTCTACCCGCCTGGGGCAAGGTGTTTTTGATCGTTTCCATCTCCAACACTGCATTAATATTCCTTTGGGTACACAGACCCAAGGCCTCTGTAGCTTCGTATATTTGATTTTAAATCTTTTCATCGCCTAAAACATAATCGATACCTATTCCAAACTTGAGAAATTTATCGTCATTCTTGCCATCTCGTATATAGCCTTGCAAATTATCGATCAGGGCGAAAATGGTTCTCGGTATACTTACTTCTATTGCCGCGTGTCCTGCCATTATAGGTACCACTGAAGCAGTACGATCCGGTCAGAAGCAAAATGCGAGGGAGAAGCATAGAAGTCGAAAAGCCAATCTTGTCGTATCTTGTCAAGATCCTTCCCGAAAAGCTCGTGATATACACGGGGGAACGGTGGTGTTGAGAGACAACAAAGTGAGTGCTTCATGTCCCAACTCTCATTCATGCAGTCACTAACTAGCCTTCGTCAGCTCTTCGTCACCACAGTTAATCCCAAATGTAAATTTCCCGAGGACTACGAGAATGACGAAGATAGAATAAAAGGATATGGCCATTTATTTGCTGGATACTTTTTTCCTTATCCAGATAGTAAATGGGGACGAAGAGGAGAAGGTTATGTTTCGACGATCCAGGATGACCCCCCACAACTCAACTGGATATACGTCGACAAGGATACATACGAAGTGAAGTACGGTCTGCGGAAGGAAGCTGAAGGGCATATAGTCGGGCCATGGAATGTCAGTCCAATTGACCGGCGGTTGACTTTCGACGGATGGGAAGGGTTCATAGTTGTCGAAGAAGAGGAAGGAGTATGGGCTTTGTATTTCGACGTTGATGACGATGGTCTTGACGACAAAGTACCTCTGACGAAAAGGATAATGGAAATTGAACTGACGAGGAGAGAGCTGCGGATGAACAAAGGAGATTGTATAATGTGATTTATAAATATACTTTAAACTTTCTCTAATCTCGAAAAGCATCAATTTTGCACGTAAAACCTGTGCATTGGAAGCCAATATTGAGCTACTGTACATCTTACTCCAGAGGCAAGAAGATCTAAAATAAGTGCAAAAAGAAAGTAGTTTTGTGGTTCGTTTTCACTCTCGGACAGCATTGGTCGCAACTCGCAGATCGCCACCCAGCCGCATTTCTACAACGAAGATCCTCGTTTGATCACCCAAAACAGAATTTCATGTCGTCCTGGCGTCATGCGGAAATGCTCATCTCAACATTCATAAGCTGAAGTTACCCCCAGAGAGTTCTTTACCACCTCTTTCACAAGTGGCCAGCTTTTACGAGAGAGTACGGACCGCCAAGATTAGAACAAGATCTCATAAGCTTGTTCCATTCTCCCATATATTGCTGCAATCTGCGTCTCCCAGCCAAAGAAATCATTTCAATATGGATGCAAATTCTATTCTTGATCCATCCTTGGATGAGAAAACGTCTACTTCATCGGGATATCTTGATTTCACCAAACAATGGATAGAGGGCACGTACAGTTCTTGGTTCGGAGAGAACAGAACTTCATCCAGCTTGAAAGGTATGAAACGAGCCCTATTTTCATAATTCTTTCCGTCGGCTAATAGGACTATAGACGCATTCAAGAAGAGAAGTGCAACAAGGAGCGATGATATTGATACAGACGTGATTGAAAACACATTTTATCAAAGAGGGCTTCGTGGTTTTTGAGAAAACGTTTCAACAAACTGCTCTGCACTCAACATATCACTCTTACGGAAAAAATGACTTTGATGAATTACGAACATAAACTTTGGGGTTTGGTGGGTTTGGTGGGTTTGGGTTAACGTTTGGTACTGGTGGTCTAAGGGGGGTCAGGGAATAATAGACTGAAATATAAGATGATTGTTCGAGATTTTGAAGAAGACACTTTCATAAGATACATATCCATTACTCTATTAGGGGCACCGTTCGGAGGGGTTTCGAGGGGGTTCAAGGACGTGCCACCCTGGCTAAAGAAAAGGAAGTGGTTCTATACCAAGATTTTAGATGTCTTGTAATACAAATAACATCTAGAGATAAGTTGTTTTACCTGCCGTAATGATTAGATCATAAGATATCATTTACGAGTGAGATAATACTACCTTGATAGATATGGCTCCATATAGTCCGAAATGCTAATATCTTATAACTCTAACTAATAGGAATTTTTGGGGCGGCAGTACCTTAGGCATTTGGGAGAAAGTAACTACATCCGGGCGGATGTAGATTATACAATTGCGAATAGTTCATAAACATGTATGCTACTAGTACATTGGGGTACGCAACTCAAAACAAACAGTAGATTAATGCCCCTCTTGGAATTGTACCAGCTATTTCTAAATCCCTGGAAAGCAAAATATAAGCAATCTTTTTAGCTAGACAAGCTCTCAGTCGGTTTAACTTTCGAGTGAAAAGGCTTAATGCAAGTAGTATGTCATATGTAGTCTAGCAAACCATTCCCAAACCCTAACCAGCCACGACCAATCTAATAGTCCGACACCCACTTTCAACTTTGGAACTTCTACATGGGCCTTATAACTATAGGGGCGCCTGATATAATGACGAGGGCCTACTGAAGAAATAATCTGCGGTATAAGAAATAGGGGGTTGTAAACACTTCTCGTAGAATATGAAAAGACCCTTGGATTAGGACCCGTTCTCCCGGTGGACAAGAAAAGTGGCAGAGACCTCTTTTATCTTATCCTGACTTAACTAAAAATTATTATATTATGTCATTTACTTGGAATAATCAAAATGATTTATCGAAAACGATAGTATATTAAAGGTAATTGTTCTAGATATTTTAAACATTTTAGTACTTAGAGTCAACTTACGCTAATAGTAAGAAACAATTATATTAGATTTCCTAGGAAAATTCACTTAATTATGTCAGATTACTTAAGTTAGTAAAGAGATAGTAATTTAAATTACGGTAAAACACAAAAATGCCACCTAATTAATCAAAAACGACAGAAATACCACCTAATTAATCTTTTTGCGACAGAAATGCCACCTATGTGCCATGTCACTGATTTAATAGTAAAATTACTTGTAAAGTAATGTCCATATCATCGGTAGCATTTCTGTCGTAAAAAAAGGGGCATATCTGTCGCTTAAAAGTGGCATTTTTGTCAGTATAGCGATTTTGTTTCTTCATTAGATTTTGTAAGTAATATACTACAAAAATAATGAATAAATTGAATTAGCTAACTACTCGCTACTTGATACCTCGTAAGCCAGTTCTTGTCGATTTTGGTGGCGGCCATTGTATCTCTAGCCTCCTCGATTGTACTAAATATCTGACCAACTTTTATATCCTCAACTTCGTGGCCAGCACCAGGGGGTGCGCGACGGCGGGGGCGTTCTGTTTCGGTGGCATATTATATATGCTTCGAGGTTAACGTTGTTAACATACGACTAGTTAATATTATTATAGAGGCTATACTTAGATAGAGGCTAAATGAAAACAAGGATACGAGCTAGCAAATAAGCTAGCAATTCACTAATTCGAGGCTATTAGGATATACAGAAAGTGAATATTAAGTAACAGAAATACCACTGTTTTACGACAGATATGCCACAAGTTCTATTTTCATCAAATATATATGTAAAACATATACAAAAAAGATGAGTGGCACACAGGTGATATTTCTGTCGCAAAAACATTAATTAGGTGGCATTTCTGTCGAGGTGGCATTTTTATCTTTTACCGTTTAAATTATCCTAAATCACTCGTAGCTATTTTAGTTAAGCGAGAATTTTTAGATAATGTTAATTATATCATTATAAGCTAGGTATACACATAGTAATACTAAGGTCTCTTAGAAGATGTTCTAATAATACCTAATCATTTTAGCTTGGCTATATTTTTCTCAGTAGTCTAACCTCGACAAGGTATAATAATACTTTGCTTAGTAGCGGATATATCATGCTTCCTACGAACTTCGCGTAACGTTCACGGAGGCAAATCTACATTTGATACTTGGGCGGATTTCAATAGACATATTTTAATGCTTGTCTAAAAGGTTGTTCTATTCTTTATAGTTAAGACATAGTAGAACCACATTAGCCAATTCCATTCTTCGCTTAAAGAAAACATCCAATGAATACCGCCAAGATAGCGACTGGTTAGAGTCTAGCAAGTTATTTTAGGGTGGTGAAAATATGCTATACTTATCTCGTTATTTACTTGCAGTCTTTTCTCTCTCCCTCCCTTTGTTTTTAGTCATCTTTCTTTACGTCGTTTATCTTTAGGGCAGGTGTGGCAACACTAGCTTCCCAAAGTTGGAGCTCATTTAATAACCATACCTTTCCTTCGCCCAGGACCAGGTTTGCGCTTCCACCCTCAACCTTAATCTTTCCCAACATCATCCCTCCGGCATTCCACACGCTAACCCCATCTCCACAGCCCACATATACGTTGCCCTCTGCATCGGTCTTGATTCCATCAGGTAGTCCCTTCTCCGCCATCGCGAACACTCTCTTGTTGATAAGAGATGGTTGCCCAGCCTTATTGACTACGTCGTAAGCGTAAATTGTTCTTGGAGAGGTCAAAGCTGTCGAGTTCCCAGTTGCATCAGTAATATAGACTGTTTTCTCGTCTGGAGAGAAAGCAATTCCATTAGGTTGATCAAGCCCGTCAGCCACAACTCGGATATTGTTGGTTCCTGGCATAAATCGGTACACCTGTGGAGGGAGCCTGGGATCTCCTCGAATCCCTTGCCAAGAGCCATATGATGGGTCAGTGAACCAAAGCGCACCGTCGCTTGCTGCAACAACATCGTTTGGAGAGTTGAAAGGATGTCCGTAAAAGTTGTCGATTAAGAGAGATGTGCCATATGGAGTTGTTCCATTCATGTACACTAAACCGCCGTGAGTGGTAAGTGTTCCTTGGTCCAGGAGAACGATGCCCTCTTTATATTTGCAGCCACCATTTGCAAGGGATACAGGATACCCCGTTGATTTGACTATTTCAGCATTCCACGCGTTGCCATCATATGACACCTTTGAAATCGCTACCGCTTTATTATTTGTCGTAGGGGATCCTTCGACATCGTATTGGTTGCTGGTGATGAAGAGAACTGGGTTTGGCTTTTCTTGAAAAAGAATACCGGCTTCGTGGAATTGGGCGAATGAAGCGTTTGCGGATGTGAGAATGGAATTTAGTGAGGGATTGTTTCCGAGAATCGATGTGAACTCGTGACTGTAGACCTCGAAAGAAGAATTGCGCGTGACATTGTAAGCTGCAAGCGAACGTACAGACGAAGGCGAATGCTCCTACAAACCAAGATATTAGTGTCGTTCTTTACACAGCCTTTCATGAATCTCACATGAATCACACCCGGTGTTGCCAATGCAGACGCCAAAAACCCCCAAAACACAGTTCGCGAAGAGAAAGACATCCTAACAAAAATGGAATTGAACGAAAAAGAAGAAAGTGAGAAAAAAACACCCCAACAGAAAGGAAAGTATCGGCAAGTGAAGAAATAAGTCCTTCATAGGGGCTGTCCCCTATTTAATTCACATCTCAACGCCAAGTAATATGAATTGTGAAAGCTCTTTAGCATCCTCTTCGGCGAGTCGTGTACTACCAAACCACCTGATGGCTGAACAACGTGGGATTTTGGCTTCTTGGCTTCACGAAGAGCTCCTACCGAAGGGACCTCTACGTTTCGCATTTGCCCACGTGGCCCTGGAGATACTCCACAAACAGGCCCTTCAAGGTGTTGCAATACCATGCTACTTCGAAGTACGGACCTATAATTATTTCGCCTGGGACGAAGTATTGCCGTGGTAAATCGATGTTATGAAGTATAAGAAATGCTGGGGTGGGCGAGTGGAGTACGGAGCAGTGTGGCACAGTGTGAACTGGAGGCTCTTACTCGCTAGAATCGCTCTTCTTATGCGTAGAAGATTACGATGAGCGGGAACTTCTCGTTGTCGGACTTTCCTACGTAGTGACCCGTAGAAAGCTATTTTCTGGATGGCCAAAAGGAGCCCTGCCTCTACGTAGGCAGAAAAATCTCACATTTTGGTCCCGCCACAAACTCGATCGAATCCTTATATTACTCAACGACACATCTGGTGTAACATCTATAAAGCTCTATCTTTACAAAACAGATGCCAAAGAATACTTTAGGATTTAATTCATATTTTTCTGAATTATTTTGAGGGTTTAAGGAAAGGGTGATAGTAGGGTGCTCGGGCGTAAAATGTGCGATGTAATCTGCCTACGTACTTCGTCCCAGGCGAAATAAATGTAGGGTTTTCAGGGGTTTTTTCCCTGTTGCTGACCTTAGCCACCCTAGCAAACCTACATTTTTTTCGCCTGGGACGAAGTAGAGCCTGCCAGCTTCTCTGTACTCCACACGCCCACCCCAGCATTTCTTATAACATCGATTTACTACGGTATAACAAACTCTTGGACCGATTAAGCTTACTTCGGACAAACTCTTACGTTAGCTAAGCTCTCCCACGACATCATCCCCTGTCATGAAAGAGTTTAGGACAAACTCTTACATTGACCGCACCCTCTCACTGTCGGGTCTCCCGCCATGAAATAGTTTCGATTGGTCCTGGGTCACTTTAAAAGTGGCCCGAGGGTTCGCTCTCAAAGCTTGGTATCGTACCCGGTGAACTGCCGATGTTTATTTACGGAACAAGAGTGCTTCTACAGGGGCTATATGGCTATTTTCCGGTCAACAAGCTGCGAGAATCGATCATGATTTACCCGACTCCAATAGCCTCTTGGCGCAAGTTGCTGCTTTTCGGGGTAGAGTGGGCATAACAAGAGCGCGTCGCAATTTCTAGTAGAGATTTTGTTTTGCGAGGAGGCGAATAACCTCATAGAATACCTCCGTAGCTCCTGTAGAGGGGACTTGGAAACCACAGATACGAGAAGCACGAAAGAGGAATTCCGCTAAAAATCGCCACCTACTTAAAGTAGAGCCTCTGTATCGCAACGCTGGGCATGCCCTCTCGTACTTCGTAAGATTACAAGGGAAGACAGAGAGTAACTAGACTAGTTAGCTTGTACAATTATTTCTCTAGAGCCATGAAGTACTCCCACCTAGAGTTCTGAATAACTTCAAGTCCTCTAGTACTCTCTCGCAGCTTTGAGTCCTATACGGAGATAAATCAGCATTGGTGACAAACATTTAGACATGTCTTTTCCTGAACCCACCACTGCCAGGGATAAAACAGGGCGTGGAGGTGGGTATACAGGGCAAAAGGCTACTGAAGCTGCGGGAGTACTCGTTTTAACGGGGGCCATTGGAGCCGTACCAAAGCGTGAATCCGAACACCCTCGATCAGACGCTTTATAGTTTTCGATATATACTTGAAACTTGGAGAGCTCAAATCGCTTCGGTGTTTACTCACGGGCACAATCCCTTGGTACGAAGATGTTTTTATTACGTGATTTTCTCTTCCGATTAGGGCAGTAAATAAATAAAGACCTGCCATATACGGTAAAGTGGGGGCCGGTATCCTTAAGGACTTGCGTCGAGGTTTTTCTGTAGTACTAACTCTATACAAACTAAGTACAGGTACTTGAGTTCGGCCAAGTCCGCCCACTCACGATAAAATGTCTTTGATATAATCGGTTGTCTATACCTTTCATGTTACGACATGAGAAAGAAGATTAACATAGAATACTAATTCTGGTTTTACCTAATTTTGACAATACATTGATTCTAAAAGAAAACATTTCCTATAAACCTATTCCAAGATACAAAAGAAACTTTTCGTCATATAGTACAATAGTCAATCAGCACCTCACTTCTTCTTCTTTCCGGTCAATGAATCAGTCACCATCCCCAATCCCAACCCGTTCAAAATACCCTTCAAGCCAAGACCACCAAGAAGGTTGTCCAAAAGACCACCAAGGCCCAATCCGCTAAGAAGTCTCCCAACCAAACCGAGAACACCGCTGAGTAACAGCCCGACAGCTGCAAGGATTTGACCCAGAGGCTCGGCTAACAATCCCCATAAGGGGTTCAACTCTTTCTTTGCATGAGGCATACCTGCAATCTTCTTCTTGGCTTGCTCGATGGTGGTATGAACGTTCTCTGTCAACTAATAAATAGGTTAGCATGCTTCAAGTATATGCGAAAGAGGGCCTACATACCTCTTTAAGAACATCGGCCAAATGGTACTCCTCTGGGGTAGCTTCACGAGAAGCAGTCTTAGCCTTCGCATTGGCAGCAATCCTTCCATCAGGATCAAGCCCACGAATAACACCATTAGCCTCTTGGAGAATTTGGCCACCTTCTTCGATGAGTGGCTTGACAGTATCGACCAGCTTCTGCTCGTCAAGATCTTCCTTTGGCTGGCGTTCGGCTGCGTCGATGGCCTAAAAGTTGGTTAGCTTTATTCTAACTATAAAAGGTGGAACATACGTCTGAGATCATTCTCAAGATCGGCTTGATCTTATCGATGGACTGTTGTATGCAGCCAGCCATTTGTTGAGCGAGCTTTCGGTCTTGTTCGAGTTGTTTTTTCTTCTCAACTTCTTCGGGGTCCTCGACTTCTTCCTCTACCTCTGGCTCTGGTTCTGGCTCAGGCTCAGGCTCAGGGATATCTTCAAGCAAACTAACATGTCCCAGCGTCTGTCCCTTGGAGTTTACTATGTCGCCATCCTATATCGGGTCAGCATGGCTATGATACCAATTGTGCAACTCAGTGTAGCTTACCTGGTCAATTTCTTTTCCCACGCAGAGCCCAATCTCTCCCGAAACTAGTTTTCCAATGATATCTCCGTCGTCGTCCAGAACGTTCCCGTCTCGATTAATCTTGCGGCCCTCAACCGGATTTTTCTTTTTCTCAGGCTCAGCCGGTGGATCCCATCTTTCCGCTTTCCCTAGTGTATTACCATTCTTATCCACAACGTCACCGTCCTCGTCAACCAGTTTCCCGTATAATTTGGCGGCGTCGCTGCCATCAACAAGCTTTCCGATGATTGTACCCTTGGAGTCTTGAACCTTGCCATCTTTCGTAACTGTAGGGGTGTCGAAGCCAGCAAACGGGCCCTCTTTGGCACCTTCTCTCTCACTTTCTGGCACGAGTTCTAATAACTGTTAAAAACTAAGCAACTATTATGTTGCCATCTCTTTACATACCAGCACGACCGACTATGGTTCCTCCTTCTGACCATACGTTTCCATCTTTATCACACATACGGCCAACCAACTTTTTGGGATCTGCAGCGGGTACATTAGTATTAGATAGAAAAGGACGGGTTGAGGAAAATTCCATTATCCTAAAAGCTCTGCACAACCAAAATAGTTGTACGAGAGATTTAGAATAGAAGATTTAGTAAAACAGATATACGAACCTCCTTCGACCAATTTTCCATAGATCGCCCCGTGAGAATCTACAATGTTACCAGCTTTGTTGACTTTCTTGCCAGCTAAAGCCGACATATCGATCTTTTCTGGTTCGGCCTCTTCGGGTTCGTCGTAACGTTCTGCTTTCCCGAGAACGTTACCCACTTTATCAAGAATCTACATTCAAATTAGTGAATATCAACCGGGATTTTGGGCTCTACGGCTCTTACCTCGCCATCCGCATCAACTCTCTTTCCGGCAAGCTTCTTGGGATCTGGCGGGTAAATTAGTATTGGATAAGATCGGACGGGTCTAGTGAAGTGTACCTCCTTCGATCAATTTTCCAACGACTTTCTCTTCAAAAATCACCTCGCCTTTGTTGTTGACAGTGGCATCAGGGAAGTCTTCGAATGGCCCGGATGTGCCATCCTCGTCTCTCTCGTCTGCTGGAATCAATTCTGCCTGGCCGATGGGCTTTCCTGAGTCTGAGTATATTTTCCCTGCGGAATCACATTTACGTCCAATAAGCTTTGAAAGAACGCCAGAAACAACACGACCAAAAAGCTTTCCTGTATCTGGATCCACTACATTGCCCATTTCTGGCGCGGTGTATGTCAGAATAGTTAGGCCGGTATGGTGCGTAAAAACTCACTGTTGACCTTCTTTCCTTCCAATATGGATAGATCTTCAGGCTCTTCCTCTGGAATGGCTTCTTCTTCTTCCTGATAGCGCTCACAGCTTGCCAATCGATTCCCATTCTTGTCAATGACGTCACCGTCTTGGTCTATCTTTTTGCCTTCGAGGGATTTGATGTCCAAGCCATCTTCGGGCTTGACCTTGCCAACGACACGGCCTTCAAATATTACCTCTCCTTTGTCATTGAGAACTGCATCTGGAAAGTCTTCGAAGGGTGAAGACACCTCGGCAGTACCTCGCTCCTTTTCTGGAAGCAATTCTGCTCTCGGTTAGCTAAGCGAGGGTGAACCCGAGAGACTGCAACGAACCTGCTCTGCCAATAGTATTTCCGGAGTCGTCCCAAATTAGACCTTTAGCATCAACCTTCTTCCCAAACAATCGTTTTGGATCTGGCGGCGGGTACATTAGCATTAGATAGAAAAGGACGGGTTGAGGGAAAGTCGATTATCCTAAAAGCTATGCACAACTTACCTCCTTCGACAAGTGTTCCGTAAGGCTCTCCCTTCTCATTAACGACTCGCCCCATCTTATTTACCGTCATTCCCTTCAAGATGCTGAGGTCCTCTAACTTTGCTTCCTCAGCTTCGAGGACCTCGGGAATCAATTCGGCCTTAGCAATGATACTTCCAGCTTCTGCGGACATCTGTTAGCATCTCTATATAAAAAGGGGCTAAATAGTATAACCACTTGCCATTCTTCAAATTTCCTTCGATATCAATTTCTTTGATCGATTTAGAGCCGACAGACACACCGGACGGCAGTTTTGCCACCAACTGGCCAGCAGCGTTCTTCACCTCAGGCCCGTCCACTTCGAATGGCCCAATCAACTCAGGCGCACCTGCCTCAGATGCCAATTTGGAAATCAAATCAGCTTTTCCTAGAATTGAACCATCTCTTCCAACCAAATTACCCTCCCGGTCAATATCCTTGATCGAGGTGCCCACTAGATCCTGTGGCGTACCATCAATGAGTTTCCCAATTACGATCCCAGAGGAATTAGTGATTTCTCCATTATCCTGGACCCCGTAGGGGCCGGTAAGTGTAGGGTTTTCCACATCCTCTGCTTGCTTGCTGGCGTCAATATCCGGAACAGTTGGTTTTTGGGAGGCAGCGTCATCGAGTGGCTTTTGGCTACCCTCAACATCTGGCTTCTCAACCTCCAGCTCATCTTGCTTTTCGGTGGTTGCATCGTCGATTCCAGCATCAGCTACCTCAGGTTTGTCGGCGGCGGAGACATCTGGCTTCTCGACGTCTTCAATTGGCTTTTGAGAACCCTCAATGTTAGACTTTTCAGGAAGGTCAACGTCAGGCTTTTGGGAACCCTCTATCTCAGATTCCTCTGGTGCATCAATATCTGGCTTTTGCGAGTCGTCGATATCCGATTTTTCTGGGGCCTCGACGTCAGGCTTTTGTGAGCCCTCTTCGAAGGTTTCATCCGCGGCGCTCTCCAAATCTCCTTTTTGGGACTTGCCTAGGTCTTCAGTCGCTTCTGGCTTTTCTAAATCACCGGCAGCAGACTTTGCCCCGGCGGCTTCTGAGCCTCCTTTTTTGAGAGATTCTAGGTCTAGGTCCGCATGCCCGATGGTATTACCCTCGGTATCAAGTACATCCCCTGGAAAAAGATTGTCAGTTACCATCTTACGCGGCAAGATACCCTTTTATGACTCTTGGCACAATATATCGAAGGATTATATTAAAAGTCGGGCATAGGTAACTCAATTCTCCTAGTAAACCTAGGTCAATGGAGAATCAGGAGTCTCGATTGTCCCAAATGACTCGCAAAACCAATTCAATTTTGCGAGGCTTTTGGGATAGAACACTAGCAGAACAACTTATGGGGGTGTCCAGAGTAATGACTGGGTGTCTTAATTTAACAGGATTACTCACCCTCCTCGTCCACGTAACTGCCCTCTAACAGAGAAGCATTCTCTCCACTGACTTTGCCTAAAGCGGTAAGATATTAGCATTCATTGAGGTTACAAGAAAACCATAAGCACAAGTACGTACCGATCACAGATCCAGATGAATCTATAACCTGACCTTGATCATTAATACTGCCTGCGGGCATTACCTCACTAGACGATTCCTCGTCTAGGTCTTTGTTTTCTTCCTCGTCATTACTTGTATTCAAACCGTCGACACCGGAATCGGTATGTTCCTCCAATTCAGGCTGATCCGGGGCATCAGTGGCCTTCTGTTCTGATACTTGGGATTTGGCATCTGAGGGTTTTGACTTGACACTTTTCTTCGCAGAATCCACGCCCGACTTCTTTCTAACCATCTGAGGTGGTGTCTGGGGGGCTGCTGTATCGGCCATGATGGATTTGCTTATGGACAGTAGGTTTGCGTGTGATGTTTTTAAGTTTCTGTATAAGTGTTCAATACTTGGACGTTGTGGTGTTCCAAGTGGCATCAAACAATATTAAAAAGTGGTATGGGGATCAATAACATGTGGCGGATTTCATGTTTATATGATAGGCATGAGCTTAACTGGAGCTTCTCACTTGACCGAGGAGAAAAGAACTACGTCACAAGCTGGAGCAACCACTCGGTCGCCTACGGAATGTCTACCATGTTCTATGGGCCTTCTTACATCACAGTTTTTCAATTTGTCCATGATCAAAAGGCCTGGGTGTACCACGTTTTCCCCGCGCTGGTCCGGAAGTGGCATATTGGGGGAGATCATAGCTGCAATACGTATGGTGCAGGGTATATATCAGGCTTTTGGAGATTTCTCGAAGCAAAAGTCTTATTTGCTTTTTAAAACTCCGGAGGAGGATGATGAGAGCTGCAGCCACTCGATGCCGGATCACCAGCCACACTTTGGAACCCTACGAGCTCTCATGCAGCCAAGTCATCGAGGTCCCGCTGAACAAGGGATCGATGATGAAACTGCATGGGATACGGGCAACATGGGTAATTTTTCCCACTTTTTCAGGGAGCGAACAGGTCATCAGTCGTTCAGGTTCGTGGGTTTGCTGTGCCGTTTAACAGAATCCCATCAAAACACGGACGCTTACGCATATGCGCATTCCAACGAGTCACATTCGTTTCTTGAGTCTCCGCTGACGTTGTATACGCGCCGTACGCCTTCTCGAATCCTGGTAATGCGGGTTATTTCCTTGATCTACGAATTGAATGAGGTCCGTGTTACGATGGAAGCATCGAGATCATTCGAAATTTATGGATACGACGGATCTAGTGAGGCTCTGAATAGTGCTCGATTCAGTCTAGTTTTTTAGGTTGTGGCTGCGAGCTAGTACTGGTAATAGACCTGTTATACCGGACACGCCTTGAGAACTTATTGTGCTAAAATTCCTCGAAGAATTCATTTAATTGCCCCAATTCATTTAGGTTAATCAAGATATACGATTTTAATTATCTTAAATCGCTTGTATAAGTATTTTCGTTGTGCGAGACTTCTGGTATAATAGTTTCTAACCTAGGTGTATTCAAAGTAATAATTGCATCTCTTACTTGCTTGGACTACTTATCGCAGGCTGGATGTCGATTCCCGGTAATCGAAAAAGACCCCTGGAGTGTCGCTTGTGAATTGTTCCATGGCTTCGCTTATTTTGGTTTTTGGAGTCTGGGAGTACAATAATTGTCGCTTGGTGGTGTTACCAGATAAGTTCTCGAGCCTTTAGCTTGACAGCCCCATGAATATCAATTCTCGAGAAGGGAATGTTCCATCCAACCTCTTTTGCCTGCATCTGCACGTATGAACTCATGTGCCCTCATCGACGACTCGTCATAGGCTGCCGACCTCAGATCTGCAATATCCCAGTAAGCATCCTTGAGCCACCTTCCAACTTTCGAGTCTTACGCCACATAAACCCTCCTCTCCATTTGTGCGACTGTTCTCAGCTCCATTCCCCGGAGCTGCCTCAGATACGGTGTCATAGCTCCTGCAACCCCCGCCCAACCTCCCAGTCAACTCCGTCATCGTTAATATCCCTTTCGCGTCTTTCAGCCTGGCTCGGATGATTTTGTTATGAAAGTAAATTGGAATCGGAGACTACAATTCTGGATTTGTTTCGTAATTCTTTGGTCTTACACACGCCTCTTACTTCTCTTCTATCATCCTGAAGAGTGGTATAACTACCTTAACATCCCAAAGATCATCATGTCCACTTCCCAAACCCCATCTAAGAATCCAACAAAATCCAACAGACATTCCAAACCCCCTTCCAAATCTACACCATCTGCTTCTGCCCAAAGACCTCCTTCTTCACTTGCAGAGAAACCACAAAGTCAAAGAAAAATGCCTTCTGCTGCTCCACCCCAGGGAACTCCCAACCCACCTCCTGGAAAAAGACTCAAGAAAAAACCAGCTGTTCCGCAACAAGAACAGGAACAGCCTCAACACTTGCCAGAGACTCCAAAGAGAATGAAGAAGATTCCTAGATCACAACCTAGTCCAACTCCCAAACAACAAGAGACTCCGCAGCCACAGCAGGATGCCACCCCATCGGAGAAACCCAGAATGAGGAAGAAGAAGAAGCTCCAATCGCCTGTTGAGGGCGAAGGATCAACGCCACAAAAAAAACCTGAAGCATCTTCGGCTCCATCAACCCCTCAGAAGAAACCCGAGGTTCCTTCGACCCCAAAGCGGAAACCTGAAGTTGCTAAAGAAGCTTCAAATTTGTCAAAACCAGATGTTCCTGAACAAAAGGATGCTGGAAAAGCGCTTGACAGCGGGAAGGATAAGGCTCCAAAGCCGGATGATGTTGGAAAACAAGTCGAGAATGCCGCACCACCTAGCGTGAAAAAGAAGAAGAAGGTTCCAAAGCCTGAGGATGTGCAGAAGGGCGTTGAAGGTGTGAAAGAGAATGCGCCAAAGCTCGATGATGCTGGAAAGCAGGTCGAAGGGTTGAAGAAGAAAGCCCCAAAGACTGAGAATGTACAGCAGAAAGTTGGAGATGCGAAGGAGAAAGCGCCAAAACCGGAAGACATCCAGGAGAAGGTTGAGGATGTGAAGGAGAGCGCACCAAAGCCTGAAGAAGCACAAAAGGATGCCCAGGATGTAAAGGACAACGTGCCGAAGCCCGAAGTTACACAAGAGAAGATCGACGAGGCGAAAGATCAAGCTCCTCAGCCTGATGATGCAGAGAAAACCCTCGATGGTGCCAAAAAAGCCGTTTCGTCGCTTCCAAATGGTGGTGGTTCGATCGATCCGCCAAAAATGATTAAGAAGAAGAAGAAGCCGGCTCCAATCCCTGAACCAGAGCCTCTCAAGGAGCCCGAGCCCGAGCCATCTGAGGAGGAGGAGCAAGAACCAAGCGAGGAGGAAAATGTCGAGGAGTCTGGTCATGAATCTCAACACTCTGGCGAGGAAGAAGATGAGGACTCGAACTCCGAGGAGCAGGATGATCATCTCCAAGAACAAGAGGCAAATGTTCATGACCAGGTCAAAGAGGTCCCCAGTATTGATTCTGGCGTTGAGGGCGTCTCATCTGATGAGGAAGAGGAGACGTCTACACAACAGAGCCTCAAGCCTGAGCATGAAGATGAGCATGATATGGAAGATAGTCAAGATTATGATGAGGGCTCAGAAGAACAGGATGAGGGCAGCAGCGAAGAACAAGAACAAGATATCAGTTTTGACGAGGAGGAATCTGACGATAACAATCTTCCTAACGGTGCACCACTCAACAAACCACAGGATGTCGCAAGAAAAGTTGAGGATACTCCCAGGGAGGCACCAGATAAAGCTCAAGAGACCGCTGGTGACGCAAAAGACATCCCCAAAGACGCTCCAGGCCCAGATCAAGACGCTACTGACGATTCGCTGGACAAAATCCAAGACACCGCTGATGATGCGCCAAAGAAAATCAAAAAGAAGGTTCCCAAGCCTGAAGACGTAACGAATAAAGTCGATGAAGCTTCTAAGCCTGTCAAAGATACTGCAGACCCAATTGGTCCTCTTGATCCTGCAAAGAACACAGCTAGTGGAATTACAGACAATTCGCCTGTAGATAAGACAAAAGACACAGCTAGTGGATTGACAGGAGGTTTGCCCAGTAGTGACGCCTTTGGTAGTGATGAACAAGCAGAAGCACAACAAAAACCAGCACCACCAAAAATGATCAAGAAAAAGAAGAAACAGCCACAGAATCCTGCTGAGGGTGCACATGGTAGTGTAACTGACAAAGTCAAGGAGGACCCAACAACAACAGCTGGAGGTGCTGTAGACGGAACCAAGGAGAAAGGGGATGGTCTTGCGGATCAAGCCAAGGACGCCACTCCAAAAGACTTGCCAAACTATGCTGCTGGTGACGCCGCCAAACCAGTTGAGGATTTTAAATCTGATGTTGGCGAGAAGGCTGGTGAAGTGAAGGATTCCGCTACAGAGGGAACTGGTGCTGCTACGAAATCCACTGAAGGGTTGAAAGATACAGCCACTGAAAAAGTGGGAGATGTGAAGGATTCTGCCACAGAGAAAGCAGGTGGTACTACGAAAGCAGCCGAGGGTCTGAAAGACCAAGTCGGGGACACGACCGAGAAATCCAAACCTGATCTCGGTGATTCACCAAAGCTCACGAACGGCACTTCTCACGCTACGGACAAAACTTCTGATATCAAGAGAGGTGTGCCTTCGGCTGTCGGGGATAAGGTTCCAGATGCATCAGAAATCACAAATGAAGCCAAGGAAAATGGATTGCCACAAGGTCTTGACATTGCTCAGCAAGATGGAGCAATGGTTATCAAGACCCCGAATAAGATGGAAGGTTCGGAAGGTGGAAAGGGAATTGAGATTACTGTGAATAGCACCAAGGAGGGCATGACACTTACGATCAAGATTCCGGGAGTATTCCAACAATCGTAGGCTTTGTCGGAATGAGGTTCTATTTTGTTTGATTGAGGATGTTCGATCATTGGGAGATTGATAATATACGGACTTGACACTTTCTTTGATACTATCTAGGATGGGAAGTTGTACGGTTTGTGTTGCTGTGGTCACATTGAAGGTGATTTTGAAATGAGCACAAAATAATATGATTATCACTTCCGAATTCTATATTTGTACCTATGATCACGTAACAGGAGAGGTTATTACTCTGAACATGCCAGACTGATATTGTTACCCTACTATACTCGTAGAACGAAAATAGTAACAGAAGCGATCTGGGATAATAGAAATTGTTGTCACCCATTTACCCAGGTGATTTAGAACAATTAAGTTAACTGTATGAGGAATTCTGCACAAGGGGCTCTATGTACCTAAGCCTTGCAGTTTTTTTTGAATGTACTGATTTGAGACAAATTTCCTGCCCACCACCAATAACAGAATTGTTCGTGCCATTATCATTGAGTTGGGGCCCACTTGCTCCCCCGCACTTTCAAACCAGGTTTTCAGAAAGCATCATCACCAGCCGCACGAGCCGATTGCCGATATGCTAGAGTGACACGGAAGAGAAGGATGGCAAAAAGAAATAGGGATGCTTTCCGTAGCGAGAGGGCCTTTTTTGAGGGTTACATCATAGCTGCATAGCTGCATGGTTGTAAGCTGTGGCTGATGGTTGGAGACAGGGTAGGTGCGGACTAGACGACCGCATGGAGGGGCACCCATGCCCACCTGAGGTTTTTGGTTGATTTAATGTGGCTGGAATCAAGTTTCTGAGACGTAGAGAGGTGGTTGGGTGTTGGGGTTCGTTGGAATCAGGCGAGATAAGGTTGGAGGGGGGTGTGTCGTTTTGATGTCACTTATTTTCCAAAACTTCTGGCCGCTGGTCATGTTACACAGGAAACATTCCTGATAATGGACTGTGGGATGCGGACGGTGGCGAAAGCTCGGCTTTTTCGATCGGGTGATGGGGTTTCGATGCGGGAGATCGAGGATTGAGCTGAAGAAGTTTCGCTGGCTCGGATAACATACCTTCTGTGGAGGGCTAGATTTTTGATGCAGGTAGAGAGAGGCCTTTGTATTATTGCTTTTGGTTACATACTCATGCTTATCATTGAGTTCCTGTTCCGATCAATATACCCCTCTCGCTTTACAGAGACCTTTCTACACTCAAATATCTTAATTCAAGACAGTTCTCATCCGCAAAGACTTTGATCATGATTGAAACACTATTGCTTTGCTTTATCCATGGGTTTAAGGGAGATGAAGAAACATTTTTTGAGTTTCCCCAGGTACGAATACTCCACAATCAATTTGTTTTTCGTTTTACTTGGGAACTCCACTTAAGAAAAGGTCTAACAGTAATACACGTTTAGGATCTGAAGACTGAGATATCAAGTCAATCCCCAGATTTGAAAGTTCATACTGCTGTCTATCCAAAGTACGAAACACGAGGGGATCTGGCCTCATGTTCAGAAACGTTCCGAGAATGGCTCCAAGATCAAGTTACAGATCTAGAAACGAGTGCCGCGACACCCAGTGCGATTTTGAATCCAAGTGTTGGTGTTGTACTGGTTGCGCATAGCATGGGGTGGGTCCTTTCCCCTACCATAAAGATGCAAAGAAATCTGATTGACATTTTCTTCAGAGGATTCGTAGCCACGGATGCTCTATTTAGTATCCTCTCCAATCGGCCAAGGATACAAGGAAAAGAATGTATGTTTCCACTTATCACAGGAATTCTAACATACGATACTCCTTATAATGGACTTGCACGGTCCATGTTCGCCTACGGTGCATTTTCACAATACCAAAATGTTTCTGCACTGTACAATATTTGGTCTTCCTTATCTGGTGGTCTTGGCTTGGCTTCTGCGTCTTCGGCAGCGAGCAGTATTGCGCAAGCTAAATCGCAAAATGTCCCAGGAAACAAAGAAATGAAAAAAGCTGTAAGAACTGTGGGTGGAGTCCCGGCAAGTAGCTGGAGAAGATGGGGAGTTTTGGCTGCAAGGACGGGAACTTTGGGCGCAGTACTCGCGGGTGGTGTTACTGCTTATGTGTGAGTGTTCTCACGCCCTCGGTTCACAATAACTTTCATGACTAACTTTTGATAATGAAGTCACCGCGAAGCCATCGGAGAGAGCATTTCAAGAATTGACCTCAAAGGAATCGATTACGATCCCAGAAGTTATTTGAAGCGAGAAAACATTCCTAGCATGAGCCTTCCACGAACCATGCCTAGTTTACCAAAGGGTATGGGTGCACCAGATCTAGGAACGCTAAGTGGGCTCTCTGGGGTCTCTAGAGAAAGTATTGGAGAAGGATTCGCTTGGATGGCCGGGCATCTCAAATTTGTCGGGGCTTTGATGAAACAGACTCAAATGAACGCCAGACTTGAACATTTATCACAACTCCAAGGTATGGGTAGATGTAACATCTTTACGTGCCTGGGCGAGAACGGAGTCTGGACGGGAGGATATTTTGTTCCGCGACGGCGATTTTGCGCTGTTCCAATTAAGTTCGATCCGGAATTGAAAAAAGGAGGCGAAGAGAACGATGAGGAAAGCAAGGGTTGGTGGGTAGAGAACGTGAATTCAAAGGCTGAAAATGAGATTGCTAGTCACTGTAGTATGTTTCAACGAGATCGAAATGATGGTTACGAAGCGCTGCTTGAGACTTCTAAAAAGAGGATCGTAGGCTGGGTCCTAGGTGTGGATTTGAGAGAAGTTATCGATATTTATGTACCGGATGAATTGAGAGCAGCAAAGAGTCATGAAGAAGGGCAGGTATGCAGTCATCTCCTTTGAGTCTCCTTTTGGATTGCTGTTCTCGGTGGTTGGAATATGTCTATTGACTTGCAAAGGAATGAAGCAGAAATAGACTTTCGCTAACCTGTACAGTGGGTAGATGACGATGGAAAGGTCAAGGAGATAGACGCCGAAAGCGAGAAGTCGGTTGCTGACGCCGTAGGAGCAAAGAGGAAATCGAGGGTTATGTTGGGTGTAGACGAAACGAACAAAGAACAACAGCAAAAACTCGAACTTGTTGACGAACAAAGCCAGGAGCAGGAAGAGGATGAACAGCAACTGAAAGCTATAATTTCATGCCAAGGACTTCCACAACCGGAAGATGGTGGTATCAGTGAGGAGGTCCTACAACAGGCGATGGATATCCCTCTTCCTGGCGAGGAGGAAGAGGTTTTGAAGGCGGCGGCGAATGTACCCTTGCCACTTGGGGGGGACGATGAAAAGGCAAGTCCTGGTATTTTTCGTAGGATATTCTTAAAGAGTCAATAGGCCAAGTGGATGGTATTGTGGGAATTTATAACGGGTCGTGCCTAGATTCTTACCCTTAATCTAAGCAATATTATTGTTATTCCTTAACTCGAATACGTTATATAAGTATAAAATATTAATCTTTGGTCTCTTTTCTTTAAATATATCCCTACTTTTAATAGATATTGGAATAAAAGTAATCACCCTTACCAATGTAGATTAAGCGTTAGCTTTGTACTAGACTCTCGTATAAAGGCTTTTAATAGTAACACCCCACTAAAATCCACAGTCGCACTCGTAGGTACCTACGTAACGCCCACACTCTACTAGCTACAGATGTTTTCAAAGCATAGTGAGAATACTGGAATATGGTTCGAATACTCAGATTATTTGTGTCTAACTCATGTACGTTTTGCAGAGGATTCTAGCCAGATGCGGGCGTGAGAGTGGAGAGGCGAGCATTGCTCTGTCCACACTACCAAAAGTCATTATGTCAAAACTCTGGCACAAGTAACTTAATTGTCCTATTTCACCTAGCACAGTAAGCATTGAAAAGTAACAATTGTTCTAAACTATTCGTATAGTAGATTCAGTTGTGTAAGGTCTTTAGAATAATCATTTTATAACTCTGGTGTATACAGAGCAATGCCCGCCTCTCTTACCAGCTAATATCTCTTCTACTTACAGCAAGGTAGAGCCAAAACCCAAATCCAGATTGCGCCCGTACTCAAACAATGAGCCCCGAAACCACGTCTGATAGCGTATGACAGAAGCTCTATTGATTAGAAAGGAATGATTGGTGTAACAAATTCTCTATTATTCTATTATGGAAGAACAAAACCAGAATGGCGTATGGAAGGTTTCAATAGAACTACGAGTCTGCGGCAATTAACGGCCAATTTTTAAAGGACGGTAGAGGGGCGAGCAAGATAGTAGCGAATATTGAAGCATCTAGCTCCCTTCTCTTCGAGTCAGACTATAAGTATTTATCTGCCTGTATTGATTTTTGACTAATCACGTTTTCCAGCTATTGACCCACACTGACGCGCTCCTTACAATGTTAATCCACGTATCGACGGAATACCCTCCCCCTAATTGTAAAAGCCCACTAGCAGAAGCGTATCGAGCTGTCTCGGGCTCTATACGTGGGTTGTGAAGATCTCTCCATCTGCTATATAGAATCTCTACAAACTCTTCCAGTCTATGTCGTGTCGCCTTTCGTGCTTCTATAGGAGTAAAGCCGTATTCAATGGCAACTAAATTAAGTCGGGTTATAAACGGTAGAACTATATTATATCCCTATCCGCCTTGAATATTCGAGTTTAATACGTTTAGGGCCTGTTTAGCTCACGAATTTAAATAGTGTAAATATAGTACAAATATTAATCTTTTATACTATTCCTAGGACCTAAGGGCTTATATAAAAGTTTCCTAATTTATATATAATTTATACTATTCTAATAAAATATATATACTACTATTTAGCTAGTATAAAAAGGTTTTTTTGTCTATTGTATATTTAACGATTTCGAGTATACGCTAGTAGTACTACTAATTTTTAGTCTACTACTATAATTTAGTTAGTTCTATTAAATATAGTATATAACCGAATATCTAATCTTTCTTCTTCTCTCTTTCCTTTAATCCTTTAACTACTTATTCTTTAAGTTTATATATATATATATTTAATATAGGTTATAAAAAGAAGTAAAAGAAGCCCTCGAATCGTACCCCCCCCCCCCCTCTAACTTATCCTAGGACTTATTATAAGTACTAACTTTAGTATAACCTACGTAAGTATTATAAGCTATAGCCTTATAAAAGAGAGGGTATAATAAATAGATAGAAAATAATATATTTACTCTCCTAGAGTTTATATAAGAGAAATAAGAAAATAGTAAAGTAAATAAAGGTAACTTTCCTAAAATAATATAGAATATACTTAGTAAGTAATATAATTTACTAAAATAAGGTTAAGCTTATTAATTTAAATATAGTAGCTTATAAAGAGACTTTAAAATTATATATAAATTATATAAGAATTCTAGTTTTAAATAAAACAAAGATTATTATATTACTACTATAAATACTTCTATCTAGGATAATTATATTATAGTAAATACTTCTTCTTTTATTTATTAGCTATTCTAATATATATTTAAAAATACTTTAAAGTAAAACCTTAAAAAAAGAAAAGTTTTCTTTATTATAATACTATAAGAGAGCTTAATTAAGTAAAAATTACTATAGGTAAATATAAATATTCTTAAGGGGTAAATAATAGCGATTCTAATAGTACTAAAACTAGTAATAATAACCTCTTTACTAGCGACTCTAATACTATAGAATTTAATATACTAGATAATTCGGTTCTTAAATAAGCTAGATTTAAGGTTAATCCTACTCTTTTATACTAGGATAACGTAGGTTCCTTTATAACTATAGTATAATAATAATAACTTTCGACTAAGAGAATATTATACTAGGAATACTATAGTAGTAAAGATAGTAGGCCTTATATAAGCGTATAAAAGAAGCTTAAAAGGTTAGGCTTAAAGAATAAAGATAAGGGTAAGGTAAAGGAAATAAATATATAATAAGAGTTTATATAAGTAATAAATCTACTTAGATTAAATAAATAAGGATTATTAAAGGAACTATTACTAAATAAAAAGATAAAGCTTTTAAGAAGAGAATATATAGTAGAAATAAGCTAAAGTATAAATAGAATTATAGAGACTTTTAAACTAAATAAGTTATTATAAGATATTAATATACTAGATAGAACCTTATATAAATAAGCTCTTATAAAAGTATAAGAGAAGTCTTTTCTAACTACCTAGGGTATAATTATTATTATATAAGCTCTTTAAGTTTAAAAGTTTATAATAGAATATTTAGCTATTAAGAACTAAAGTAAGAAGCTATAAAAGAAGTAGATTAAATAGATACTATTTAAGTATAAAGGGCTATATAAGATAGAATAGCTTATTATCTAGCTAGTAGAAGATACTATAGATAGTAGACCTTTCTTTTATTATAGTTTTATATATATTTTATAATAATAATTAATTACCTTACTATAAAAGGGGCTATTTATAATAGTTTTAATTAAGTAATTATATTATAATATAATATTACCTTATATATTACTTCTACTATTATACTTATACCTATATAATTATATTTAAATATATAAGCTATTTACTACTTACTTTCCTAAGTAACTTAGCCTCTTATATAGTAGTTATAATACGTTCTCTTATTTTATTTCCTAGTTTCCTAGTATATAGATTAGTATAATATCTAGTATTATTTATAAAACTATTTATTCCTTTATTTTTATACTCTATATCTTTATACTTATTAAAGGCTAGCTCTATTCCTTTACTATAATTCGGCCTTATAATTATACTTAGAATATTATATAAGATATATAAAATAGGAATAAACTATATCTAAGCTTTTATTTTAAAACTTTTTAGTACTTTTAATATTTTAAACATTATTTTTAAGACTCTAAATATATACTTAATAACGTTCTATAGTATAGTATAGTATAGTATAGTACAGTATAGGTTAAATAGCTCTTCCTTAGTTTTAGAGACTTATTTATTCTCTCTTACTATCTTCTATTTCTTTAAATAGTAATATATCTCTTTATATAGTACTAAATATTCTAGTAAGCTAGGAAAGCTATAGTTACTAAGAATATATTTCCTTTTTAGTATCTATATAGCTCCTTAATAAATAGCTTATACCTATAAAGTTAAGTCTATTATATTCCCCTTTTACCTAGATAATATATATATAAATTATATATTAAATATATAAATAGTAAGTATATTTTAAGATAAATTATTAAGTTTATTTTAAAAAGTATATCTCTCTTTATAAAGTAGTATAATAGGTATATAAGTTCTATTAATTACTTTAATATAATCTTTAAACTAAGAATAATTCTTTAGATTAAGTTTAATTTTAAGTAGTATTTAAGTAAGATCTAATTTAGTAATAGTAAGGTTATATATACTATTTAAAAGTAATATATATACTATTTTATAATAAGTATACTAAACGGTCTTAGTACTCCTAGAATAAGTAAATAGATATCTAATTAGATTATAAGGATTTATTTTCTTTTAAAAGTACTTAGTAATTTTATATAAAAATAAATCGCTTATTATAGTATATAAGAATATACTACGTTATTCCCTTATTATTATATATCTAGTATATATAAGACTACCTTTTTATTATAGTATATACTCTAGGATCTTAAAAGCCTTCTAAGTTATATAGAGATTATCTTTTATATATTATAAGTATTCTTTAAGTAACTCTATTATTTATTTCTTACTACTAATCTTAGAGATATATTATAAAGTTTTTAGATAATTATTTTAAAAATAATTAGTAGTAGTCTAGGCTCCTATAGTAATAATATATACTATAAGTCTTATTCTTTTATACTAAATATTATATCTTTTTAATAAAGTATATTAGTTATACTCTTAGTATAGTATATATAATATATTAAGTAGTATTAACCTAGGTAGTTCTAAGTAAGCTAAGTAGAGCTAGGGTAGATATAACTAAATTATAGAATAGAACTAGAATATAGGATTAAAAGAATTATATAAAGAATTATAAGAACTAAAAAGAGTTAAAGGTTTACCCTAACCCTAAGGTTTTATATCTTTTATATTTCTATTTTAGTAGTATAAATCTAAAAACTTTTATATTTAAATATATACTAGATTTATAACTAATTTAAATAAAAACTATTATATAGGAATAAATACTTATATAAAAGCTACGAAAGTTATAAATCTTTTTATATAAGAATTATATATAAAAGTTTTTTATATAATATAAAAGTTTTATAATTATAGGCTAAATAAACCTTTACTTAAATACTCTTTCGAACTACTTCTTCTATATTAACCGAAATTTTAAGACCTACTACTAGCCTTATAGTATTATAGTAGATATATACTCGGTAAATAAGGTTTTAATTTTATATTAGTTTTAGTTAATTAGAGAGTAGTTTAGTTAATTATAGTTAAGTTAATATATCTTAATTAAACTAAGTTAATTATTCTAAGGTTTTTAATATAATAGAGTTTTTAAAGGTATATTTAAAGTAATAAATATAAGTATCTCTTATAATTACTTTATAGAAATAGTAAAATACTAAAGTATTTACTAATATATTTTATAGTATTTTATATATAATTTACTTAATTAGTAAAATATTTTACTTTACTAAATAAACTAAGTAAATAATCTTTAGTTTAATATAACTACTCTAGTATACTAGTTTATCTTAGTATATAATAATTAAGGTAAAGTATTTTAAAAGTATATTTATATTTAATACTTTAGATTTATAGAATATATTTAGAAAGAATAAGGTTTTAGATTTTTAAGTAAGTAAAACGTATATATTTTAGTCCCTTTATATAAAAGGTAAATAACTCGCTTATTAGTTAGCTTTTTATTCGACTTACTTACCTTATACTATAGTAATAAAAGTTTTAGAAGCGTTTTAGACTTAATATAGTCTTATAAATAGAATTATACTTTTAGTATTATTATATATATAACTTATATAAATATATTAGATTAATATATTATAATCCTATATTTTTAATATATATATATATAATTATTATAGTAGAAGTTATATAATTTTAAAGTTATTACTATCTTTTTACCTACTTTAAAATATAATAGTACTTTATATTTACTAGGTACCTAGGTACTTATATAAGAATACTAAAACCGAGAGTAGTATTTTCGTATTTATATTTATTTAAAAGATATATAAACTAGATATAAATATTATAAGTATTTAAACTATATTTTAGTATTATTACTATACTATTATAATATCTATAGCTAGTAGAATATAGGCTAGAAGTAGTATATAACTATAACTATAGATTTTAGTAAAGTAATAAAGGTCTTTCCCTCTAAGCCTTAATATATAATTAGCCTTATAAGTACTAGTCTTATAAGTATCTAGATACGTTTTTTCCTTAGTATTTAACTCTTTATTAAATAGTTTATTATTATTCTTAAAGTATAAAACGTTAACTAAGATATATATTAGATTAATTTAATTCTACTTATTATATATAATACTATAATAATCGTATTTACTAGGGCTTTAAAATAACTTATTACTTGAAATTAGTTTTTTTTAAATTATTTAAAACTTAATTAAAGAACTTATATATATTATTAATATAAACTACCCTATAGTATACTAAAAAGGAGGTAACTAAAAGAATAATAACTTTATAAATATATAAAGTATACTTAAATTATAAAAGAAAAGCTTATTTAATTAAATAAAAAATAATAAAGGCTTATATAATACTAGCGTATATATATTAGCTAGATACTTTTATAAAGCTTTGTTAAAATAGAAGTAGAGTACTATATATATAAATAATATTAATAAAAGAAAAGTTAATTCTTTAATAAATAATTAAATATTATAATAGATCTTTTAAATAATTTAAAAATTTATTAAAAGATATATTAGTATTATACTATAAAATATTATAAATAAATAATAAAGTACTTATTAAAATAATTCTTTTATTATTATTTATATAATTATATAAAGACTTTATTAAAGGTATTAGTTTAACTTATTATTATATATAAGATATAATATAAAAAGAAACTAAACGTTAATATTATACTATCTCTATTATTATTAAATACTTAAGGAAAAGTAGTAGAATACTATTATTATATAAAAGTATAAAGTTCTACTCTTATATAATTAAGTAAATATATTTAATTATTTTATACTAATAAAGGGATTATTAGTTATAAATATAAAGAATAAGAAAAGAAACTTCTATTATAAGTATATTAGTAAAGGAGCTATTTAAAAGAAATAAAAGAATAAAAGAATAATATATAATCTATAATATATATAATAATAGTTTATTTATATTTTAAACTTCTTTTCTTTAATTAGTATTAGTATATTTATACTCCTAGTAGAATATTTAAAGTTTATTATATAAGATAAACTATCTAAGATAACTATATAATACTATATATTCTTAGCTAGAGAACTATACTCTTTTAGAGACTTATATAAAATATAAACTAATAATACTATTTTATATTACCTTACTATTATTATTACTATATAAATATTAAGTAAATACTTAGTATAAGTAATAGTATATATAAGGTAGCCTTTAGAGCTTAACCCTAGTACCTTAGTACGACTATATAATAGTAGATACCTATAACCTTTACTCGGTATATATATTTTAATAGTTAAATATAATACTATTCTATTTATATTAATACTTTATTTAGACTCTCTATTAGAGTTAAACTAATACTAATTAGTAAGCGTATATAGATTAGATAACTCTATATAATATAAGTATTATATATTATATTATAGTATTATTATTATATCTTAAGCTATTAAGAGTATAATTTTATTTTATAAAGAGATTACTTTAATAGATTAAGGCGAATTCTTTAAAACAAGTATTAATATTATACTATTACGAGGCCAGACGGGCTCGCAAGCTCGCCCTCGCCCTCTTATCACGTCTATTAAACTCTTTATACGTTAATTAAATATATATATTATTTAATTATATAATTATTAATAAATAGTTTTATAAACACGGTTGCGAGCACGCCTCGCCAGCTACGCTGGCTCGTGCGAACTCGCCGGCGTTCAAGTAGATATCCTAGCTAAGTTTTATACTTTAATAATAATAGGTTATTTAATTAAGAGTTAAATACTAAGGGAAAAGACGTACCTGCGAGGCGAATCACGTGCTAAGGTTCGAAGCGACATACCCCTGTTACCCTACTAAAATCCACGGTCGCACTTAGACGTGCGCCCACACCCTGCTAGCTATATATATCGTAAGAGCATCGCAAGAACACTGGAATATAGCCTAAATACTTAGGATATTTATACTTACTCTATGTGTGTTTTCTATCCGATTACAGCTAGATGCGGGCGCGAGAGTGGTGGTCGTGGTTTTGGTGTTCCTGGTCCGTGCGCTAGGCCTTAGCACTGCCGCTCCTACGCCTACTCCTATACTCTTATATTCTACTATTCTAGTTATATAGTTTTAATAAGTACTTTAATTAAAGTCTAAATAACCTAAGATATTAAACGGCGTTAATAAACTTTATATTCTAAATATAATTCTAGCTAAATAAAACTATAGAAATAGTTTTTAATTAATTAAAAGTTATTAATATATATATTAATAATATAAAGTTATAGTAGTAAAGTAAGGCTAGTAATAAAGTATAAGGCCTCTAGAAGGTTATAATATCTCGCCTAAAATTAAGTAAAAAGTCTTTCTAATATAACTTTCTAGAGATATATAGTATTACTTTAATAAAACTAACTAATATATAATAATTAAAATATTTTATTATTATATTATTACTTATAATTTAATAAAGTAAGTATTTTATCTTCCTAAAAGTTTATTTATTAGAGTTAAAGGTTAAATTATAAGCTTTTATATAAACTTAAAAAAAGGCTTTTATTTTAAAAGTTAGTAATATATTAGTTAAATATAATTATAATATATTAATATATAATAAAGAAATATAAATATTATAATAAAAGACCCCTCTAAAGGTATTCTATAAGTATAGTAAAGTTAAATATATTATATTCTACTAAGTCTAATAGATATATATATATATATATTTATTTATTTATATTATATATAAAGATTTAACTTTTTTCGTATAATATAATAGTTAAATATAGTAGTTATTTAATTATATTTATAGATTAGTATTATTTATATATTATATAATACTTACTTTATTTACTTATAAGTAATAGTTTAATTATTATTAGTTATTTTATACTACTAAATATAAGGTTTATTTTAAAGGTATATAGTACTTTATTTATTTAAATCTAGTAATAGTATAATTTAAAAAATATATATATTATTAACTAAGTATTAGACTAATTATTCCCTTTCTAACCCTTTATAAGCCTTTATAGTTTATATAGTATTTATATTCGAAATTTAAGTATAAATTCTTTTATAAACGTTTTATTTAAAGTAAAGTATTTACTTTAATATATAGTTAAATTTTAAGTCTTTTAAATTAAACTTAATCTACTTTAATTCTCTTATTTTAATAGAAACTTAGTTCTTATATCTTAAATCTCTCTTTAATAAGAAAATACTAATATATCTTTTTATAAATTATTATTTGTCTTACGCTGCTAGGCGTATAGCCTACCCTAAGGGTATACGGAACTTCTACTAATCTAAACTCTAGCTATTACTAACTAGCTTTATAGGTCTTACCTATCTTCTTCTATTTAGTAGCTATCGTATACTAGGTGCGGGGCTTATCTACCTACTCGGTAGCTAAGAATAAATTCCTAGGTAATAGTTAGGGCTTAACTAATAAAGTGTAGGGATAAAGAAAGAAAGAAATAGACGAACAACGATTAGAGCCTAGTATCGCGGGGACCTTAGAGACAGCGGTGTCCTTCTCTAGGGTACAGCCTCCCTTATAGTACCCTCTACTCGCTTAACGTATCTAATAACCCTTCCGCCTATTAATCCTTTCTCCTTTCCCCTTTAAGCTCGAGAGCTAGTTAATACTTACTAAGATAGTTAAGTAAGAGTAGCTAGGCGATTATTACTAGGGCCCTTCCCCTACTACGTAGGGCGCCTCTAATATCTCTAAGGCTAGTAGCCTTTTATCTATCTAGGCCTCTCTAAAGCCTAGCGCGGTTATTTTATAGCTTAAGGTAGTAGAGTATAAAGTAACTAATATTCTTAGTCCTAAGGCTATACCTATAGTATAGGGTAAGTTAGTCTAGGACTCTTTTATTAAATAGGAACTCCCTAAGGCCTATCTTTCCTATTCTTACCTAGATTAGTAGAGAGCTCTTTACTTTTAGGAGGTTCCTATATAGTTCCTAGGGTTACTAGTTACTATTAAGGATATTAATATTATCTATAGCTTCTAGTCGCCTTCTAGGGTAGAGTTCTCTTATCTATTAATAGCTAGCCTAGATCCTTATAGCCTAGTCCCTTATAGCTACTTCCTTCTTATTAATAGACGCCTCTCCTTTCCTAAGCTAATCTCTAAGCTAACTATCTCTTACTTCGGCTAACTAGGGTATTAGTAGTTATACTAGTACTAGTCTCCCTCTTCTCCCTTTAAAGAGCCTCCTCTAGATCTTCTTATATATATCCCTAACAACCTTACCTACTAGGAGGTTCTAGTATACTTTCTCGAATTTAGTAACCCTACTATTTAGGTATAGGTTAATAGGGGTATAGTCCTCTTCGACCTTAAGATCTCTAATAGCTATTACCCTATAGGCTCTTATAATAACTTAAAAGTACTTATTCTAGTAAGGCAGAAGGGTCTTTATTATACTCTTAGTCTTTCTATCTCTCCTAGTTTAGTAGTACTATACTAATACTCTATATACTATTACGCTATATATAACTACCGCGTATACCTAGTAGGACCTATTAAAATCTATACCTTACGTTTTTACTAAAAGTCTAGTAAGGGCGAATATCTAGGTAGTTAGTTTCTTATAGATAGCTTCTCTATAGGCTTTCTAGTTTAGTTTCCTATTAAGCTATACTCTAAGGAATTTAGTACTCTTCTTAGGGGCTAGGGTAGCCGATCTAAACTAGACTATCTCTAGATAGGCCCTTCTTATTCTTATAAAGTAGATTAGTTTACTTTTCTCTAGTCTAAAGGCTATACCCCTCTTACTAGCCTACTTCTAATAGATCTTCTATCCTTCCTTAAGTATTCTTATATTATTCTCTATACTAGTTNAAGGTTATTATATAGGGTTAAGGTAAAAAGAATAAATAGAATAGGAGAGAGGATTAAGCCCTAGAGGACCCCTTATTAAAGATATTATTCTACTATATATTTACTATTAAAGTATAGTATTACCTTCTTATTAGCTAGGTAGCTTCCTACTTAAATAACTACTTATCTTAAGATCCCCTTTTCTTAGAGTATATAAAGGAGCTACTTATAGTCTACTCTATCGTACGCCCTAGCTATATCTAGCTAGGCTAGTAACGTATAGTACTTATTCTACTATACTATATAGATACTCTAGATAACTATTCTAATTACTATTTTAGTATTTTAGCTAGATCTATTACCTATCTATATATTAGGTAGTATACTCTTTACCTTAGCTAGGTATATAAGGCGGTTTATAAGAACTTTCTCGATTACTTTCCCTATAGTAGAGAGTAGTATAATCGGTCTATAGGCCCCGGCTTTAGATTTTTCTTCTCTTATCTTCTTAGGCTTCTAAAGTACTACTACCCTTTGTGATATTCGGTGTTATAGTGGCCTGGATATTCGGGTTGTTCGAATTAGGCACCTACCTTATATAATTACCCCTCGATTCGAGGTATATAGCTAGAGCTTCTCCTATACGAATTTAAGCACGCTGTTTAGTCTAAGCTAAAATACTATATATAGTAGTAATACTTTTATTAGTAGGAACTCTTTATTAAACTCTCGCTAACTCTTCTATAATAGGATTCGCTCAAGGGTATTAGTAAGCTGCTAGGTAGTAAATTAATAACCGAAGGTATTCCGAGCTTATTAAAACAATAAGGTATACCGAATAGTATTACCTAGGATACTAGCTACGTAGAGGTAGAGAATAGGACTAGACTAATTATTTCCCTATCTCTTACTCGCTCGATTAAGCTATATTCTAACGATCGAGCTTTATAGCGTTCGAGGCTAGGAGATACTAAGTCTAAGCAAGGGAAGTAATAACCCTTGAAACTTAGATTATAAGGTAAGTTAGGTTATATTCCTACTACTTATAATAGTTCTCCTCTTCGCTAATAATATATATACCTATTACCTACTTAATCTAAAGAGATTCTAAGGAATTTAAGTAGAAAATAATATAACTTCTAAAGAGGAAGTACTATAAAGACTTACTTACTTAGTAAAACTTTTCTAGTACTATTTCGGAATACTATACTAATAGTATATTATTTAAGGATTCTATAAATCTTAAACTAATAACCTATCTTAAGTAGAAAACTATCTTAAGTAATTATATTATTAACTATTTAAACCTCCGGATATTTTAGCTATAAAAGATAGAGGAATCCTTTATTAAAAACTCCCCTTTAAACAATAACAATTAAATACTTTTTTATTATAAACTCCTTTATTATAAACTTCTTTAAAGAAACGCTTCTTTTATACTATAATAAAATAGAATTAACTAATTAACCCTTTCCTAACTAAGGTTAGTAATAACTTATATAATAAGAACTTACTAACCTCTAGACCGGGCTTAAATAAATAGAAATCGACTCGGGAGGAAACTTATAATAACTTATAAGACTTCTACCCCTAGGTTCGAGACCTATCTTAAGAGCCCTTACTACTCGACCTAAGGGATAAACCTTAGTCGCCGACCCTTAAAGAAGAGGACAATTAGTATAGGCTATATCTAAAAGCTCTTGTCGAACCTCTTATACGAGCTAGAAAAGTAGGAGTATTTAACCTTGAGTAGAAGAGGACTATAAAGATTACTAATTAGTCCTCGACTACTAACTATAAGACTCCTAGGTCTCCTAGGTCCTATCTTTATTCGAAGAAGAATATAAACTATAAGCCGGTCCCTCTTTTAAAGGTAAAGAGCGTTAGGAACTAAGGTACTAAGAACTAAGGCGCTAGGAACTAAGGCGCTAGGAACTAGACCTTCTTCGAAAGATAGACTATATATAAACCTAAATTACTACCCTTAAAGCGTTAGTAGTAGGCTAGTAAGAATAGAACAAGGAACTAGAAAGATATAAGAAAGAATACTTTTAAAAGAACTAAGAGAGAAAGAAGATAGACTTCCTTTAAAGGAATACCTATAGAGTACTAGGTATTAAAACTTTCTTAGACTCCTAGCTAAAGTTTAAGGAGCCTATAGAGTTATTAGGACCTTTTCTTAGACCTATTCTACTAAAAGGACTTATTTAACCGCTAATTAACCTTACTACCTATAATTAAGAAGTTAAAATAAAGGATTAAAGAGAGTCTAATAAAATTAGTAGGATAGAATAAGCTAAAGATTATTATTACTCTAGAACTAATAATAGTAGTAGTAATCCTCCTCCTAATCTAAGTATAGGAATACTTACTTATAACCCTTCTAATAAAAGAATAATCTCTATCTCGACTAATAATTAGGCCTGTTAAAGCCTATAATAGAACCTTATTTACTTAAAGGACCCTAAAACCTACTTAGGATTATAAAGAACTAGAGTTATAAAAGGCTTTATTTAAGATCTCTAATATTTCTTTAGTAATAATAAGGCCCTTACTTTAGGAGTAAAGATAGCTAATTATAAGAAGGTTATTTAGTTAAGTTAATTCTTATAAGATAATATAAAGACTTAGTATACTAATATATAAGATCTTACCTATTAAGATAATATACTTA
>LT855418.1:1008580-1044889 GCA_900184765.1 Hymenoscyphus fraxineus
CCTATCTCCCTTATTACTATAGAATTTAATAAATTCGTAGAAGTACTAATAAACTACTTCTCTAACCTATATAAAATATATAGACTTTAGGATAGATTTAAAGGATAAACTTAATAGAAAACTATTAATAACTTTATAGCTAAAATAAAGATATTAGCCCTTAACCTTATCCCTATACCTTTAGACTATATCTTATTCTAAAGGTTCTTAAATAGGATTTATAAGGAAATCTATACTAGACTTACTAAGGATAATTATAATAGTAGTACCTTTAAAGAACTAGTTACTTATATAGATAACTATAAATAAGCCTAGTTTAAAGGAAGTCGCTTACTTTATAGTAGTAGAAGGTAATCCTATTTTAATACTATTACCTCTATAGAGCTAAATAAGGTTAAGAGTAGGCCTTTAAGAGGTTAAGGTCGTAGCGGATTTTATAGAGGATCCTATAATAGATTTAGATTAAATAAAGGAAGCTTTACTAGCCGAGGTAGTAAAGGAAGAAGTAGAAGTAAAGGAAGGCCTTAGACTAGATAGGCTAGATCTACTTTAAGGGGCGGACATAGTAGTTTCTATAGGTCTTAAACGAAGTATATACTTTCTTATATCTTAGGACAACTAGATAGGTCCTTAGATTATAAGGGATAGTAGGAATAGTATAGAACTAATAGTACTTATTTTAGATATAGAGAGAAAGACTACTCTTCTCTTAACTATATAAAAAACCCGAGCCCTCTATATAAGTCCGAGTAGAGGATAATAATAGGACTACGAAACTAGAAGATATAACTTAAATTAATTCTCTATTATATTTTTAACTATATAAGATATTAATAGTAAATAAGACTTTAATAATAGAAGAAGATACTTGCTTTATACTATCCTCCCTTTTTAATATTAGTAATACCCTTATAATATTTAAGGGTACTATAGCTAAAAACCTTAAATAATAATAATCTTATCTTATTAATAGTAGGNGTAATTATATAAATCGCCTTATAGTTATAGAGCTAGGCGAGTTATACTAGGGCCTACGGATTAAGGTATCTATAGCTAATAATACTATACTAACTTTAAGCGAGTACTATACGTTTACTCTTTAAATTAAAGACTTTATATTCTATATTATAGCTATTATCTTAGACCTACCTAAGACAAATATTATTCTTAGCTTCTTATAGCTAAAATAATATAATCTAATAATTGACTAGGTAATAGGAGAAATAGTTATTTAAGTAGTAAGTAAGAAGAGGAAACAAACTATATTTACCCTTACTCTTACTTAAACCTCCTAGACCTTAACTATAAGTTACTTTAACCTTATTTTACTTTAAGGATTAAAGAAGGGCTTTAACTCGAAATAAATAGAGGCTATCTTATATATAGTCTAGACTATAAAGGATAAGGAAACCTCTATCCTCTTAACTAAGGTCTACCTAGTATTTAAGAACTTAATTATTAAATATTAGGATTATTTTAGAGAGGAGATACTAGATAAGATACCTCTACTAGAGAAGTTTAAATATAAGATTAATATAAGAGATACTCTACTAAGGAACCTTTAAGTATACCTACTATCTTATTCTTAGGCCCTAGAATAAATAAAACAAATTATAGAACTACTTAATAAAGGATTAATTTATATAAGTAAGAGTACTTAAAGATTCTTTATACTATTTATAAAGAAACTAAAAGGGAAATAAAGAATATATATTAATTACTAAGCCTTAAATAAAGTTATAAAGAAGAATACTTACTCTCTCTCTTAGATCTAGGACTACCTCGACTAAATTAGAGAGGTTAAATTTATTTTTAAGATAGATTTACTTTTAGGATTTTATTAGGTTTAAGTAAGAGAGGGAGATTAATATAAAATAGTATTTAATACTTAATAAGGAAAGTTTAAGTACTTAGTTATACCCTTTAGACTTACAAATACGCTAGTAACCTTTTAGATAATAATAAATAAGATTCTTTAGCCTTTTCTTAATAAATTCTATATTATTTACTTAGATAATATTATTATATTCTTAAATTCCGCCTAGGAATATNCTCGAAGTACTTTAGAAAGAAGGACTTAAGGTAAAACTATTAAAGTATAAAATTAGCTTATCTAAAATAGAATTTTATAGGTATTAAGTAGGAAATAGAGTTATTAAGACCTATATATCTAAGACTAAGCTTATTCGGAATTAGCTAGTCCTAAAGACTATATATAAGGTTTGTTTATTCCTAGGACTTACTTCTTACTATAGAAGATTTATCTAGTACTTTATAATAATCTTAAGTCTACTAAGCGACTTACTTAAAGAGACTAACGCTACTCTTTATAAGAAGAAGTACTACCCGGTTATTTAGACTATAAGATATTAGCTAGCCTTTAAAAGTCTAAAGGAAAAACTTATAAGCGAGCCTATACTTACTTAACCCCGACCTAATTGTCTATTTATAATTAAGACTAACGCTTTAGACTAAGTACTTAGATATACCCTACTTTAATTTAGTAATAATAGTCTCTTATACCCTATTACTTTTAAGGGGAAGAAGCTCTAAGGTACTAAACTAATATACTTAACCTAAGATAAAGAATTACTTATAATTAAGTATATACTTTAAACATAGAGTTATTATATTAATAATTATACTTATATAAAAGTAATTACTAATTATAAGAGTCTAAAGTATATATAGACTACTAAGGAACCCTTAAAGCGACTTATATNCAAAGTTTTAGACCTATAATATTAACTTATACTACTACCTAGGCAAAGAGAATCCTATTATAGATACTATCTTTTACTATATAGATTAGAAAGGACAAGGTTAACTATACTAAGAAGCTTTTAAGTAGTTACTAAAGAATAGTAGAATAAAGTTTTACCTAGATAGTCTAGCTATTAATACAACCTAGAAAGCTTCCCTTAAAGCTATATCTTCTCTTAATAAGGCTAAATAAGAAGAGAAAATCTTAACTCTTCTATCTCTTCTTAAAGAAAATAAGCTAATACTTAAGGACTTAGTAGACCTTACTAATAATCCTTATTACCTAATATTAACCTTTAGGTACTATAATCGAGTCCTATTTAAAAAAATAAATAGATTTAAGGTACTATATATTCCTTTATTACTTTATTATAATTAGCTAAACAAGAAGTATAAGAAGTATAGCTACTTTAGCTAGCTAGAGCTTAAGGGTATAGTTTAGTATATAGGATAGTAGCCTACTCTTAAATAAGATATTAAGTTAAAATATTAAACTTATCTATAATATTAGATTACTAGGAAATTAGGATACAAATAAGGACTAGCCTTTATCTTATAGCAACTAAACGTTAGCCTATTTAAGGAATAGTCTATTAATTTTATTAGAATACTCCTACTAATTATATATAGTAACTAATAGATTATTACTACTATTAAGAGATCTATTAGATAGCTAGTAGTTCGAGCTATTATACTAGCGAATTCTTAGGCTATAATAGACTTTGTCTATAAAAAAATCTTTATAGTCTATAGAATATTATAAGTTCTACTTTTAGATAATAGTATAAACCTTATTTCTAAAATAATAGAATCCTTTTTAAAAATAATAAAACTAAAGTATTATTATACTACCCTCTACTATCTATAAATAAATAGAAAGGTTAAATAGTTTAATAGAATTCTAGGCGGAGTATTAGTAAAAGCCCTATAAGGGAAGAGTATCTATACCTAGGATAAATACTTAACCTAGGCTATCTTTACTATAAGGATTTATACCTACTTAGTATCGAAGTATAGCCCCTTTTTCTTACTATATAGAGCCTACCTAGGACTTCTAGACTCTACTAAGACTAAAACCTTTAAACTTACTAAAGTTAGCCTAGAGGATAGATTAAATAAAATCCTTTATAGAACTTTAGCTACTAACAAAGTATAATAATAAGCGAATAAGGAATTATACTAGAAAGTAGTTCGCGCGAAATTAATTAGGGACTAGTAATAGAATATTAGGCCCCCGATTAAGCCGGATTCCTTTATCCTAATATATAACAAAAATCTAAAGAAGTAGAGAGATTACTAGTATAGCCTATACAAGGTTATTATAGTATACCTACTTAGTACCTACTAGTTAAAAGACTACTATAGATAATACTTAAAGTTGTTAATTAATAGGTTATAACTTAAGTTAATTCTTTAAGCCTTTATTAATATTACTACTAGTAAATAGAGTAATAATATAAGAACTAAACAAGTTCTAGCTAGCTTAAGTATTATCGATCCTACTATTAATATTAGGAAGTACCTAGACAATAGTATTATACTAGGTTATACTTATAAGAAGCTTACTATAATTAGTAAGGCTAAATAAGTAAAATTAGCTTCTAAAAGACTAGAAATAAGTAAAGTAGGAGAGGATTTTATATAAGAAACTTAGTTAGATAACTTTACTTAAGAAGTTTATAGTAACCTTAATATAAAATTTAAGAACCTTACTTAAACTACTTACTAGGAATTAGCTATAGAAAAATAACCGAAAGAAGTAAAAGAAGTAATACTACCTCTCTTTAAATAAGTTATAAACTTAATATAACTACTAGAATAGCCTTAAGGTTATATAAAGTAATCCTTAAGGAGACTATTCTTTATTCTAAGTAAAAAAGCGAATAAAGAGTACTAACTACTTTAGTAGTAAACCCTAGGTATACTAGGAGGAAGAGTACTATAAAAGTAGAATTAGAAACCTTGTATAGCCGAATTATAAATAGTTAAAATTAAGCCTTAATCCTTAGACTTGTAATCTAAAAGGAAGGTATTAATTACTTAAAAGAAGAGCTCTCTAAAGTATTATAATAAAGGTTCTATACTAGTATAAAAAGGAAGAGGTCGCCTAAAGAAGTAGCCCCCTTGTAGTACTCTAGAAGTAATCTTAGTACTAAAAACTTGTCTAAGGATAGTTTTAAAAGTTTATATCCTAGCCTTTTACCTACTATAAAGAAGTAGACTTTAGTAGATACTACTTAATAGAGGTTAAAGGAGTTCCCTTAATCTTAAGAGTAAAATATAAGCTTATTTTAAACTACTTATATTTATTTTAAATATTAGCTATTTTATTTATAAAAATTAAAAGGTTTATTAGAGGGTATTCGAGTACTTATAAAAGTATATTCTAGTACTTATTAAAGTATATTCGGGTATTTATTAGGGCTTATTTTAAGGATTTATTAGCGTTTATTAGAAGCTATTCCTAGATTTATTAAGGCTTATTCGAGTCTACTTAAGTATTTATTAAGCTTAAGGTAGGAAAAAATATAGGTATATTAGTAGAATATTATATAGTAAAAAGTACTACTTTTAAGAATCCCTAGGTATCTTCTAGTATACTACCTTACTTAAAAACTATTAATCTAAAAATAGAAGAATAAAGTAAGAAGCTTAAAAAGATTAATAAAGAAAGGAAGTATAAATAAAAAGTTTAAAATACTATAAGAAAAACTATTTAAAGAACCTACTAAATACTACTTAGAACTCGAAAGAATAGAAGAATAAAGAACTACTAGCTAGCTCTATAAAGTATAAGCTTACTACTTACGCTTCTTACTAGTACTCTTATTACCCGATCCTCTCTTACGCTTACTAGCGCTAGTATTATTATTACCTTTGTTATTATTACTAGAGGGCTCGAAGTTAAAGAGATTAAGAGACTTAATAGGAGAGACTATCTTACCCTTACTAAGGGAAGTAATTCTCTCCCGAAAAAACTTATTAGTACTTATAATATTCTTATAAGCCTCCTAATAACCTTTAACTATATTAAGATTATAGCCGCCTAAAATAATAATAATACTTAAGTAAACCTTACTAGTTTAAGGCTTCTTTAAAGGGGAGTAACCTAGGGTAGTTCTATTAGTATCTATATATAAGTTAGTATAGAAAAGGAAAAATAATAGTAGAACTTACTATTTTAGTTATAAAAGGAATATTTTACCTTTTAATTACTTATTTAGTAATTTATATAAGTACTTAACTAAATTATCTTTTTTCTCTTTATAGTATCTATTTCTAGAAAGGATATATACTCTTAAAACTATATTCCCTTATAAAGCGTCTTACCCTCCGTATTCTACTTATACTACTATAAAAAAGTTAGCTTAAATAAGAAAAGAATAGAAAAGAACTTACCTTATAATAAGAATTACACCTACCCTTCTTACTATACTACTTACCCTTAAGCTAGATAATAATCGGCTCTATATATAAAGTATAAGACTTCGAGGTAAGTATTTTCTCTAACTTCTTAAGACTAACATTCTAGCTAATAGGACAAAGTATCTTCTATTTACTACTATTATAAAGTAGAGCTAGTATACCTAGCTTAAAAGGAAGGTTATTAAAATACTTAAGAGTATTAATTATATTAAGGTTACTTTCGACTATAAACTCTAGCTCTTTCTTATTATTATTATTATCTTCCTTATCTAAGCTAAGAATACTATCTTCCTTATTTTTAGACTCCTCTCTAGAGCCTCTAATAAAGTTATTATTAATAGTATTATTAGCGTAATTCTTAATAGGCGCAAGTAAAAGAACTAGTATTAAAAGAATAGAATCTCGTAGGGCACCCTAGTCTAAGAAACCTATAGGAGATATCTAAATAAAAAGCTAAATTAGGGAAAGGGTTCTAGCTAGAGAGGGAGCTATAGGCTTAACCTTACCCTTAGCTAAGTTAAGAGTAGCTAGGCAATAGTAATATAACTATAGAATTATTAGTATTATAAAAGTAAAAAAGTAAAAAGTAAAATACTAGGATAAATACTATAGGAGTTCTACTAGAGCAGCTATAAGAAGCTTATTCTTTTACTACTATATAAGTTTACTTAGTAGTAACCCGAGTAGTAGATTCTACTACCCTCTCTACTACTTTCTTAGCCTTTAACCTCTTCTTTCTTACGTAGTCCTTTCTATTCTTAATTTATAACTTAGTAAGTTAAAGCTTAGGAGAGGGACGCCTAAGGAGAAAGATCTCTTAGTCTTCTTTATAATACTCCTTACCTAGCTCTAAGTAACGCTTATTACTACTACTAGAGCCTCTACTAGAACTGCCTAGGCTACTAGTTACTATACTACCCGGCGTAGGAAAAGTAAAGACTTATACAGATATAATTAAAGATAAGAAGGAATATAAGAAAGGGATAAAAGATATTATAGAAGATTAGAGAAGTAGGTAAGGAAGAATATTATATATTATAGTAGTTAAAAGAAGGAAGTAAAAGAGGGGCGAGAAGGCTCTTTAATATAGACCTTCGAGAGCTTGAAAACTTATATATTCTTTAGGCTCGAAAGGCCTAAAATAATTAAACTAGATATTATTAAGGGTATTTATAGCGCTTTCGGTAGGTACTATCTATAGTACTCTATACTCGCTTAACTATATAATTACTTAATATCTTTAGCTCCTATAAACAAACACGGCTTAAAATAGGTTAAACGTTATATAAGTATATAAATCTTAAACAAATTACCTTATTTTCTAGGAAAATCTATATAATATAGGTAAGGGTAGCTAGCTTTTTCTATATAGAATTAAAGCTGTTAATACTCTAGGAGAAGTACTATTTATCTAAGTAGGGGAGGATATAATATTCGGTATTATAGTAGCCTAGATATTCGGGTTGTTCGAATTAGGCACCTACCTTATATAATCACCCCTTGATTCGAGGTATATAGCTAGAGCTTCTCCTATACGAATTTAAGTACGCTGTTTAGTCTAAGCTAAAATACTACACCTTACTCTCCTAAACTAGGTCGGAAAGTATTAGAGGAAGAAGCTAGCCTCTATAATAGTAGTAAGAGTAAGTTAAAGTAGCTTACTATATTCTTAAAGGAATCTATTTATAAGTATATTAAAGCCTTAGGCCTTCTATAGCGCTAACCTTATAGTCGTAGCTATATCTACTTTAGATACCTCTTATATAAGGTAGTACTAGGCTAGGAAGCTATCCTCTTTAAACTACTAATTAGATATACTAGAGTAGTCTACTAGGGACTCTAGAAAGAACTTTTCTAAGAGTATTCTAGCCTTTAAGGTATAGGTATTACCTATTACTCTCCTATCTATTAAGACTAGTCTAAGGAGGGCTAGGGCCTCTTATTAAAGGTAGCCTTATAGCCTCGCCTATTTTTCTAGTTTCTAAAGCTAGCGATTATTATAAGAGGCCTCCTATAGTACTCCTCTCTAGCTCTTAGTCTAGGCCTATTAGATAAGTCTCTTAAGTTTAGTTAGAGATTCTTATCTCTAGGTATTAGTACTCTTAGTCCTAAGGCGCTTCTAGAGCCTGTCTCGGGCTTTTGCTTTAGATAAGGCTCTCTTTACTTCCTTATCCTACTATTATATTACTCTCCTATTATTTAGTTTCTTAGAAGGAGTAGAGAGTCTAGCTATCTTTTAAAGTTTTAGTATAAGATAGTTAACTACTTCTTCTAGCTCCTTAACTATTCTAATTACTAGTACTATTATTAACTCTACCTTAGTAGTAACTCTAATCTTATCTATTAGCTTCTAGCTAAACCCTAGAGTAGGCTTTACTAGAGGGGGGGTTTTAAGGTTAATTTCTATAAGTTAACTTTTATAGTTTAAATATAATAGGCTCTTACTTTATCTCTAGGTTATAAAGGTCCCCGAGTAGATAGCTAAATCTATAGTAGAGTCTCTCTAACCCCTATCCTCTAGTCTTATTACTTTACTAAAGGGAGTAATTAGTTTAAGATCCTATTCTAATATTAGCTATAATACGTATTCTAATACTAGGTTAGTCTAGTAGTATCTGTCCTACTCTAGGCTATAGGCGTTAAAGTTACCTATAAGAAGGACCTATCCCTAGGGTCTCCCCCTTTCTATAATCCTAGTAATAAGTAAGGTTTTACTTAGTAAGTAGTATATAAAATATATTATAATAGTTATTTACTTTATACTAAACTTAATAAGGGCCTAGTTCTAGCTAGCCTTATATAACTATATAAGTATAGGGTACTACCTATAGATAAGGAGTAGAGCCCTACCCGCTTCCTAGATAAGGTAATATTATAATCTAGAGAAGTACCTTAGTAAGTCTATTAAGTTATTCTATAGTAGTTCCTATATAGAGAGAATATTAGCCTCTATATTAAGGGCTTTAGTATAAGCTTTTAGGCTCTTATATATATTCTAGTAGATTAGCTATACTATTATAGAGTAGACTAAGGGATATTATCCTTACTAGTTCCTAATATCTTTATATTAGGGGTTTATAGGAATCTTAAGATACCCTATCTATTTCTTAAGCCTGCCCTATATAGGAGGATTAGTTACCTAACTAGGTTAGTAGAGGGTAGTCTAGCTATAGAACTAGATCTCTTACGTTTCCTTAGTTTAAAGGGCTCGCTAGTTTACTATTAGGGTCCTTCCCTTAGGCCCCTAGCGTATACGGCTGCCGCGTCTCTATAGTTATTATAATCTAGGGTAAAAGTAATAGCTCTATCTAGGTATCTTACTTTAATAAGCTTTACCTACTCCTAGGCTACTAGACAGTCCCTTATAATAAAGGAGGAGTAATATCTACTATAGTTTATATACTTTAGGTCTATACTCTATTTCTTAACTAAGTATTCTTCTTTATCCTTATATACTATATAAATATAGAGTAAATATCTTACTTCCTTCCTATAGTATCTAGAGTTATAGCCCTATCTTTAGTACCTATAGTACTATATAGTATTAACTTCTAATATATATCTCTTATAAAAAAAGTATTAGTTCTTCTAGAGTAGGCCTCTCTTATAAAGGGTCCTCGCCTCTTTAATAGTAGCTACTTTAAGGATAAGGTTTATATTTGTTTAGGTTCTCTTATTCGGGCCTTAAGCTCTTATCCTTATTACCTTAAGTATCTTAACTTATAACCTACGGCTTATCTAGTCTAGTATCCTTACTAGTTTGTTATTATAAAGTACGTCTAGAGGGAAGCGTTTTACTAGTACTACTATTATTCTATAGGCTACCTTAGTCCTATCTCTAAACGTATTCTTTATCTAGGTAGTATCCCTTACAAATTCGGCCTATCTATTACTCTCGAATCTTACTATTACGTCCCCTAAGGGTATAACCCTTATAGCTATTACTACTATACCCTTCCCTACTATAGTATTTCTAAAGTTTATAGCTACTATAATTTCTATTATTATTCTACTTTATAGGTTCTTACTTATAGAACTACCTTATATAGTAAGCTTATAGAACTATCTAGCTAGGAGTATATACNCGCTCTCTAGCGGTTTAGTATTCCGAATAACATTTACCTATAATATTAGCTAGGGGGGGGGGGGGCCTCCCCCCCCTCCTTAAGCTACCTATCTATACCCTAGTTGTTAGTCTAGAATCTCCTTTATATCCTCCTTAATCTAATTCCTTATTAATTACTTATCTCCCCCTTCCTTTAATACCCTATATCCGCTTACCTTTATAGCGGTCCTAATTATTTCCTTAATATCCCTATTCTTAGCTACTAAGAATTAGATAGTTTATATTAGGCTCTCCTTAATAGTATCCTTCTTAATTACTTCCTCTGTTCTCTTTCTACTAGGCTCTCCTATATTAGTTAGTTTAACGTTTATAGTTTAAGGTACTTAAGGGGTTATAGGCTTAACTAGTAGTAAGTTCCTACGACCGTTAATAATAATACCGTTATCGGGTATTACTATAACTTTATAATTTAGCTAGTACCCTAGTATAGAGTATTAGGACAGCTTTCTAGGAGTTTTCGGGAACTTTCTAGAATTCGTGTTTTTTTTTTATATTATATAACTTAATTATCTTTTTATAAAGTATTTATATAATAGTACTTAAGTTTCGCTAGTATATATAAACCTACTCGCTTAAGAGTTAATATATATCTTAGTAAAGCCTTTATACTTTAATAACTATAAGCTATTTAATAAAAACTTATATACTAAGAGAAGTATATAAAAGGATTTAATTATATAATAAAGGTTTAAGTAATATACTTTTATTAGCTTACTAAAATCTATAGTTATACTTATATAACCTATATTTTACTATATAAAAATATTATAGTATTATTATAAAACCCTTAAAGTATATATTTAATACTTAGATATCTAATACTTTATTTATAAATGTTTTAAATATAATTCTAGCTAAATATAAACTCGAGTATTTTAATATTATTATATTTCTAACTAAATACTCTACTATTATTTTACCTATATAGTAATATAGTATTAATAACTATTAATTAAATCTAAGGCTAGTAATAAAGGTAAATCCTCTAATTAATTATAACTATATCTCTTAAAAATTAAAGTCTTTACTTTAAACTCTTTATTTAAAGTAAACCTAACCGGTTATATATAAGAACTTAGTAGCTACTAAGTTATACTACTATAACCGCTATTATATAGTTATACTTTAGATATTATAACCTTCTTTATTATATATTAATATCTCTTTTTTTAATATTCTTTTTCTTATTTCTCTAGTATATTTACTATTATATTTATATAAACTATAATTATAATTAGTATATATTAATCTCTAGTTTATATAAACTATACTATGTTAACAATTATATATACGAGGGATACCTAGTATACTAGCTTAAAGTACTAAAGATAAATATATTAAATAAGTTACTCTAGAAAGTATAAGTAAGAAACTACCTAATATATATATAAAACCTACTCCCTTATTCTACCTGTTTTATAGTAGAGTAGTAGAAATACTATATTAGTATATTAGCTAACAACATACCCCTTTTCTACTATTATAACTAGGTTTAATTAATTAGATTCGAAGGTAATTCCTTTAAATTTAATAACTCTATAAACCTCTTAAACTTTACTTTATCTAGGGCCTTTATNTCAGTTAGTATATACTATAGATCTACTATCTTAGATTTAATAGATTCGCGGACGTAATAATATTAATAAATAAAGTACTTTATCTTTTAATAGAGTTCTAAGTTCTCTAAGATTAAAAGTACTCCTTAGTAATTACTATATAGTCGAATAGACTATACGTCTTTAGTATTTTATCTAATTTAAAATATTAGCTTATATATCTATATAAGCTCTATAACTATCTTTATAATACTATAAAATTCGGATTCGGTAGTACTTTAAGTAGTATAGGATTAACGCTTTAATTAATAAGATATAACTCCTTTTATAAAGAAGAATACGTATCCTAATATTAATTAACTAGTAGCTTTATAATTACCCTAGCTAGTATTACTATATACCTTTAATATTATATTATTAAAACTATATATACTACCTCCTAATACTAAAGAGAGTAAGTTAGTACCTTTAATATATCTTAAACCTTGTTTTACCTAAGTAATATATACTTTTAATAGGTTATTAAGATAGTAAAATAATACTAATATAGAGAATACTAGGTCTATTCGGGTAATATAACTAAGATATATAATAGAACCTACTATAGATTAGTAGTCCTTTATATTATTAGCTATTACTTGTACCCTCTTTGGCTATAGTACTATTTAGTCCTACTATAAAGGATCTATCGGAGTTTCGACAGCTTTGTAATCCTCTATACTAAACTTCTCTAGGACCTTTTAGATATAAGCGTCCTAGTATAAATATAACTTTCGAGCCTCTTAGTCTCGAATAATACAAACTCTAAGGAAGTATCGAGCTAGTCTAAGGTTGTCTATTTTAAAGTACTTTTATAAATCAACCTTTATTTAGTTTAACTCCTTCCCTACCTAGCCTATAATTAATATATTATTAATATATATATATATAATAATACTTTTACTTATTTATATAGATATAGTTATTAGCGGTTATAGGTAATAGTCCGATCTCTTTTAATACTCCTTAAAGCTTATCTTACTAGAGTCTTAGTAATTATTTAAGTCTATATAATAATTTATTAAGTTTAATAATATTATCTTTTAAAGATACTTTATTACTATAGTCGTTAGTCTATTCTAGTAGTAATACTCTATACACTTCTTTATTAATATTACTATTAAGAAATATACTTATAATATCTATTTATTTAACTTTATAATCTAATATAGCTACTAGAGTAAGTATAAGCTTCTAGGAGGTTAATTTAACTACCCTTATAAAAGTCTATAGATAATTAACACTATACTCTTAATAGAATCCTTTAACTACCTAGTATACCTTAAATTTAAGGATCTTTTTATTCTAATCTCTCTTTGTTTTAAATACGTACTTCCTAGGGAGGCACCTTAATCTACTTAGTAAGCTATTCCTTAGATAAACTATCTAAGTTTTCTTACGTTTTAGCTAGTTGTCTTTAGCCTTTTTAGCCGTACGCTAGTAGTAAGTGTTTTTACTCGAATATACTTTAGTAAGGGTTTAAGGATTATTAGTTATTACTTATACGTCTTTAATTATACCTAGAAATATATTTATAAGATTAGTTTTATTTAGCTTACCCTCCCTAAATTATAAGGCCTTTTCTTTAGCGAACTAGAGAGTAGAATCTTATACTATTTTACCTTTAGTAGATAGTCTTATCTGTAGATAAGTATTTAGATTAACTATAAGATAACTCTTATTTTTCGAGCCTTTTAGTTATCTAAGAGCCTTGTATTAGTTCTTACTTTTAGAGTCTTCTAGAGTATTAATTCTTAACATATCTCCTTTAATAAATTCTAATACTCCTCGCTTAAAGTTATATTTATTATCGAATCTACTAAGTAGAAAAATAACTTAGTAAGGGTTAATTAATAAGTCTAAAACTCTATTAGGCTCTTAAGCCTTTTATATTAAATTAAAGTACGTATTAACTTAATTATAAACTTATCTATTTAGTCTAGAGATAAAACCTCCTTTATTAAACCTAATATTAGAAAAGCGTATAATACACTTATATACGCTAAGTAAAGGAACTTAAATACGCTATATTCTCTAGCTCTTATATCTAATAAGTACTTCTTAGTACGTACGAGACTTTAACTTTTCGCTAACGATTCTATCTTTAATTAGAATATAAACGTAGGTTTTATAACTTAGTACTCGGAAGTGTTTTACTAATAGTTTATTATCCTTGTCTAGATAAATAGTATTAAAATATATTTTATAAGGAGTAATCCTATAGAGTATAGAATTAGTAGATTTATTTATAACTTCTACTACTACTTTAAGTATTTTACCTTATAATTTTAAGTTAATATTTTAGTCGAGTATTATACTCCTTAATCGTTTAACGATTATACGAATTACTTTTTTAGCTATACTATCTTATTTAGAAGAGCGTAGAGTAGTTATCTCTTTCTAGATACTAAACTCCTTAGTATAGTCTTCGATCTTATTAACTATATACTCCCTACCTTTATTAAGGCGCTACCTTTTAACTTTAATACTATATTAGGTACGAATATAGGCCTAGTAACTTTTAATATAATTCTAGGCCTTACTTTTCTTTTCTAATAGATATATAGTTCGATATCGAGATGCCTTGTTTATAATAAGTATTCTATAGTTATAACTACTATAAGCTATAGGAGAAATTTTAAAGATATCTATATAACTATAACTATAGACTTCTTAGACTTAAGAGTTAGGATCTACTATTTTTAGTCTATATCTTATAGGTTTTCTAGTTTTATAAGGGTTATAAAGTACCTCCCTCTATACTAGTATTAGTATTATCTATATTTCTATATCTTTTACTACCTTTTTAGTAGCTTGAACTATATTAAGTCTTAAATATACTATTCGATAATAATAGAGCTAGAGATTAGGCCTAGTTTTCTAAATAGTAGTAGGTACTAGAATAGCTACTATATTACTTAGTAATAATTTAGGTAGGAAATCTAGTATTAATTATAGTTATTAGTATACTAGGTACGTATATAGAGCTTCTATAAGATAATAATTATTATCTAGGAGACCCTATAACTTATTAGTAGAACGACTCTAAAGTCGACTACTACTAATTATACTACTATACTAGTTAAAGATCTTACTAGAGAATAAGTTTACTCCTTTATTAGGAATCTAGTAATAATTATTTAATACTACCTTATAAACCTTATCCTTATTAACTCTTAGGTATAATATAACGGTTCCTTTACCTATTATTTTAACTTTACTACTAATAACTTAAGTACTTCCGAGTAATTCGACTCTTAAGTTATAGAAGTATATATAGTTATAGTAGATATAGGCGTTAGCCCTAGTATTATAAAGGAACTTTACTCTTAGACTAGTTTTAGCTATATTTAAGTAACGAAATATTATACCTTATAATATACTTATATAGGAGAATTACTCTTTTATATCTTTATTAGATAAGTCCTCCTTTTTGTCTTTATCTTTAGTATCCTTTTTATTAGTTAAAGATAATAAATTACTTTTCTACTTTCTATTATTCTTTTTTTCCTATTTAGTACGAGCTATTAGATTAGTTTTAAAATAGGAATTCTAGGTAGTACCTTTATAGTACTTTTTATATTTTTTATAATAACTATAGCTATTTTTTTTAGGCTTAGTATTCTTAGTATTATCTCCCTTATTAGAGTTACTACCTTTATCCTTAGTATTTTTACCCGAGTATATAACTATAGTACTAATAGTAGACTTTTAATAAACTTTATTAAAAATATTACATTATAACTCCTTTATAGAGGGTAACTTAATAGACTTGTTTAACTCGGCTTATTAAGCTATAGTTTATCTTATATTAACTTAAATTAGGAACGTATTCTTAAGTCCTCCGAAGAAGATAATATATTATACTCGGTTATTTATAACGTAGCTAAGCCGCGAGATCTACTAGTATAAATTATTAAATTTATTAATAAACTTAGTTAGATTATTATATTTCTTATAAATATTAGTCTACTACTTGTTTATAAGGTTATATAAAGTAGTATTCCTACTACCTTAATACCTAGACGCTAATATATCTTAAGCTTCTTAAGCGTTAGTATATCTAGTAATAATATATAAAGTATCTCTAATATAATTAGATTAGATAGCTTATATAGCTAAAGCGTTACTAATCTTATACTTTATCTATATATCGGTTTTATTCTAAGTGTATATCTTAGTTAAACCTAGTAGTTTAATCTTTAGAACTATCTTTAGAACTATGTAATCCGGATAGATTACTTCCTTAATATTAAGTTATTCTAATAAGTACTCTAATAACGTTTTCTACTCTATATAATTAGTCTCTCCTTTAAGCTTAGCCTTGTCGGCGAACATAAAGCCTATACTATTCCCTATTAGAGAGGTATAAGCTATACTATTAGATAGGTTTATACTCGGGCCTAGAGATCCGGAAGGGGAATCTAGTAGTAAGAATAAGCTTAAATTATAGCTTGAATTAGTATAAGATTTATTATTATAGAATCTTATTAACGTTTTAAGATCTTATACTCCTTAGAGTATTTCTTTTAATAGTATAATAATCCTTAAGTAAATAGCTCTAGATTATTTAATTAACTCTTAAATCTCCTTAGATAATTTAAAGGTAGTATTACTATTGTCCTAAACCTGTTAAGATAGGATTATAGCTCTTATTTAAATTAATTATTCTTATTCTTAAATTAAGAGTTTAGGAGACTTAGTCCCCTCTTAGATAGGCGAATCTGCCTTGTCCTAGTAGCTATTACTACTATTTTAAGAACCTGTATTTGGTATATCCGGATCCTAGCTCGATTCTCGCTATAGTTTTATTAAACTTATTAAGCTTTTACTAGGTTTAGACGTAAATTATTCTAGCGAGTTACGTAAATACTATCTCTTAGATATATATAAATAAATAAAATAGGTAATTAAGGACCTAGGCGAGCGTTCTAGGCTTAGAACCTATTAACAATTATATATACGAGGGATACCTAGTATACTAGCTTAAAGTACTAAAGATAAATATATTAAATAAGTTACTCTAGAAAGTATAAGTAGGAAACTACCTAATATATATATAAAACNTATAGTAGAGTAGTAGAAACACTATATTAGTATATTAGCTAATAACATACTATAATAATTATAAGTATATTCTAAATTATAAAACTATATTTTATTTATTTATTTAAAATAAAAGGTTTTAATATTTTATAAACTATAAATAAAATACTTAGTAATATAACTTATATACCTTATATTTAATATATATAATATAATAGTAATAGTTTAATACTAAGCTTTAGTTTCTTCTTATATTATATCTCTTATATTAATAATTAGTTAAACTAATAGTAAGAAATATATTTATTATTTAAAGCTATATTTTAAGTAATATACTCTTATATATATATAATATTAAAGCTTATATAATACTTTAAATAATTAGAATAGTATAATAGTTTAAAATAAGAAATATTATAGTTATATACCTTTAATAATCTAAGACTCTTATACTAAGATTATACCTTTAATAAGATTTAGATTATATAAGATATTATAATTAACTTATATATATTAAACTATTAAACTACTAAATATTATATTTACTAAAAGGAAAGGAATAATATATAAGGTAACTCTACTTATATACTCTAATTTTCTTCTCTAGTAAGTTTAAAACTTTATTTTATTTAAATATCTTTAATTATTAGATTCTTTAATTTATAGTTATTATTATAATAATTAAATATAAGGTTCTAGAATTCTAGTTAAACTCTATATAATAGCCTTAATTATATAACTTAAAGTTTTAAAGCTAAATTAAATAAGTAATATAAATATCTTTCTAAAACTTATAACTAAGTAAGTTAAAGTATTAAATTAGTTAATTTTAAGTAAAATATATTTACTTTATATATATTTATATTAATAAACTCTAATTTAAAGGATTTATTTTAGACTTCTTATATTTAGTAAAGCCTTTATATTATATCTTTTATTTTTAAATTACTTACCTAGCCTTAAATACTAATTATTCCTAGTAGTAGAATAATATTCTACTATATACTCTTTAATTAACCCTGTATATTTATATTTTTCTATAATTAATAAATAAGCCTTTTATAGTATTTATTCTTTAGCCTTTTATAATAAAGTTAAATAAAATAATATTTTAATCTTAGATCTTTTAAACCTTATTTTAAAGGAAAATAGCTATTTTAAATAAAGTTTATAAAGGTCTTATTTAAAACTAAACCTTTTATTAAAAGTTAAGCCCTTATATTATACTTTATATATAAGATATAATATATATTTTATATCTTAAATAATTAAACTATCTAAGTATAGTTTACTTTAGCTTAGTCTAGTATACTTTATATTAAATAAATAGTAGTTAAAGTTACTAAAGTACTTAGTTTATTTAATTAAGTAAATTTAATAACTACTCTAGGTTAAAGTAAGTAAATACTATATTTTATTAAAGTATTATAGAAATATTAAAAGATAGCTTATACTCTAATATATATTCTATTTTTATTTTTATTTCTAACTAAAGTATTATTCTTTCTACTAATAAGCTAGTATACTATTTCTATTATAGTCTTTAAAATATTTTTCTTATTATAATTTAATTATAATAGAGTTTAATTTAAATAATTTTAATATATAAAACTATTATTATTAAGCTATTATACCTAGCTAGTTAAGTAGTTTAGTTAATTATTTAAGTTTCTTTTATATATTTATATTATATTTCCTTTAATAAGAATCTAAAGTATTATTAATCTTTTTAGCTTTCTTAAATCTAATTAAAGAAAAGAGACTTAAAATATAAATAAACTATTATAATATATTATTCTTTTATTCTTTTACTCTTTTTATATTAACCCTTTATTAATATACTTATAAAATAGGTTTCCTTTCTTTTTCTCTATATTTATAACTAATAATCCTTAAGTAAAGTCTATATATTATTATATTAATAAGTTCTTAAATTATATCCTATATAATAAAATAAAACTATTATAAGAAGTACTTTAATATTTATTTATAAAGTCTTATAATAGAGTACTAATAAGTCTTCTAATAAGTTTTTAAATTATTTATAAGATCTATTATAGTATTTAAACTATAATTTATAATAGTAGTTATAATATAATATAGCTTAATAGTTATTATATCTTTATATATAATTAAGTAAGTAGTTAAGTTACTTATTAAAGTTTCTTATATCTATTTATTTTATATTATATAGTATATTTAATTATTAGTTTAAGTAATAATCTTTATATATAGTACTTTACTTTTGTTTTAGTAGAGCTCTATAAGTATTTAGCCGAGATATATATACGCTAGTACTATATAAACTTCTATTTTCTTTTATTTAAATAAATAAACTTTATATTTTAATTTAAACTCTTCTCTTATAATATAAGTACTATTTATATTCTTATAAACTTATTACCTTTTTACTTACTTTCTAGTTAATATACTATAGAATAAGTTATAATAATAATATATATAAGTTCTTTAATTAAGTTATAAATAATTAAAAAAGACTAATTAAAAGTATAAAGTTATTTTAAAGACCTAGTAGAAAAAGGGGGGTATATATTATTATATATACTAAGTTACCTTATTTTAATTACTAACTTTAATCTTTAAAATTTATAAGATATTATATTTACTTTATATATAACTTATTATAAAACTATTAAATATTATATCTATTATAAAAAGAAATAATATTAGAGAATTATACTTATATATTCTAATTCTTTTACTTTATAAGTTTAATAATATATTTTCTTTATTTATTAAAACCTTATTTTCTTTAGATATTACTAAATATATTTCCTTTACTTATTAAAGGTTCTATTCTTTTAACTAATAATATAACTACCTTTTTTATTATAGGTCTTTTAAAACTCCTCTAATTTTATATATTTACTTTTATATCTTTAATTATTAGGTTTTATAATTCTCTTTAGATTTTAAAGAATTACTTAAATAGAAGTATAAAAGTAATTAATTAAGTAAGAGTTAATAGGTATTAATAATATAAAGTCTTTTATATAAGTTAAAGCTAGTAATAATATATATAGCCTCTAAAATACTATAACTATTTAGCCTATAATTAAAGAAATATTAATAATAAATAAATAAATAATAATTACGTTTAACTATATAGAATTAGCTCGCTCTTTAATATACTATATTTATAAATTCTAGAATAAATAATAATAGGTTTAACCCTCTACTATTTAAGTATTTAAGTACTACTTAGATACTTACGTTTATTATTTAACTTAACCTTATTAGAGCTACTACTTATACTTAAATTAACTTAATTTAAGTAACTCTTAATAGTACTTAAGTTATTAGATAGTTCTTTTAAACGATATAAGCTTTATATAGGCTTAAAATAAAGCTCCTTATTAGTAATATTAGATTATAATATCTTAGTAAAGTATAGTTATAATATATTTTTATATTTAAAGAAAAGATAAATACTAAAGAATAAAAGCCCTTTACTTATAAAAGAACTTTATATATAATATTAATTAGAAAGTTTAAGCTATTTAGTAAAGTTTTACTAAATAGTAATAATTTACTTATTTTATTAAAACCTATAACTATATAAGGGCTTTATAAAGACTTAACTTCTTTTACTTAATACTTATATAATAATAAAGTAGATTTAGTTATATATAAAGTCTTATAATTAATTTAAATTAAAGTTAATATAAAGTATATTATTTAAAAGATTAAGCTATCTTAAATATATTTTAATTTCTACTATATATTATTTAATAAAGTTAAATATTAAAATAAAAGAGATTATATTAAGAGTTATATAATTCTTAGTAATATTCTATATATTCTTATAAAGTAAATATATTAGGTTTTATTAAAGGAAATAGAAATAGCTTAAACCTTTCGCTTAAAGTATATATAATATAATCTACTAATACTAATAAATATTAGAATACTAATAAACCTTCTTATATTATAAAGGATATATATTTAAAGGTTTAATTACTTTAGTATAAAATAATAATTCTTTATATTTATTTATATAACTTTCTAACTTATAGAAGTAGTATTAGATACTCTATAGTATATTAGTTTTAGCTAAAACCTTTATACTTCTATTATTTCTATTTAATATATACTTTAATTATTAAAATAAATACCTAATATTATAAAGTCTTTTACTTTATTAGAGTTATTTTATAAATACTTTCTAATTGTTTTCTAGCTAGCTTATATCTTTATTTAAATGTTTGTATTTTATATTATATATTTACTTATATAATATAATTACTTATCTTTAATATATATAATAGTATTATAGGAATATATAATAACTATTAAACTTTAATTATTCTAATTCCTATTTATTTACTTCTTTTTACCTTATATAGAAACTATAAATAAAGCTAGTATAAATAGAATAGTATTATAGTAAAGTATTATTTATATTATTAATAATATAATATAATTAAGTAAAAATAATAACTTCTTTAATTAAATTCTTACTAAATAAAGATATCTAATTTAAATACTATATAACTATTTCTTTATTTAGCCTTTATATTATAATACTAATAAACCCTATAGTTAATATCTAAATAATAAGAAAGGGCTAATTTAAGGAGTATTTTATAACCTAATAACTAAAAAGATTAAATTTATAATATACTTTAATATTATAAATATTAGAATAATAGAATTATAGTACTTTAAATCTATTATTAAAAGGTTAATTTAAAGGATTATTATTTCCTTTTAACTACTTATAGAAAGGCTAGTTATAGTAGCTAGTAGTATTATAGTATTAATAGTAACTAATAAATAGAAGTAAAAAGCTATTATATAAAGAGTCTAAGATAAAGTATTAAACTTATAAAAAGATATTAGAAATATACCTTTATTTTACTAATAAACTATTTTTAATATAGTATTATATATTTATATAACTGTTATTTTATTCTATTATATATATAAACTAAAATAGATCTTTATTTTATTAAAGTTAGTTATAATAGACTTTTTATCTTAGAATATATCTATTAAAATAAAGCTTTTATTTTAAAACATTTACTATTTACTTAGAGTAAAGTTTCTACTATATAATATATTAAGCTATAGTCTTTATTTTATTATTAACTAAGAAAAACCTTTTCCTTTATAGTAAATAAAAGAAAGATATTTATTTTAATAAGTAAAATAAAGTATTTATTTAAAAGTAAATAATATATCTTTTTAATTAAAGTCTTTAATAAATATAGAAGTTTATTCTAAATAATACTTAGTTATTTTATTATTTAAGCTTTATATAACTAATAAAGATTAATCTAAAATATAATTTATTATCTTATTATAAACTTTTAAATAATAGTAGTAATATAATCCTTTCTTAACCTTTATTATATAATTAAAGGTTTTTAATTAAATAATATTTCCTTTATTATATATAAGTAATAACTTCTTATAATAATTCTTTCTTTTACCTTAGTTCTTAATTATTAGTATAAGTAAATATATTAGTATAAGTAAATATATTATATAAGGCTACTTATATACTATACTTACTACTAAGAACTACTATATATAGTAGTAGTAGTAGTACTTATAATACCTTTCCTTAGTATATATAACTAATAGCCTTTATAATATAATATATTCGATACTAAACTATTAGCCTTAAATTATACTTTCCTTATTATCTTTTAGCTTTATTAACTTAGAGTTAGACTAATATTAATTAAACCTTTTACTTTTAACTCTATATTATAAGATTTAAACCTTACTAAAATATAAAGAGAATTAATCTAGTTTCCTCTTATATCGATATGGATTTATTCCTCGTTCCTCGGATCCCTAAAAGACCCTCTAGAATCCTTCGTGTAGGCTAGAACTTGCCAAGCTTAAGACCTACTATATTAGGTAAAGCGTTCTAAGACCTACTATATTAGAAAGGAAAGAGTAGGTCGGGCAGGAATACTAAAACTCGTCTACTACGTACGGCTCTTTACGCCTACGTAGCGGTACTTCCACCGGTCGGAAACGTACATACTTCGAGAATAAGATAGTACTTAATTAACTCTATAAATCGGTCTTATTTTTATGTTATTCCGACATGTGTAGGTACGGCTATATAGGCGCAAAGAGCCGCATGCGTACAGGTAAGGCTTAAGTGCGTATACGGCTCTCGGTGTAGAGCCCTGGCCGACCACTTACAGGTACCCCGAGGCTTTTCTAGGGATACGAAGTAAATACGAGTTCTAGCCTACACGACGGCTCTAAGAGTCTCCCCGAGACTCTTATACTGAGATTGAAAGAGAATATAAAAGACTATTTATATTATAATTAAATCTTTACTTTATTTTTATTTCTAATATATATACCTAGGTATATATAATATATCTTATTTAGATTTTAGTTTCTTCTATATATAACCTTAAAAGGAAATACTATTATATATAGTTCTTATTTACTTCTTTACTTAATTAAGCTCTTTAGTTTAGTAAATATAATTCTTATTCTATTATTTTAGATTTTCTACTATTTTATATATTATATTATTTTATATATTATATTTAATATAGTCTTTAAATATATCTCTATTTATAGTTTAATTATAGTAGGGTTTAATTTATATAATCTTTATTCTATTCTATATACTAAATATTATTAATAAACCTTTTAAGGTACTATTCCTTTTTAGTATTTCCTTTATAAATAAGCTTATAATCTAAGTTTAATACTTTATTATTTATATTTATAATTAATTATCTTTTAATAAAGTCTCTATATAATTATATTAATAAGTACTTTAATTAAGTATTAAATTATTAGAAAGAACTACTTAAATAAGTACTTTATTTTTTCTTTATAACCTCTTTTTAATATTATACTAATTAGCTTTTAAATTAAAAAAAGACTTTTATTATACTTAAACTATAGTTATATAATAGTAGTTATAGTTATATAACTTAGTAGTTATTAAGTTCTTATATATAATAGGCTAGGTAGTTTAGTTAGTTATCTAAGTCTCTTATACCTAATTACTTTAGATTATATAGTCTATTTATACTATATTTAATAGTTACTTTAATAATTATTAAATTAATATTTAAATAATATTTTATATTTTATTAATAAAGTCTTTATATAATAACTATATAATAGTTATATATAGTACTCTACTTTAATTTTAATAGAGCTTAATAAGTATTTAGCCGAGATATAAATACGCTAGTACTATATAAATATATACTTTCTCTTCTTTAATTTAATTAATATTATATTTATTTTATACTCTTCTCTAATAATCTAGGTACTAAGTGCTTTTTATATTCCTACTAACGTATTACTCTTTTACCTACCTTCTTTTAGCGTACTATATAATAACCTATATTAATAATATATAAATATTCTTTAATTAAATTTTAAATAATTAAAAGAACTAATTTAAAGTACTTTTAAAAGGTCTAGTAGAGGGGGAGGCGGTATTATAGCGTTATATATATTAAGTCGCCTTAGTTTAAGTTAATATATTTCTTAGTTAAGTTTTTATACTTTAATAATAATAACTTATTTAATTAAGAGTTAAATACTAAGGAAATAACGTAAAGCCGGCTAATTACGTAGTATAGCGCTAAGCGGTATACCCCGGCTAGCGTACCCTACTAAAATCCACGGTCGTATTCGCACGTACGTACGCCTATACCCTACTAGCTATAGATATTATATACGTATCGTAAGAACACCGGGATATAGCCTAGATACTAAGGATATTAATACTCGATTCGTATACCTTTTAAATACGAGTCTAGCTAGATACGGGCGTAAGAGTACGTACTACTCTCGGTTTTAGTGTTCCTGCGTAGGTGCCTAGGATACAAGGTATAGTCCCCCTTTAAAGGTAGTAATTAGAGAGCGACAACTTCTAAATTATATAACCCCCGCTATAGTTATCGTATACGTATTCCGAAAACATAGGATTATAGTACGTTACGCTACTTAATCTATGTCTTAATTATAAAAGTTTTAAATGTGTTTTAGGCTTAATATAGCCTTACGAGTTAGATTATACTTTTAGTATTCTTATATATACAACTTATACAAGGTAGCTAATTAGACAAAAAGCTAACTAATAAGCGAGTTGTTTACCTTTTATATAAAGGGACTAAATAGGGACTAAAATATATAGGTTTTACTCGCTTAAAAATCTAAAATCTTAACCTCTTTAGATAACTAGGTACTTCTTAGTATTTATCTAGCCTATAATCTATAGTTAAGTACTTCCTAGTATTTACTTAATTTATAGCCCTTTATATCCCTTAAAACTAGTTATAATACTAGTATTAAAGCTTCTTTAAAACTACTTTAAAAATACTATTAAAATAATACTAAATTTACTCTAGAATTACCCCTTAATAACCTACTAGTATATTCTATAAATTATAACTCTAGACGTATATATAATTAAATATACTAGCTCTTATATAATAATAATACTACTACCTTATATCTAGTACTTTATACTTAGTACTTTCTACTATTCTACTATTATACTAGAAGTAAATCTCTAGGATTTTATTTTATAATAGGAAATATATTATAGTAGTTTATATAAAGAAAGTTAGAAATGAAAAACATTTTTAAATTATTAAGTTTCGAATAGTAATATATATTCCTTAGGGTTATATATACCTAGGACTAGGTTTAAAATATTTAGATTCCTACTATTTAGAATATTTATATTATATAGGAGTTCTATAAACGACCGTAGTAATCTATAAAGAGCTATAAAGTGAATTATAAAGATTATATAAATTATAGGTTAGAGAAGTAATTTATTTCTTATTTAAGTATAATAAGCTAAAGAATAACAAGTAATAACCTTAGAGGCTATATAAATAACCCGCTAGGCCCGATCTAGGGCTATAGCGAGTTATATAAAGAAAGTTAGAAATAAAATCTTTTTTAAAATTATTTAGTTTCGAATAGTAATATATATTCCTTAGGGTTATATATACCTAGGACTAGGTTTAAAATATTTAGATTCCTACTATTTAGAATATATATATTATATAGGAGTTCTATAAACAACTATAGTAATCTATAAAGAGCTATAAAGTAAATTATAAAGAAAAATTATATAAATTATAGGCTAGAGAAGTAGTTTATTCCTTTTTTAATTAAGTATAATAAGCTAAAGAATAACGAGTTATAACCTTAGAGGCTATATAAATAATATATATAATAAAGTTTATATATAAGAAAGAGATATTAGTAGAGAGGGCTATTATTATAGAAAGAAAGAGAAAAGATTACTAATAAATAGGCTCTTCTATAGTAAAATATATTTTTAATTTATAGTAAGATTTATAATTAACTAATCTACTAGCCTAAGTCTACTAGCCTAAGAATAAAAAAATAAAAAAATAATAATCTACTAGTTTAAGAATCTAAAAATAATAAAATAATTTAATAAAATATTAATTCTCTAATTAGTTAATTATAAATCTTACTATAAATTAAAAATATATTTTACTATAAATATTTAATTCTTATATACTCTAAGGCTAACTAGTATTATATACTTCTATAATCCTATACTTATCCCTTACTCTATAATACTAAGGGAACTAGTAGGTAGAACGTTCTTATCGGGTTTAGTAAGTATAATTCTACTTTTTAATTAATAAGAGTACTAAGACTAAGCCTAATAGAACGTTCTACCTACCGATTTAATTTTCTCGGTATTATAAAGTAAGGGATAATATCTTATAGCTCTTTATAGCTCTTTATAGATCGTTATAGTCGTTTATTATAGAACTATTATATAATATAGATATTCTAAATAGTAGGAATCTAAATATTTTAAACTTAGTCCTAGTTATATATAACCCTAAGGAATATATATTACTATTTAAAACTAAATAATTTAAAACTTTTTTTTATTTCTAACTTTCTCTATATAAACTACTATAATATATATACTTTAATAATTATATTAAATAAAGGTATTAGTACTCCGAATATAGGAGACCCTTCTAACTACTCTAATATAGTTCTAGATAGTATAATACTATTTATATATATTAATAAAAAGGTAAATAAGTATTTAGTAAAAGATATAAAGAATAAGGATTTATATAATATCTTCTTTAAAGACTTTAAGGTACTTATAGACTTATAAGAAATTCTAATATATTATAAATCCTACCTTAGGTAAGTTATATAGTAACTTAAGATATTATAGTATATAAATTAAAAAGAATTCTTAGATTAATATAATCTAATTACTCTTAGATATACTTAATAAAGAATATATTATATTATAGAATTATAATAAGATTATAAGAATATACTCTAATTAAAAGATAAGATTTATTCTATTCGATTATTATATAGTTATTAGTTTAATATTAATATATATATTCGCTTAATAAGTATATAAGGTATTAAGTACACGTTTAGTAGTTATTAGTTAGGTAATTAAATAAAAATATTCGATTAACTTACTTATAACTATAGGTATAGAACTAGCTATATATATAAGTATTCTTATCCTTCTAGCTAGGTAAGACCTTAGTATTATTCGCGATTATCTATATATAAACCCTTCTTATTTAGATATATATATATATAATTAACTAGTATCTTCTTATATAAATAGTATATATTATCTTATATCTATTAATATAGTAGTATATACCGCGTCTATTAATATAAGTAGTATATACTACGTCTATAAATATATAGGTATACTAGTTAAGTTATTCTCGCGTAGGGTTTTAGTATAACTATTAGTAAAACTAAGACTTTACTACCTACTATTTTAGTAAGGTTTAGCGGTTATACGTAGCTAATAACTACTAGTATATATATAGTTATTATTAGGATCTTATACCTAGTACCCTAGTATATAATATTAACTTTTTAATATACTCTCTTAATAAATATATACTATAGGCTTAAATATTTAAGTAAAAAATCCTATATAATATTAAGTAAAAAACTATCTTTTTTAAGTATAACTTATTAGGAGTATAAGTCCTTAGTTTTAATATATATCTATATAACTAATCCCTAGCTAGATAATAAACTCTTAAAATTTAGTTTTATTAAGTACTTTTATAAAGCTATTTGCTTTTTAGTCTTTAGTCTTTATATATATAAGGTTTATAATACTATTTATTAATAGACTTCTTATATAATAATATTTAATATATATATACTTTATTTAGTTATAAAAAATAGAGTTATACTCTAGTTATAGTACTCTCTTATTATTTATATATAGGTTAAATTTTATTTATTTATAAAATCCTAGTTCTTTAACTAAGGACCTTATATAAACGGCTTCTTTTAATATAATATTTATAGTAATATATTTAACTTTAGTAGTTAATTATACTATAATACTTTATAGCTTTAATTTTTATATAATTAGTTTACTAGTAAGGAAAAATATATAAGTATCTATTAGTTAATTTAGCTATATTAAGATCTCTTATATAGTCTAAATTATAATATTTAGTTTTATATTAACTAGTTATATCTTTTAGTATATATATAATATAATAGTTTATTATTATCTTTAAGTATTATAGTATATATTTTACTATTATAAAGTACTCTTTTAAGAGATTAAATATATATTATAATAGAGTTATTACTAAGAGAGTTATATCTAGTCTTATATATATAAATATATATAGTAGATAACTAATAATCGCTTAAAATAGCCGGGTTTTAATTATAATAGCCTTTAATATATTTAAGACTAGGCTAATCTTTATTATATTATATTATAGTATTTTTACGCCGGTAGTACGAAGTACCGGATTAAGCCGGATTTCCTAGGCCTCCCGAAGGGTATAGGGGCGTGCTAAGCTATAGATTTTATATATAATATCCTACCCTATTTAGCTAAAAACGTAGGTAGCTAAAAAGACCTTTTAGAGTAAGCCCGAGTCCTTAATCCCGCGGTGTTATAGTACTATTATAAACTAGAGAAAGTATTTCGTGCGTAAAGCTATAGCTAAAAGGTATATTAAGTGTCCTCCTCTACTCTGTTTAGGAAGAGAACGCGATAGCGGTTATAGTATGTCTAAATAGGGGTAAGATAAATCGAGGACAAAGAGCCCCGACGCTAGAGTCTATAGCCTAGAACCTAGATAACTCGAACGAAATTAAAAGTCCCTTAGACAGTCCTAGACTATAGTAGGTACCCTGGTCCTTTCCCTAAGGGTAAGTGTCGGATTATAGAGCCTTAAAGGAGGGTACCTACCCCTGTTAAGAGTCTTGGTATATATATAGAGGCGCGAATTGTCGAAATAGCCTTAAAAACCCGAAATAACCCTTTCGTAGCTATTTCAAACCCCCCTACCTATTCTATTCCCCTCGTATATAACCTTGTACCCCCCTTCCCCCCCTAAGGCGAGTAAGCCCTCCCTGCCCCTCTAAATATAGCCGCTACGCTGTTCCTCCCTAGCTAGGGGGTATATGTAGTATCGTATCGTAGATCTATATAGAAGACTAGCTCGGTAGAGAATCGTATGGCGGGCGAAAGAGGAGTAAGGTAAGGTAATAGTCGAGGACTATACGGAAGTAGGAGTCGAGAGAGTGGTTGTATCGTAGCTGTTACTAGAAGTCGGGGATCGTTAGTTATTATTCGACAATTAGAAAATCTCCCTAGTACGCGAGTACGCGATTAACTCGCGATAGAAGGACTTAATCTTAGCTCTCTAGACTAGGGCAAGCCCTAGCTAGAGGTTCGTAGGATATACCGCGTACAGGTGTTAAGTCGTCGTATCCTAGGCTAATCTTTAGGTCTATTAGTATATATATATAGGATTATAGTCTAATAAACTATACTTATTAAGTACCTTATATATATAGGATTTTTAGCTTAGTTATAGTTACGTCTTAGTTTATATAATATTAACTCTAAGGTATATTTAAATAGTTTCTTTATTCTTTAATTTAAATTATCTTTTTAGGTTTATTATTAGATCTTTAATTAGGTTTAGTACTAAGAGTACTATAATCGTAAGATTATTAATATATATATATATATATATATATATATATNACTAAACTAGATTCTAGCTAATTATTTTAAACTATAAAGTACTTTAAGAAGTTCTTAGTATATAATCTTTATAGGAGTAGTTTTATTATATTTTATTATATTTTTATATAACTTTTTAGTATAAATATATAAGTATTTATCTAATCCTTTAATTATAGCTATATTTAGTTATAATATATTAATATCTCCTTATATAAAGGCTAAAATTATATTAATTTTCTAAATAATAAGGTTATTAAGTAGTACTAGTATAAATAGTACTTTCTAGCTTATTTGTTTTATAACCTTTATAAAGGAATTTATATAGTTATATTTATATAGTTATTTAAATCCTTTAGTAATAAATTATAATTTAAATTTAATAATATTATTTAATTCTTTTAGTTTATAAACTTATTATATTTTAATAGTTTTAGTACTTTTACTAGTATCTTTTTCGCTTATAGTATTCTAGGTTCTATTTATAGTAAGCGTATTTAGTACTACTTATATAAAGTAAATCTAATAGTTTTTATATAGATTTATATTAGAAGTCGCTTTCTTATATGTTTTTAGTTCTTTAATTACTATATTAGAAAGTTTATTTAGTAGTATCTTCTTACTAATATTAATTAGTGTTTTATAGGTTAAGTATACTAGTAAGGCTTATTAATAAATAGTAAGAGGTACTTATAGCTTATTAATTTAAAGTATATTAAAGTTAATATTATTAAGTAGGTTTAGTTCCTTTTTAGTAGTTATAAGAATTACTTTAACGTCTTTTTCGGTTATTCTTTAAAGGTTATACTTCTTAGGTATTTAGCTAGATACTTAGCTAGGTACTTAGCTAGGTACCTAGCTAGGTAAATCTAGCGCTAGTTTATTTATATTATCTTCTTTATTACTAGACGTTTTTAATAATTCTAACTTTAATTATTATATTAACTCTTTATTTATAGGAGTAGGTTCTTTATATAGCTAATATAGTTCTATATAACTAGTAATTTCTTATAGATAATCCTAGTTAACTAAGTCTTCTTTAAATAGTTCGAAGTAGTTTTATTTAATAGTATATTTATTCTTATATATAAGGTCTTCCTTAATAATCGCGTCTCTTATACTAATTATACGTCCTAGCTTAGGAATATAAACTAGGTAGTTATTAAACGACTTTTATTCGACTAATATTCCTTTATAGGACTTATTAACTCGCTTTCCTTTAAAGGTTTTAGCCCTAGCCTCTTTTAAGATAAGTATATAATATAAGGATCCTAGAGTATATATATATAATATATCTAGGCTAATATTAAATATATTTATATAAGATATCGATTTTATAGTACTATTATAGACTTAGTTCTTTATATAAATAATAGAGTAAACTATATAAGGCTTTAGGAATAGTAGAATAAAGCGTTCTAAATATATAATAATAATATACTCCTATAAGATATTAATTAAGTTATTTAGTAATACTATTTTATTTAGGGGTATAAGGGCTATTATAGTCTATTATAAGACTATTTTTTATAGTATAAACGGTCTATTTATTAAAGTTAAATTCCTTAGTATTATTTATATAAACCCCTTTTATATCCTTATTAGTTTAGTTCTTTAATAGGTTATTTAGCTTATTTAGCTTATTAAAGGCCTTAGATTTATATTTAACTATATAGATATAAATAGTATATGTTTTTTAATATATAAGTATTATAATAAATACTTTATTAAATAGTTCTTTTATTTAAAGTAGTTCTAGTATATCTAGGTTAAAATATTTAAAAGAATTAAATATATAGCTATTAAGCGAGTTATAACTTATAATCTTAGTTATTTTTCCTTTATAGTAAGAGCTATAATTAGCTAGCGTCTTTTTACTATTAGAGTTTATAGTAAAACTCTTAGTTCTAGTAATAGTTTTAAGGAGCGCGTTTATATTAATATAGTTTAGTTATTAGTATAGTATATTAATATTAAATTTAGAATTCTTAGTAATATAAATTATCTTTTTAAGTTATTTATAGTTAATATTTAGGTTAATATAGTATATATTATATTCCTAGGTCGCGTTTATAGTCGCGTTTTTAGCTTTATTATAAGCTCTTATATATTAATTATTAATATTTATTATAAATCTATTATTTATAAGTAAGTACCTTAATTAATATAAGGGTTATAGTAATATCTAGAATATAGTTAACTAATAAGTTAGATATTATTAGAGCTTATTACTAAGATTATACTAATACTTTAAATAAGAAGTTAAATCTTATTAGTAATACTAATAGCCGAGTTATTAATTAGCTTATAGTTTAATAACTAGTTCTTATTAGATATAAAACACTTTATAGTACTAGAGTCTAGTATAACTTATAGGTTTTTAAGCGAGTATTTTAGTATCTTACTACTAAGTATTACTATATATAGGAGTTTAAGGGCTAGTATAGCGCTAGTAGCTTCCTTAGCTCTTATTTCCTTATTTAATATATCTTTTAGTATATCTTTTATATTATTTAGCTTTACTTTCTTTTCTAGTTTAAGTTTAAGGTATTTTTTTTAGTATTTAGTATATATATAGCCTCTTTAGTAATACTCTATATATATAAGTAATTATTATTTATTTGTCCTAGTTACTTAATTAGTAAGCGCGTTATTATTAGCGTCTATATATACTTCTTCTAATATAAGTTCTAATATTAGGTTATTAATATTAATTATCTTTAAATCCTTTTTTATTAATATATATTTATATAAAGTAAATCGTTTAAAATAGCTATTTAAGCCTTTAAATATAATCTATATTTTATATACGTCTAGTATAGAGTAGCTAAGGTCTTTTAAATATAAAGATATAAGTACTTTATATAGTACTAGTATATTTATTAACGTTCTTATATTATTCTTAGTTTATATTAATAATAGTATTTAAATATTACCTAATTAGGTTAAAATATAACTTACTATATATAGCTATAATAGCTAACTATAGGCTATTAGTAGTTATTTTATTCTTAAACCTATTAATATTATTAATAAATATAATTAATTTAATAGCTTCTAGTACTTTTTAGTTATTTTTAATATAATCTATTTTATACTCTTTATATTTAGTATATAGTTTATTTAATTTAAGCTTTTTATTATTATAATATAGCTTCTTATCTAGTAGATTTATAATTCTATTAATATAAAATATATAGTTATTTATTTCTAGAAATAGTTTAACCTTTTTAATCTATTTAATATAATTAGTTTTACTAACTAATTTATCTCCTTTAAATATATTAAATAATATATTAGCTTAGTTTATACCTATTATTCTTAAATAGTATATTTAGTTAAAAGTAGGTTAAGAGTAAAATTAATATATAGTTATATATTCTTTAAAGTTTAAGTAGTTAGTTTATAATAGAATCTAGAGGGAGCTACTTATATTATAACTTAAAAATCGCTATTCTAATAGTATATATAAGGTCTTTAAACTAGTTTTCTTATAGTTTATCTAAGGTATTAATTCTTTTAAATACTCTAGATAGTTTAGTATAAGTCTTTTTATCTAGTATAAGGTTTTTAAGGATTTTAGTTAATCTAATACTAGTACTAATAGTATAGCTAATAGTATTTATAGTTATAAGTCTTTATTTAATAAAGTTACTAAGTAAGTTAATAATAGTAATTTTAAGCTAGGTCTAGAGTATAGTAGGTTTATTTACTAGATTTCTTTAATTCTAGTTTAGTTTAATAAAATAGTATTTATTAAGTAAAGGTTAGAGTTTAGAATATAATATAACTTTAGTAATATAGTCTAGTTATCTAATAGTAAATATAGCTTTAGTAAGTAAGAGTAGTACTATAGAGTCGCTTATTTAAGAGGTCGAGTTTTCGCTTATTTTAGAAAGTAAATTATATAATATATTATATAATATAGAGCTCTTAATAATCTAGAATTAAAAGTTTATTAATATTTTAGGTATATTATAGATTATAGATTATATAACTAGTAACTACCTAGGCTTAGACCCTATTAGGTTAATATTAATATATATATTTACTTAATAAATATATAAGGTATTAAGTATACGTTTAGTAGTTATTAGTTAGATAATTAAGTAAAAATATTTAATTAACTTACTTATAACTATAGGTATAGAACTAGCTATATATATAAGTATTCTTATCCTTCTAGCTAGGCGAGACCTTAGTATTATCTACGATTATTTATATATAAACCCTTCTTATTTAGATATATATATATAACCGACTAGTATCTTTTTATATAAACGGTATATATTATCTTATATTTATTAATATAGTAGTATATACTACGTCTATTAATATAAGTAGTATATATTATATCTATAAATATATAGGTACTCGTCTACCCCGGACAACCGCCTACCCTAGCTAACCGCCTAAACAAACTATTATAATTAATTAATAGAAAAACAACTATATAATATAAATTCTCTAGAATAATATTAAAAGAAAGGTTAGAGTATAAATAATTTCTTTTACGCTAGAAAATCTAGTTTTTCGAAATAACCTTTATAGTAGGGTAAATACTAAATTTTAGTAGGTCTTAGTATTACTAAAAACAAAAAAGTAATTAGTAGAAGATATAGAGGATTTTATAAGCTATAATTTAAGCTATTAAAGTATATAGTTCTTAGTATTAGTAGTAGTTATAAATTTCTAATTTTCTATAGCTAGGTAGTAGAGTAGACAGTTAAGTAGGGTAGGCGGTTATCCCGGGCGAACGAGTATACTAGTTAAGTTATTTTTATATAGGTTTTTAGTATAACTATTAATAAAACTAAAACTTTACTACCTACTATTTTAGTAAGGTTTAGCGGTCGTATATAGCTAATAACTACTAGTATATATATAGTTATTATTAGGATCCCGTACCTAGTACCCTAGTATATAATATCGACTTTTTAATAATAGTAAATAAGTTTAAATTAAGAGCTTAGAACTTTACTTAATAAAATCTAATACCTCTATTCCCTTTACCTAGTAAAGTATCTAGTAGTCTTAGTATAAAACTATATATACTTATAGAAAGGATATTTATAAAGGATATAAATAATTATACTAGCGTTTAGTAGATATTTAGTTAGATAATCGAGTAGTATAGTTAGAATATATATTTAACTTATCTAATAACTATAGGCGGTACTAGCTATATATATATAGGTCCTCCTAGGTCGCGTTCGGCCGAAATACGCGGTCGAAACACGCTCGGTTAACCTAAGACTCTAGTAGGTTTAGGCTAAGACTCCGGTAGGTTTAGGCTAAGACTCTAGTAGGTTTAGGCTAAGGCTCCGATAATCTTAGGCTAAGACTCCGGTAGGTTTAGGCTAAGACTCCGGTAGGTTTAAGCTAAGTCTTCGGTAACCTTAAGCTAAGATATTTAGTACTTATTTAGCTTTTAGCTAAGCCCTTAGCCTTCGGTAATCTCCTTAGCCTTCGGCTAAGCTCGGCTAAGCTCCTTAGCCCTCGGTAAAGCTCCTTAGCCCTCGGCTAGGCTCCTTAGTATATAGTTATTAATAGGATTTAGGTGTAGGGCACGTGATCTATTCTAACACGCCCCCTTAATAAGTATACTACTTATAGAATAAAAAACTCTTATAGTTATTCTAGGTAAAAAAGGTTCTTTTATTAATTTTAAGTATATTTTATTAAGAGTATATTTCCTTAATTTTATTATATATTTATATAACTTATACTAAGTTAAAGGATAAAATTCTAGAATTTAACCTTATTAAGTACCTTTATAAAGCTATCGGCTTTTTAGTTAGTAGTTTTTATATATATAAGGTCTATAATTCTATTAATTAATAGACTTCTTATATAGTAGTATTTAACGCGTATATACTTTATTCGGTTATAAAAAACAGGGTTATACCCTAGTTATAGTACCCCCTTATTATCTATATATAGGCCGAATTTTATTTATTTATAAAATCCTAGTTCTTTAACTAAGGACCTTATATAAACGGCCTCTTTCGACGTAATATTTATAGCGATATATTCGGCTTTAGTAGTCGATTACGCTATAACGCTTTATAGCTTTAATTTTTATATAATTAGTCCTCTAGTAAGGAAAAATATATATTTATTAGTTAATTTAGCTATATTAATATCCCTTATATAGTCCGAATTATAATATCTAGTTATATAATAGCTAGTCGCGTCTTTTAGCATATATATAATATAATAGTCTATTATTATCTTTAGGTATTATAATACGCGTTTTACTACTATAAAGTAGTCTTTTAAGAGATTAGACGCGTATTATAATAGAGCTATTACTA
>LT855418.1:1045691-1060281 GCA_900184765.1 Hymenoscyphus fraxineus
CGATTATTTTAGGCTATAAAGGACTTTAAAGAGTTCTAGGTATACGATTTTTATAGGAGTAGTTTTATTACGTTTTATTATATTTTTATATAACTTTTTAATATAAATATATAGGTGTTCGTTTAGTCCTTTAGGTATAACTATATTTAGCTAAGGTACGTTAATATCTTCTTATATAAATACTAAAATTATATTAATTTTCTAAATAATAAGATTATTAAGTAGTACTAGTATAAATAGTACTTTCTAGCTTATTTATTTAATAACCCTTATAAAGGAGTCTATATAGTCGCGTCTATATAGTTATTCGAATCCTTTAGTAATAAAACGCGATTTAAATTTAATAATATTATTTAATTCTTTTAGTTTATAAACCTATTACGTTTTAATAGGTTTAGCGCTTTTACTAGCGTCTTTTTTGCTTATAGTAGNATAGTAAGCGTATTTAGCTCGGCTTATATAGAGCGAATCTAATAGTCTTTATATAGATTTAAATTAGAAGTTACTTCTTTATACGTTCTTAGTTCCTTAATTACTATATTAGGAAGTTTATTTAGTAGGACTTTAGCGCTAGTATTAGTTAGTTCTTTAGAGCTTAAATAAGCTAGTAATACTTAATAGTATAGAGCTAGAGGTACTTATAGTTCGTTAATTTTTAGCGCGTCTAGGTTTATATAGTCTAGTAGGTTTTTATTCTATTTAGAGCTTTAAGCGGGTAATACTCGGACGCGTCGTTTAATAGTACGTTATAGGTTATAGCCCTCTAGTTCTTTAGTACTATTATTTAGTACTAGCTCTTTAAGCGTTAGCTCTTTTAATACTAGCTCTTTTAGTTCTTTAGAACTATTATTTAAAGCTAGTTTATCTTTATCGTTAGAGCTATTATTAGAACTCTTACTAGAGTTACTAGAGGATTTTATTTTATCCTTTTATATAGGAGTAGGAGTATTACGTATTTCGCGTGTATCTACGTAACTAGTAATTTCTTATAAATAATCCTAGTCTTTAGATTCCTTTTTAAGTAGGTTACTATAGTCCTAGTTAATAGTATATTCATCCTTATATATAAGGTTCTTTTTAATAATAGCGTCTCTAGTACTAATAACTTACTTAAGGTTAGAGATATAAACTAGGTAGTTATTAGACAATTCCTACCTAATAAAGATACTCTTATAGGACTTTTCGACTAGCTTTCCTTCTAGGGTTTTAGCCCTAACTTCTTTAGGAATAAGGACGTAGTATAAGGACCCTAGGGTATATATATATAATATATCTAGGCTAGTATTAAATATATCCTTATAGGGTATTGATTTAGTTAAGCTATTATAGACGCGGTTCTTTATATAGATAATAGAATATATAATATAAGACTATAGGAATAGTAGAATAGATTACTTACTATATATTATAATAATACGTTCTATTAGGTATTAATTTAGTTATTTTATAATTCTATTTTATTCGAGTAAATAGGGGCTATTATAGTCTATTATAATACCCTAGTCCTTAGTATAAGTAGTCTACTTATTAGACTTAAACTCCTTTATATTATTTAAGTATACTCTCTTAATACCTTTATTAAATTAGTTTTTTAATAGGTTATTAAGTTCTTTTAGGTTATTAAACACGTCGGATTTATATTTAGCTATATATATATAAATAGTATATGTTTTTTAATATGTAAATATATTAATATATACCTTACTAAGTAGTCCTTTAATCTAAAGTAGTCCTAGCGTATCTAGGTTAAAATAAGCGAGAGTATTAAAGTTATAGTTATTAAGTAGTATATAGCTTATAACCTTAGTTATTTTACCCTTATAGTAAGAGCTATATTCGTCTAGCGTTCGCTTACTATTAGAGTTTATATTAAAACCTTTAGTTTTACTAATAGTCTTTAAAAGCGTGTTTATATTAATATAGTTTAGCTTTTAGTATAGTATATTAATATTAAGCTTAGTATTTTTAGTAATATAAATTACCTTTTTAAGTTACTTATAATTAATATTTAAGTTAATATAATATATATTATATTCTTAAGTTATATTAATTATTATATTTAAAGCTTTATTATAAGCTTAAACGTATTTATTATTAATAGTTATTTTAAAGCTACTATTAGTAAGCGCTTTAGTTAATATAAGGGTTAATATTATACTAGGGACGTAGTTAACTAATAAGTCTATTTAAACGTNAGATTATACTAATACTATATATAGGTAGTTTAACTCTATTCGTAATACTAATAGTAGAGTTACTAATAGTCTTATAGTCTTATAGCTATTCTTTATTTAGAGTAAAGTACTTACTAGCGCTAGAATCTAATATAATACGTCGGTTATTATTAGTTACGCTAAATAGTACTATATATAGTAGTTTTAGTACTAGATTAAAGCTATTAGACGTATCTTTTATATCTTTTTTAGTCTTCTTTTCTAGTTTAAGTTTAAGGTATTCGATCTAGTATTTAAGCTCTATATATTCTATTTTATTATACGTAGTATATATAGGAAGTTATTTTTTAGACGTTTTAGTAGCTTTATTAGCTATTATATTATTACTTAACTCTATATACGCTTTTTTTAATATAAGTTCTTAAATTAGACTATTAATTTTAATTATATTTAGATCTTTATCTAGCTTTTTATATTTATATAAAATAAATGTTTTAAAGTAGCTATTTAGGCCTTTAAATATAATCTACGCTTTATATACGTCTAGTATAGGGTAGCCTAGGTCTTTTAAATATAAAGACACACTTTATATAGTACTAGTATATTTGTTAACGTTCTTATATTATCCTTAGTCTACGTTAATAATAGTATTTAAATATCGCCTAATTAGGTTAAAACGCGACTTACTATATATAGCTAGAATAGCCGACTATAGGCTATTAGCGGTTGTTTTATCTTTAAACCTATTAATATTATTAATAGATATAATCGATTTAATAGCGCCTAGCGCCTTTTAACTATTCCTAGTATAGTCTAAAGAGCGTTCTTTATATCTAACGCCTAGTTTATTCGTTTTAGGCTTTTTATTATTATAATATAGTACTTTATTAGGGGGGTCTATAGACTTATTTATATAAGGTATATATCTATTTATTTCTAAGAATAGCTTAGCCTTTTATATTTATTTAATATAATTAGTCTTTCTAACTAATTTATTATCTTTAAACATACTAAATAATATATTAGGTAAATTTACTCGGATTATATTTCTAAGTATACGTCTAGTAGAAGTAGGCTTATTATAAGTATTTTATATAATTATATAATTTTTAGTCTTTTAGACTATAAGTTATCCTATACTAGGTACTAGGTCGAGGTATTTATAGTTATTTTAAAAGATAGTAGTTCTTATATTATATAAGAGTTTATAGAACTAGTCTCCTTTAATTTCTACCTTATTATTAAGGTTTTTAAAGTATTACCTTAATTTAGTATATTATTTATTACTTAATATAAGATTATTAACTAGTTCGGTTAATCCGACTTATACTAAGAAGTATTAGCCGAGGTCTCTCCTTTTAATAAAGCTCTACTTAAGAAAGTTACTAACTAAGTTGTATAATATAATCCTAAGCTAATTATAGCTAATATCTAGTTTATTTAAAAAATCGCTAACTAAATAGCTTAGTATAATTATATAATTACTATTAGCTAGTAGCTCTAAGTTAATATATATTATAATCTTAGTATTATAGTCTAGATATCTAAGAGTAAAATATACCTTAGTTAAAAGAAGAACTATTTATAATAATTCTAGTAGTAATATATTATATAATTAGTTATATAATAGCGTATTATAATCTCTTAATAATATAAAATCGGAAGTTATATTTATTTTAATTAGGTAACTATAAGTAACTAGGCCTAGAACTTATAAAAAGGATATTTATAAAGGATATAAATAATTATACTAGCGTTTAGTAGATATTTAGTTAGGTAATCGAGTAGTATAGTTAGAATATATATTTAACTTATCTAATAACTATAGGTAGTACTAGCTATATATATATAGGTTCTCCTAGGTCGCGTTCGGCCGAAATATACGGTCGAAACACGCTTAGTAAACCTAAGACTTCGGTAGGTTTAGGCTAAGACTCCGGTAGGTTTAAGCTAAGCCTCTAATAACCTTAGGCTAAGACTTTCGATACTTATTTAGCTTTTAGCTAAGCCCTTAGCCTTCGGTAATCTCCTTAGCCTCCGGCTAAGCCCGGCTAAGCTCCTTAGCCCTTAGTAAAGCTCCTTAGCCCTCGGCTAGGCTCCTTAGTATATAGTTATTAATAGGATTTAGGTGTAGGGCACGTGATCTATTCTAAAAATACTAATAAGTAAATACTTTATAAAAGGTTTCTTAAGTTATACTTTTATTAGAAAGCCTATAAAAGATTTACTAATTTTACTAGCCTCTAGTAAAAATACTATAAGAGACTTACTAGAACTATTTATTTTACTACTTATTAATCTAAAACCTATTAGTATAAATACTAGTAATAGAGAACCTTTTATTCTACTAATTCTAGGAGTAAATCTAATAAATATTTATAACTATACTAGCTATACTTTTAGGAGTACTACTTTAAAGTATACTATATAAGATAGATAGTCTATCTAAAATACCTAGGATACCTAAGATACCTAGTAATTTAGAGGACTACTACTACTACCTCTACTAGTTATATTACTAGATTTTTAAATAGTATCTTATTAATAGCTAGTTCCTTTAATATATTAACCCTAATACTTTAGTATAAATCTAATTTAACTACTACTACCTTTAGTAGTAACTATAAATAGATTAGTACTTTAGGTACTAATAAAGTTATATATATTAAATATAAAATATAGTAGATCTTTAGATATATTTTATAATATAGTAAAGTATTATACTATTAAGGAAGGTAGTCTTTTAAAAGTATTCCTAATTATACTAAAAGGAGATACTTCTAACTACTACTACTAATAACTCTTTAAACATTTATATCTTACTTATATAGATATTATATAAGCTATCTAGGATTACTTTAAGAATAGTAATTATAAGAGATACTATACTACTAAGGCGCTATCTACTCGAAACCGAGTTAAAACCGAGTTAAAGCTAGCTTAAAACTAGCTTAAAACTAGCTTAAAACTAGCTTAAAACTAGGTTAAACCTAGTTCGAAACTAACTTAAACCTTAGAAACCGCTTAGGAATCGTTTAGGAACCGATTAGAAGCCTAGTTAAACCCCGACTTAAACCCTAGAAACCGCTTAGGGGCTAATTATAGACTGTTTAGTAAGGCTAGTTAAGCTACGGTTAAGCCGGGTTTAACTTTATTTAATATCTATAACTCTTTAAAAAGTTTAAGGTTCTAAAGTAGTTTAAAGGTTTAACTAGGGTTAAAACTAGGTCGAACCTAGGTTAAAACTAACTCGAATCTAGCTTAAAATTAATAGAAATCACGTGAAGTCGTATTATATTCGTACCTATACTACTCCTACGAAACACGCCCTTTTACAACTACTATACTAATACTATATACTAGTACTATATACTAGTACTATATACTAGTACTATATACTACTACTATATACTATAGTACTAGCTATACTACTACTATATTCTATACTATACTACTATTATATACTAGCTAGACTACTACTATATACTATACTATACTACTATTATATACTAGTTATACTACTACTATATACTATACTATACTACTACTATATACGGGTAGCCGTACAAGTAGTCGTCGTTGTACGCTTCGAAGGAGGGGTATTCGAGGGTATTTAAGCGCTTCGAAGGGAGGGTATTCGAGGGTATTTAAGCGCTTCGAAGGGAGGGGTATCGAGTACTTAAAGGGAGGGGTGTCGAGTACGTAAAGGTAGGATAATCGGGTGGTCCGTGCGCCGGCGGCGCTACGCTAGGTCCTAGCGTCGCCTTTGTCCCGGCTACGAGCTACCCCGCCCGCTACCCGATACCCGCTAGCTCGGCTAAACCTCGGGAATATATAGGCTTATAGCACGAGGTCTTAGACCTATATAGATGCTAAAATTAGAGCTAATTACTATATAAAATAAAGAGAAACCCTTTAAAGAAAAATAAATTATATCTTTTTTTAGAAAAAAAAACTTCTAAGTACTCTTTATATACTTTTTTATACTTTTATTAATAAACTCTTTATTATTTAGTTATTAATATAACCTCTAATATAGCTTATAGAGCTATTCTAGGGTTTTAGACCTACTAATAAACGGATTTAGAGTTATTCTTTAAGTTTAAAATAGATTATAAATAGTTTAAAAAAAGGTCTTAGTTTTAAAGTTAATAATAAATAGATTTAGAACTAGCCTATAAATAGTTCTAAGGTTCTAGACCTAATAAGAAGCTAATTAAGAGCTATTCTTTATATTTAAAGTAGTTTATAAATAGTTTATAAATAGTTCTTAGTTTTAACTCNCGGTTTCGAACCGGTTTCGATTAGATAGCCGCGAGCACGTACGTAGGTTTACTCTAGATAAAGCCGACTTAAATATAGCTTGAAATTAAGGATCACGTGATTTCGCGTTCTATTCGTACTTATACTACTATTACAAATAGAATATATATACTACTACTACTACTATATACTACTACTATATACTACTACTATATACTACTACTATACTCTATATTATACTAGTATTACTATATACTAGCTATACTACTACTATATTCTATACTATACTAGTATTATATACTATACTACTATTATATATATACCTATAGTTATTTACTCGAAACCGGTTTAGAACTAATTTAAAGGTTTAACTTAGTTCTAGAACTTAAGTTAAAACTAAGAACTATTTATAAACTATTTATAAACTACTTAGTACTTAAACCCTAAAAGATAGTTTTTAATTAGCTTTTTATTAGGTCTAGAACCTTAGAATTACTTTAAAAGCTATTTATAAACTATTTTAAGTATAATAAATAGTTCTAAATCTACTTTTTATTAGCTTTAAAACTAAAAACTATTTATTAACTATTTATAAACTATTTTAAAGTTAAAGAATAACTTTAAATCTACTTCTTATTATATTTAAAACCTTAGAACTACTTTATAAACTATACTAGAGCTTATATTTATAACTAAGTACTATAAAGGTTATTAATAAAAGAATATAAAAAGTACTTAAAAGAAATATTTTTAAAAAAAATATAATTCTTTTTTTTTAAGATTTCTCTTTATTTTATATAGTAATTAGTATTAGAATAGTATTACGTGCCCTACACGTGATCCTATTAATAACTACATACTAATTAGGAGCTTAACCGAGGTCTAAGGAGGCTAAGGAGGCTAAGGGCTTAGCTAAAAGCTAAATAAGTACCGAAAGCGTTAGCCGGAGTCTTAGGTTTATTAAGCGCGTTTCGAACTATTATATTTACCGAATATAAGCCTAGGAAGACCTATATATATATAGCTAGGGCCGCCTATAGTTATTAGATAAGTTAAATATATATTCTAACCTTATAACTTAGTTACCTAACTAATAAACTACTAAATACTATATAACTATTTATATCTTTTATAAATATCCCTTTTTATAGGTTCTAGGCCTAGTTACTTATAGTTACCTAATTAAAATAATATAACTTCTAATTCTAAATCGTTAAGAGATTAAAATATACTATTATATAAGTAATTATATAATACCTTACTACTCTAATTACTATAAATATTTATATCTTTAACTAAAGCCTATTTTACCTTTAGATACTCTAATTATAATATTAAGTTTATATTATATATTAAACTAGAACTACTAAATAATAGATATTATATAATTATACTAGGTTATTTAATTAGTAATACTTTAAATAAACTAGATATTAGCTATAATTAGCTTAAAATAATACTAAGTAACTTACTTAGTAACTTTATTAAGTAAGGACTTATTAGAAGAAGGAAACTTAGCTAATACTTTATAGTATATATTAGATTAATTAAAAATCTTATATTAAATAATAAATAATATATTAAATTAAAGTACTACTTTAAAAGCCTTAAGAATAAAATAGAAATTAAAGATAATTAGTTTAATAAACTTCTATTTATTATAATAACTACTATTTTCTAAAATAACTATAAATACTTTAATCTAATATCTAGTATAGAATAATTTATAGTCTAAAAAAAAGACTAAAAGATTATATAATTATATAAAATACTTATAATAAGCCTACTTCTATTAAATATATACTTAGAAATATAATTTAAGTAAATTTACTTAATATATTATTTAGTATATTTAAAAGTAATAAATTAGTTAAAAAAAACTAATTATATTAAATAAATATAATAGGCTAAGCTATTCCTAGAAATAAATAAGTATATATCTTATATAAATAAGTCTATAGACCCTTTTAATAAAATATTATATTATAATAATAAAAAGTCTAAAACTAATAAACTAAGTATTAAATATAAAGAATATTATATAAACTATACTAGAATTAGTTAAAGAGTATTAAATACTATTAAATTAATTATATCTATTAATAATATTAATAAGTTTAAGTATAAAATAACTACTAATAGCTTATAATTAATTATTTTAGTTATATATAGTAAATTATATTTTAATCTAATTAAATATTATTTAAATATTATAATTAATATAGACTAAGAATAATATAAGAATATTAATAAATATTCTAGTATTATATAAAGTATATTTTTATATTTAAAAGACTTTAGTTATTTTATATTAAATATATATAAAATATAAATTATATTTAAAAGTTTAAATAATTATTTTAAAATACTTATTTTATATAAATATAAAAAGTTAAATAAAGATTTAAATATACTAAAAATTAATAGTTTAATCTTAGAATTTATATTAAAAGAATTATATATAAAGTTAAATAATAATATAATAATTAATAAAGCTATTAAAATATTTAAAGAATAACTTTTTATATATATTATATATAATAAAATAAAATATATAAAGCTTAAATACTAAGTACTAAATTAAATATTTTAAACTTAAACTAGAAAAAAAGGCTAAAAAAAATATTAAAGATATATCTTTTAAAAAGAAATCTAATAATTTTAATCTAGTACTAAAACTACTATATATAATACTATTTAGTATAATAAATAATAACTAATATATTATATTAGACTCTAGTACTAGTAAATACTTTACTTTAAATAAGAAATAGCTATAAGACTATAAGACTATTAGTAACTCTACTATTAGTATTATAAATAAAGCTAAACTACTTATATATAATATTAGTACTATACTAGCTATAAGCTCTAATAATATTTATATAAACTTATTAGTTAACTATATCTCTAGTATTATATTAACCCTTATATTAACTAAAGTACTTACTAATAGTAGCTTTTAAATAACTATTAATAATAAATATACTTAAGCTTATAATAAAGCTTTAAATATAATAATTAATATAACTTAAAAATATAATATATATTATATTAATCTAAATATTAATTATAAGTAACTTAAAAAAGTAATTTATATTACTAAAAGTATTAAGCTTAATATTAATATATTATATTAAAGGCTAAACTATATTAATATAAACGTACTTCTAAAGACTATTAGTAAAACTAAGAATTTTAATATAAACTCTAATAATAATTAAATACTAGATAAATATAGCTTTTACTATAAGAGTAAAATAACTAAAGTTATAAGCTATATACTATTTAATAACTATAACTTTAATACTCTTACTTATTTTAACCTAGATATATTAGAACTACTTTAGATTAAAGGACTACTTAGTAAGGTATATATTAATATATTTATATATTAAAAGATACGTACTATTTATATATATATAGCTAAATATAAATCTAAAGTACTTAATAACCTATTAAAAAACTAATTTAATAAAGGTATTAAGAGAGTATACTTAAATAATATAAAGGAGTTTAAGTCTAATAAATAGACTACTTATACTAAAGACTAGAGTATTATAATAGATTATAATAGCTTTTATTTACTTAAATAAAATAAAATTATAAAATAACTAAATTAATATTTAATAAAATATATTATTATAATATATAATAAGTAATTTATTCTACTCTTTCTATAGTCTTATATTACTTAGTATATATTCTATTATTTATATAAAAAACTATATTTATAATAGCTTAATTAGATTAATTCTATATAAAGATATATTTAGTACTAGTCTAAATATATTATATATATATATTCTAGAATCTTTATATTATATTCTTATTCTTAAAAAAATTAGAGTTAAAACCTTAAAAGGAAAGCTAGCTAAAAGGTCTTATAAATATATTTTTATTAAATAGGAATTATCTAATAACTACTTAGTTTATATCTTTAACCTTAAATAAGTTATTAGTTCTAGAGATATTATTATTAAAGAGAACTTTATATATAAGAAGAAATATATTATTAACTAGAACTACTTTAACTTAATTTAAAAGAGATTTAAAGACTAAGATTATTTATAAGAAATTACTAATTATATAAATATATATTAAAAATATAATATTTTTACTTTTATATAAAAGAATAAAATAAAATCTTTTAATAACTCTAGTAAAAGTTCTAATAAAAATAGCTTTAATAATAAAAATAAACTAGCTCTAAATAATAGTTCTAAGAAACTAAAAGAGCTAGTACTAAAAGAGCTAGTACTAAATAATAGTACTAAAGAACTAGAGGGCTATAACCTATAATATACTACTAAATAATATATTTAAATATTACTTACTTAAAGCTTTAAATAAAAAGAAACTTTACTAGACTATATAAACTTAAATATACTAAAAATTAATAAACTATAAGTACTTCTAGCTTTATACTAAGTATTAAGTATTACTAACTTATTTAAGCTTTAAAGAACTAACTAATACTAGTACTAAAGTTCTATTAAATAAACCTTTTAATATAATAATTAAAGAATTAAAGATATATAAGAAAGTAACTTTTAACTTAAATCTATATAAAGACTATTAGATTTATATTATATATTTAAGTTAAGCTTAATATATTTACTATAAATAGTACTTAGAATACTATAAGTAAAAAGGATACTAGTAAAAGTATTAAACCTATTAAAATATAATAGGTTTATAAACTAAATAAATTAAATTTTATTATTAAAAGATTTAAATAGCTATATAAATATAATTATATAAACTCTTTTATAAGAATTATAAAATAAATAAGCTAAAAAGTACTATTTATACTAGTATTACTTAATAACCTTATTATTTAAAAGATTAATATAATTTTAACCTTTATATAAGAAGATATTAATATACTTTAGCTAAATATAATTATATTTAAAAGATTAAATAAATACTTATATATTTATACTAAAAAGTTATATAAAAATATAATAAAATATAATAAAACTACTCTTATAAAGATTATATACTTAGAACTTCTTAAAATACTTTATAGCTTAAAATAATTAGCTAAAATCTAATTTAGTATACTTATTTACTATTCTTATATAACTAGGCTTTTAAGCCTTAAATACTAATTTATATATATTTACTTATTATAATAAAAGAATATATATATATTAATAATAATCTTATAATTATAATACTTTTATTAAATCTAATTAAAGACTTAATAATAAACCTAAAAAGATACTTTAAATTAAAAGATAAAAGAACTATTTAAATATACCTTAGAGTTAATATTATATAAACTAAGGTATAACTATAACTAAGCTAAAAAACCTATATATATAAGATACTTAATAAGTATAGTCTATTAAACTATAATCCTATATATATACTAATAGACCTAAAGATTAGCTTTATCTTAAATATATTAAAGGCTATTATAGTCGAAACCTATTTATTCTAAGTAATTATTAGCTATTTACTATATATCTTTATATATATAAGATTAGATATAACTTTCTTAGTAATAGCTTTATTATAATATATATTTAATCTCTTAAAAGAGTACTTTATAATAGTAAAATATATACTATAATATATATTTAATCTCTTAAAAGAGTACTTTATAATAGTAAAATATATACTATAATACTTAAAGATAATAATAAACTATTATATTATATATATACTAAAAGATATAACTAGTTAATATAAAACTAAATATTATAATTTAGACTATATAAGAGATCTTAATATAGCTAAATTAACTAATAGATACTTATATATTTTTCCTTACTAGTAAACTAATTATATAAAAATTAAAGCTATAAAGTATTATAATATAATTAACTACTAAAGTTAATTATATTACTATAAATATTATATTAAAAGAAGCTATTTATATAAGGTTTTTAGTTAAAGAACTAAGATTTTATAAATAAATAAAATTTAACTTATATATAAATAATAAAAGGGTATTATAACTAAAGTATAACCTTATTTTTTATAATTAAATAAAGTTTATATATATTAAATATTATTATATAAAGAGTCTATTAATTAATAGAATTATAAACCTTATATATATAAAAACTACTAACTAAAAAGCTAATAGCTTTATAAAGGTATTTAATAAGGTTAAATTCTAGAATTTTATTCTTTAATTTAAAATAAGTTATATAAATATATAATAAAATTAAAAAAGTATACTCTTAATAAAATATATTTAAAATTAATAAAAGAACCCTTTTTTACCTAAAATAACTATAAAAGTTTTTTATTTTATAAGTAGTATAGTACTTATTAAAAAGGTATATTAAAATAGTATTATATACTTTATATCTAATTCTATTAATAACTATATACTAATTAGGACCTTAACTAAAGGCTAAGGAGCTTAGCTAAGGGCTAAGGAGCTCTAGCTAAGGGCTAAGAAGCTCTACCGAGGGCTAAGGAGCTTAACCGAGGGCTAAGGAGCTTTACCGAGAGCTAAGGAGGCTAAGAGCTTAGCTAAAAGCTAAATAAGTACTAAAAGCCTTAGCCGGAGTCTTAGGTTTACTAAGTACGTTCGAACTATTATATTTATTAAATATAAGCCTAGGAAGACCTATATCTATATAGCTAGAGCTACTTATAGTTATTAGATAAGTTAAATATATATTCTAACCTTATAACTTAATTACCTAACTAATAAACTACTAAACGCTATAGAACTATTTATATCCTTTATAAATATCCCTCCTATATATCTAGATACTTATATATACTAATATAATCTATAGATTAAAGTATTATTTTATTTAATAAACTATAAATAATCTATTAATATTATAATTTAATATTAGTATATTTTATAATAATAAGCTATTTTCCCTTTAATAGATATAGTAGTACTAAACTATTACCTATTTAACTAAGGTTTACCCTTAAGTAATAAAGGGTTAACGAAATTCTATTACTAGGTTAAAAGTAGAATTAAGAGATATTAAAGTAATTTTAAACTAGATTAACTTAGATTAACTTAAATTAAGTAATATTATTTTAAGATTTAGAAGCTATATTATATTATATACTAAATAAGAATTAACCTAGATTAAGCTAAGTTAAGCTTATTTAGTACTAGGTTAACCCTATATAAAACTAACTTAAATATAGCTTAAACTTAATAAAAACTATATAAATTCGTATTATATTTATACTTATACTACTTCTATAAAATAGGCTCTTTTAAAACTACTATACTACTACTATATACTACTATTATATACTACTACTATATTTTATACTATACTACTATTATATACTAGTTATACTATAATACGTCCGAGTATTATTCGCTTAAAGCTCCGAATAAAATAAAAACCTACTAGACTATATAGACCTAGACGCGCTAAAAATCGACGAACTATAAGTACCTCTAGCTCTATACTATTAAGTATCGCTAGCTTATTTAAGCTCTAAAGAACTAACTAACGCTAGTACTAAAGTCTTACTAAATAAACTTCCTAATATAGTAATTAAGGAACTAAAAACGTATAAAGAAGTAACTTCCGACTTAAATCTATATAAAGACTATTAGATTCGCTCTATATAAGCTAAGCTAAATACGCTTACTACAAATAGTACCTAGACTACTATAAGCAAAAAAGACGCTAGTAAAAGCGCTAAACCTATTAAAACGTAATAGGTTTATAAACTAAAAGAATTAAATAATATTATTAAATTTAANTTAAAGGATTTAAATAACTATATAGACGCGACTATATAAACTCCTTTATAGGGGTTATTAAATAAATAAGCTAGAAAGTACTATTTATACTAGTACTACTTAATAACCTTATTATCTAGAAAATCGATATAATTTTAATATTTATATAAGGAGATATTAATATACCTTAACTAAATATAGTTATACCTAAAGGAATAAATAAATACTTATATATCTATACTAAAAAGTTATATAAAAATATAATAAAATATAATAAAACTACTCCTATAAAAATCGCGTACCTAGAACTTCTTAAGGTACTTTATAGCCTAAAATAATCGGCTAGGATCTAGTTTAGTACACTTATTACTATTCTTATATAACTAGGCTTTTAAGCCCTAAATACTAATTTATATATATTTACCTACTATATTAAAGGAATATATATATATATATATAT
>LT855418.1:1060412-1079243 GCA_900184765.1 Hymenoscyphus fraxineus
GTTATTCGAATATACCTCGGAGTAAATATTATATAAACTAACATATAACTATAACTAAGCTAAAAAACCTATATATATAAGGTACTTAATAAATATAGTCTATTAGACTATAATCCTATATATACGCCGATAGACCCGAAGATTAGCCTAGTCCTAAACGTACTAAAGGCTACTATAGTCTAAACCTAGCTATTCTAAGTAATTATTAGCTATCTACTATATATATATATATATATAAGACCGGATATAGCTTTCTTAGTAATAGCTCTATTATAATACGCGTCTAATCTCTTAAAAGACTACTTTATAGTAGTAAAACGCGTACTATAATATCTAAAGATAATAATAGACTATTATATTATATATATACTAAAAGACGCGACTAGCTACTATATAACTAGATATTATAATTTAGACTATACGAGGGATATTAATATAACTAAATCGACTAACGGATATATATTTTTCCTTACTAGCGAACTAATTATATAGAAATCGAAGCTATAAAGCGTTATAGCGTAATCGACTACTAAAGTCGAATATATTACTATAAATATTATATTAAAAGAAGCTATTTATATAAGGTTCTTAGTTAAAGAACTAGGATTTTATAAACAAATAAAATTCGACCTATATATAAATAATAAGAAGGTACTATAACTAAGGTATAACCCTATTTTTTATAACCGAATAAAGTATATACGTATTAAATACTATTATATAAGAAGTCTATTAATCGACGGAATTATAGACCTTATATATATAAAAACTACTAACTAAAAGGCTAATAGCTTTATAAAGGTACTTAATAAGGTTAAATTCTAGAATTTTATCCTTTAACTTAGTATAAGTTATATAAATATATAATAAAATTAAAGAAGTATACTTTTAATAAAATACGCTTAAAATTAATAAAAGGACCCTTTTTACCTAAGATAACTATAAGAGTTTTTTATTCTATAAGTAGTATATTTATTAAGGGGGCATATTAGAATAGATTATATACCTTACACCTAATCCTATTAATAACTATATACTAAGGAGCCTAGCTAAGGGCTACGGAGCTTAGCCGAGAACTACGGAGCTTTACCGAGGGCTAAGAAGCTTTACCGAGGGCTAAGGAGCTTAGCCGAGGTTAGCCGAAGGCTAAGAGGCTTAGCCGGAAGCTAAGGAGATTACTAAAGGCTAAGGGCTTAGCTAAAAGCTAAATAAGTACCGAAAGTCTTAGTCTAAGGTTACTAGAGTCTTAGCCTAAACCTACCGGAGTCTTAGCCTAAGGCTACCGGAGTCTTAGCCTAAACCTACTAGAGTCTTAGGTTTACTAAGCGTGTTTTAACTACGTATTTCGGCCGAACACAACCTAGGAAAACCTATATATATATAGCTAGTACTACTTATAGTTATTAGATAAGTTAAATATATATTCTAATCTTACTACTTAATTACTTAACTAAATATCTACTAAACGCTAGTATAATTATTTATATCCTTTATAAATATCCTTTCTATAAAGATATAGTTCTAAATCTACTTTTTAGTAGTTTTAAAACTAAGAACTATTTATAAACTATTTATAAACCTAGGAAATACCTCTTAATTAGCTTCTTATTTAGGTCTAGAACCTTAGAATCGCTCTATAAACTATATTAGAGCCTATGTAGATATATTAGTAACTAAGTACTAGAGAGTTTACTAATAAAAGTATATTAAAAGTACTTAGAAGATTCTTTTTTTTTAAAAAAAAAACGTGATTTTTTTCTTCTTTTAAGGATTTCTCTTTATTTTATATAGTAATTAGCTCTAATTTTAGTACCTATATAGGTTTTAGACCTCGGGTTATAAGCCTATATACTCCCGAGGTTTAGCCGAACTAGCGGGTAGCGGGCGGGGTATTCCGTAGCCGTAGCGCCGGGACTAAGGCGACGCTAGGACCTAGCGCGGGGCCGTCGGCGCACGGACCACCCGATTATCCCACCTTTATATACTCGACTACCCTCCCTTCCTTCGAATACCCTCGAATACCCTCCCTTCGAAGCGCTCGATTAATAGCTCTCCCTTCGAAGCGCTCGATCGATAATAGTTAGTACGCCTTTCTACGGCGCTATCGCTTATAGTTAGCGGAAGTAAGAGAAACGCGGAAGTAAGTAAAACGTTTAGTATATATATATCGCTCTTAATTATAATATAGTACCCTACCTACCTTTCGGTAAGATATATAAATAGTATAGATTTTTAGGTATAATTAATTATTATTCTATACGAAAAGAGTACGTTTTTTTAATATAAATTATATATAATACGAACGAGTTTTCGTATTCCTATACTTAATTATTTTTAGTAGAGTACGTATATATTATAACTTTTTATATACGTACTCCTAGCCCGATATACCGACATATACCTAAGTACTACTTTACTTTATTATCTATTATATTATAATACGCTATAGTTATATCTAGCTTATACTTTAGTATATTATTAAGCTAATAAAGGGCTTTATTTTAAGCCTATATAGAGGCTTATATATCTAAAACTAACTATAATATAATAACCCTAACCCCTTACGTTTTACTTACTTCCGCGTTTCTCTTACTTCCGCTAACTATAAGCGATATCGCTATAGGAAGACGTACTAACTATTAGCCCTCCCCTCGAAGCGCTCGAAAACCCTCGAATACTCTCCCTTCGAAGCGCTCGATTAATAGCTCTTCCCTTAAAGCGTATAACGACGACTACTTCTACGGCTACCCGTATATAGTAGTAGTATAGCTAGTATATAATAGTAGTATAGTATAGAACATATAGCTAGTATATAGTAGCGGTATAGTATAGAATATAGTAGTAGTATAGCTAGTATAGGGTAGTAGTATATAGTAGTATAGTAGTAGTAAAAGGGCGTGTTTCGTAGGAGTAGTATAGGTACGAATATAATACGGATTCACGTGATTTTTATAAATTTTAAGCTAGATTTAAGTCGGTTTTAACCTAGTTTTAACCTAGTTTTAACCTAGTTTCGACCCTAGTTAAGCCTTTAAACCGCTCTAGAACCTTGAACCTTTTAAAGAGTTATAGATATTAAACAGGGTTAACCCTAGCTTAACCCTAGCTCGACTAGCCTCGCTAAACAGTTCCTAAGCGGTTCCTAAGGTTCGACTTAGTTTCGAGTTAGTTTCGGGTCGGTTTCGAGCTAGTTTTAAGCCGGTTTTAGGCCGGCTTTAACTCGGTTTTAACTCGGTTTTAAGCAGATAGCGTCTTAGTAGTATAGTATATAATATAATAGTAGTATAGTATATAATAGTAGTATAGTATATAATATAATAGTAGTATAGCTATTATATAATAGTAGTATAGCTAGTATATAATAGTAGTATAGCTAGTATATAATAGTAGTATAGTNNNNTAATAGGAGTAGTATATAGTAGTAGTATATAATAGTAGTATATAGTAGTAGTATATAGTAGTAGTATAGTAGTTATAAAAGGACGTGTTTTATAGAAGTAGTAATAATATAAATATAATATAATTTTATATAATTTTTAAACTATTTTTAAGTAATTTAAAGTATTAATACTAGTTTTAACTTAGTTTTAAGTTAGTTTTAACTCTAATTAAACCTTTAAACTACTTTAAAACCTTATATCTTTTAAAGAGTTATAAATATTAGATAAGGTTAACTTTAGTTTAACCCTAAGTTAATATAGCTTAACTAGTTTTACTAAATAGTATTTAATTAGCTTTTAAGTAGTTCCTAGGGTTTAAGTTAGGTTTTAACTAGGCTTTTAAATATTTTTTAAGTAATTCTTAAGTAGTTCTTTAGGTTTAAATTAGTTTTAAGCTAGTTTTAAGCTAGCTTTAACTTAGTTTTAAGTAGATAGTATCTTAGTAGTATAGTAAGTTATCTAGGATAATAGCTTTAGACTTAGTACTTTTAGCTATTATTACTATAAAAGTAACTATTATTATTATAATAAGTCTTTTACTCTTTTATATTTAATATCTCTAATTTATAAGAATATCTCTTTTAATCTTCTATCTTATTTTTATAAATTCTTAACTTTAATATTATTATACTTTTTATAATTATTTTATTTTAAGAATTTAAATAAATATACTATTAGTAGTATCTTTAAAGATTTAAATAATATAGAAGGGATATTTATATATATAAATAGTTATATAGCGTTTAGGAGTTATTTAGTTAGGTAATTCTAGTAAGTAATAAGGTTAGAATATTATATTTAACTTATCTAATAACTATAAGTAGCCCTAGCTATATATATATAGGTCTTCTTAGGTTATATTCGGCCGAAATATACGGCCGAAATATACTCGGTAAACCTAAGACTCCGGTAGGTTTAGGCTAAGGTTTTCGGTATTTATTTAGCTTTTACCTAAGCTCTTAGCCTTCGGTAATCTCCTTAGCCCTCGGCTAGGCTCCTTAGTATATAGTTATTAATAGGATTAGGTATAGAGTATATAATACTATTCTAATAAATAATAAAGATAGTAAATTAATATTCTTTTTAAATAAGGTTTATTTAAGGTTCTTAAAATATACTCTCTTTTTAATTCTTTTAAACTAAGATATCTTCTACTTCTTAAAGTTTTATTAATATATATTATAAAGCTTTTTATCCTTTTTATTATTATAGTATTCTATAATCTTATTTAATATAAACCTTTTTAGGTTATCTTCTAATAATATACTAGAGTTAAGTACTAGTAAAGGTCTTATTAATAGTAGTTATACTAAAAAAGGTCTTAAAGAAGGATTTAATATTAATAGTTCTTTACTAGTATTTAAAGGTCTTTTTATTAAAGGTTTTATTATTTTTCTTATCTTATTTATTTATTTAAATACTAATATTTTAAGATATTATTAAAAAGTATATATAGTTATAAATTAAGTATCTAGTTTAAGAGCTACTAGCTAGGCTAGTAGGGGGAATCTAATACTATATAGAGATAGTACTAGGCCTTACTCTTTAATAAAGTATTAAATAATATAATAATTATAACTAAAATCTTATATATATCTTATAGATTTATATATAGAATCTTAGAATATACGTAAGTCTTTTAATCTATATATATATAATACTAATTAGTATTAGTATTACTTATAAGCGAAAGAATACTATATAACTTTTATTTATTATATTTAGTATAAGAGGCTAAGAACTTTAAAGTATTATAGGCTAATATATAAAGTAAGATATACTATACTATCTTAGCTATATATAAGCTTCCTTTTTCTTACCTAGGACCTAATTATACTAATATATATAAAAGAAATACTATAATTATTAGTTTAATATTTTTAATAGGTTTTAAGCTTTATTTACTATAAATATATACCTTACTATAACTATTAAGACTTTTATACTTAGTAAGATCTTATCTTAATTTTTAGAGTAAAAGAGCTTCTAAAGAATTAAGCTATTATTAGTAGCTAGGTTATTAGTAGTAGAACTATTAAGAACTAGGTTATTAAGAGCTAATTTATTAGAAACTAGTAGTATTTTCTTTAAAGTAGTTATTTAGAAATACTATTATTAACTATTATAATTTACTTAGTATAATAGAAATATTACTTTTATAGAATAACTTTAAATAGTTTAATTCTTTTTAATATATATAGCTTAATTCTTTTTAGTAAGTATTAAGTAGTATATATAGTTAGTTTAATACTAATTCTTAATAAGATATTTATATAATTAATAGTATAATACTAATCTTCTTTTCTAACTTTTACTAGTTTTATAGTAGTAATTTTAAGAGTAATTTTAGAAGAGGGTAGTTTTATTATAAGAGCTAGTTTAAATATCTTAAAGAATTTATTTCTAGGCTTAGTTTTATAAGAGGGTTTTACTAAAGTTAGAGAGTATTTAAAGGAGTTACTTTATTCTTTTATATAATTTCCTATACTTATAATAAATCTATACTAGATTTAGTTATATCTTTTTAAATAGAAATATTTATAAGGATTTATTTAGTAGTCTAATTACTATAATATTATAAGTATAATACTAATAGAGATAGCTACTCTAAATACTAGCTCTTTAACTTATAAGAAAAAGAAAATATATAATAAATTACTTTTAAATAGTTTTTTAAAAAGAATATATAAAGATATAATAGGTTATTAAGTATTAGTTATAATAATATATAAAATAAGTAAATATTTAATTATTTAATAAATAAATAAAGGGATATTTAAATAATTATTATATAAGCGTTCAGGGTTATTATTATTATATAAATATAGGAGTAAGTAAAGATAATCGATTAACTTATCTAATAGCTACGAGGGTCCTTATCTATATATAATTATCCTTATTAATATTAGAACGTATACTTCCGTTAGAGTACGTACTAGAGTACGTACCTCCGAGCGGACGTCCGGCGCGTCCGACGCGTATGTCCGACGCGTACGTCCGTATTCCGTCGGATATCCGGCGTAAATAATCGGAACTTCGGTAGACCTTCGGTAAACCTTCGGCCTTTATTTAATATATACTTATTATTATATATAAATCGTATAACTACTAGTAGTATTAATATTTTAATATACCTCCTTAATAAGTATATACTATAAGTTAAATAATTAAATAAAAAACTCTTATCTAATAATAGATAGAAAACCCTTTTATTTACTTAATAATTAAGTATAACTTATTAAGAGTAGGTATTTCTTAATTCTAAGTTATAGTATAAACTCTTAGAATTTAATTTTATTAAGTAGCTTAGTAAAGCTATTAGCTTTCTAGTCTATAGTTTTTATATATATAAGGTTAATAATTCTATTAATTAATAAGTTCCTTATATAGTAGTATTTAACTAATATATACTTTATTCTATTATAAAATATAGGGTTATACCCTAGTTATAGCGCGCCTTTATTATTTGTATATAAGCCGAATTTTATTTGTTTATAAAATCCTAGTTCTTTAACTAAAGATATTATATATATAGATTCTTTTACTACTATATTTATCGCTATATATTCGGCCTTAGTAGTTAATTATACTACTATACTTTATAGCTTTGATTTCTACGTAATAGGTCCTCTAACTAAAAAGAATATATAGCTACTAGTCGATTTAGCTATACTAGCGTCTCTAGTATAATCTAAATTATAAAAACTAGTTATATATTAGCTAGATTTATCCTTGTTCGAGTATATAATACTATAATTAATTATTATTTTTAAGTACTTTAGTATACGTTTAGCTATAGTAAAGTATTCTTTTAAAGGATTAGACGTAAATTAAGATAGCTTAATAGTAGTAAAAGCTATATCTAGTTATATATATATAAATATATAAAGTAAATAACTAATTATTACTTAAAATAATCAAGTTTTAGCTATAGTCGCTTATTATTTATTTAGTTTAAGGCTAATCTTCGAATCTATAAGCGTATATATAGGGTTATATTCTAATAGCTTATACTTATTAAGAACCTTAGTTATATAGCTCTTTTAGCTTAGTTTTAGTTAATTTTTTGTTCTAATTATATTAATTCCTAGGTAGGTTTTTATTACTCTTTTGTCTTTTAATTTAAAGTATTATTATAGCTCGCTTATTAGACCTTGTACTAGTTCTATTATAGGCGCTATAATAGCTAGGTTATCGACGTAAATATATACGTATATATTATTCTTTTAATTAATAAATATATATACGTCTATATTTAAAGCTTTAAATCCTAAGTAAATAAGAATAGTAATAAGGGTAGTAAACTAAATCCTAGCTAATTATTTTAATTCGTATAGGGCTTTTAATAGCTCTAAATACGCGATTTGTATAAGAGTAGTTTTATCGCGCTTTAACGCGTTATTATATAATTCGGCTAGTATATAGATATATTTATTAAGTCCTTTAGGAATAGTTATATATAATCGCTTAATATTAATATTTTTTTATATAAATACTAAAATTATATCGATTTTTTATATAATTAGGTTATTAATAAGTATTAGTATAAAAAGGACTTTCTAGCTTATTTGTTTTATAACCCCTATAAAGGAGTCTATATAATTACGTTTATATAATTATTCGAATCCCTTAGCTATAAATTATAATTTAAATTTAATAATTCTATTTAATTCTTTTAGTTTATAAACCTAATATATCTTTATAGGACTAGCGTCTTTACTAGTATCTTCCTTATATATAGGCTTCTAAGTTCTATTCTCTACTAGCGTATTTAGCTCTTTTTATATTAATCGGATCTAATAGTCTTTATATAGATTTAATTTAAATATTACTTCTTTATATATTTTTAGTTTAATAATAACTATATTTTTAGTCTTATTTATAAGGACCTTTTCGATACTATTTAGGTCTGTTTTAGAGCTAAAATAAGTAAGTAAGGCTTGTTAATATATAGCTAAAGGGGCTTATAGTTTATTTATTAAAAGTATATTAAAGTTAATCTTAGCTAATAGATTTTTATCTTTATATATAGTTTTACTAGAAATATATCTAGACCTTAAATTATAAGGTCTAGGCTCTATATTCTTTTATATAAAAGTATCTTATATAAGATTATCTTATTCTAATTTATTAATATTATTATTAGTATTACTATTTTATTATAAATTATTATATTTTATAAAAGTATTTTTATTATATTCTTAATATAATATTATATATTTTATTATATCTTATAAATAATTCTAATCTAGTAATAATTCTTTAAGTAGTTCTAAGTAGTTTTAGTCCTATATATAGTTATCTTTATATAAAAGGTCTTTTTTTATAATAATGTCCTTTATACTTATAACTCTTTTTAAATTAGGTATATATACTAGGTAGTTATTAGACGATTCTTAGCCGACTAATATACCCCTATATAATTTATTAGCTAATTTTCCTTTAGGGGTTTTACTCTTTATTTCGCTTAGAATTAAAGTATAATAAAATAATCTAAAAGTATAAATATAAGATAAATCTAGTTCTATATTAAATATATCTTTATAAGGAATAGATTTAGTAGTACTATTATATATACGATTCTTTATATATATAATAGAATATACTATATATAGCTATAAGAATAGTAGAATCGATCGTTTAAAGTATATAGTTATAATTCGTTTAATAATATACCTATTTATTTATTTAGCTATTCTATTTTGTTTAGAGGTATAAAGGCTTATATAGTTAGCTATAATTCCCTTATTTTTAATATAGTACGCCTATTTATTAGACTTAAATTCGCTAGTATTATCCGAGTATATTCCTTTAATAGACTTATTAAATTAGTTATTTAATAGGTTATTTAATTTAATAAGTTTATTAAGTACTTTAGATTTATATTTAATAGTAAATATATAAATAGTACACGTCTTCTAGTATATAAATATAAGAATAAAAGATTCTTTACTTAATTCTTTTATATATAGTAGTCCGAGCGTATTAATATTATAGTATTTAAGTATATTAAAGTTATAATTATTAAGTAGTTTATAACTAATAATCTTAGTTATTTTTCTCTTATAATAAGAGTTATAATTATTAAGTACTTTTTTACTATTAGAATTTATAGTAAATCCTTTAATACTTTATATAGTCTTTAGTAATACGTTAATATTAATATAATTTAAGTAATAGTATAATATATTAATATTTAGTTCTAAATATTTTATAATATATATTATTTTTTCGAGTTAAGGATAATTAATATTAATATTAATATAATATATATTATATTCCTAAGTCGTGTTTATTCTAGCTTTCTTAGCTTTATTAAACACGTACGTGTCCTTATCTCTAATATTTATTATAAAGCTACTTTTTATAAGTACTTTAGTTAATATAAGTATAGTTATTATATCTAGGATATAATTAACTAATAAGTCTAATTTAATATTATTAGAACTTATTACTAGTATAATACTAATTTCTAATATAGGAAGTTTAGCGTTATTCGCTATACTAATAGTACTATTCTTAATAGGCTTATAGTCTAATAGCTATTCTTTATTTAGAGTAAAATACTTAGTCGCGCTAGAGTCTAATATAATTTAGTATTTATTAGACGCGTTTTTATTATATATAGCTATATATAATAACTTAGACGCTAGCTTATTATTAGTTCCTTATTCTTCTTTATTATTAGCTTTAGTTTCCTTTTTAGGCTTCTTTTCTAGCTTTAATTTAGGGTATAAAATCTAGTATTTAAGCTTTATATATTCTTTCTTTCTATATTTAGTATAAGTAAGAATATTCTTTTTAGATAATTTAATAGCCTTATTAGCTAATATATTATTAGTTAAGTTAAGATATACTTCTTTAAATATAACCTTTAAAATTAAAGTATTAATATTAATTTATTTTATATCTTTACTAATAGTTTTATATTTATATAATATAAATCTATTAAAGAAGCTATTTAGCCCCTTTAGTAAAATCTATACTTTATACGCGTCTAGTATAAGATAACTAAAGTCTTTTAGATATATAAACGTACTTTAAATAGCGCTAGTATATTTATTAACGTTCTTATATTATCTTTAATTAGAGTTAATAATAGTATTTAAATATTACCTAATTAAGTTAAAATATAACTCTTTATATATATATTTTATATATATCTATAAGCTATAAGTTATTATATACTCTTTAAATCGATCTATATTATTAAGGCTAATAATAGATTTAATAGTACTAAGGGCCTTTTAGTTATTCCTTATATATTTAGCGTTTTACTTTTTATATTTAACTTTAAGCTTAACTATTTTTAATTTATTTCTAGTATAATATAACTCTTTATTAAAGGGTTTTATAGATCTGTTTATATAAGATATATAGCTATTTATTTCTAGGAATAAAGTAGCCTCTCTAATCTATTTAATATAATTAGTTTTACTAACTAATTTATCTCTTTTAAACGTACTAAATAATATTTTATATATTTATAAAATATATGTTTATATAAGAGTATAATAAGTATAAAATAAATATATTATTATATACTCTCTAAAAAATAGTTTTTTAACTAGTAGCTTTTTAATTTAGGTTTAGAAGCTATTTTATTTTAGGATTAAGTAGTAGTTAATAATAGTTATTACTAAATATAGTAATTTATATAATATATATAAGGTCTTAGAACTAATCTTTTTAAAGTTCTTTTAATTTAGTAATACGTTTAAAGGCTTTAGATAACCTTTTATATATATTATTACTTAATATAGGTATTTCTAATAGTTTTATATAGCCGATACTTACTTTAATAGTATAACTAATTATAGGTTTATTAATAAGGTTATTTCGGATAAATTAGCTAAGCGAATTAACTATTTTAATTCTAAGCTAATCCTAAGGTATATCTAGCTTATTAATTAGATTACCCTAGTTCTAGTTTAAGGTAATAAGGTAATATCTATTAGATAGAGGTTCGAGTTCTAAATATATAGCTACCTTAGTTATATAGTCTTACTATCTAATTATAAATATCGCTTCTATAATTAAGAGTACCTAGGGTATTTATATAAAAGTAGAATAGATATATTTTTATATAATATTATATAACTTATTATATATATAATAAATAATTAATAATCCTATAGGGCGTACTAATTATATATATACTAGATTAAGATAATACTTAATAATCTACTCTAGGCGTAGTAATATATATAATAGTAGATTAATTATATATTCTTATCTTTTTATAATATAGAATTAGAAGTATTTAATTATTCGCTTATTCGATTATATAAAGGTAAGAGCGCCCGGGCTTATAACCTATTAGTTATAATAATATATAAAATAAGTAAATATTTAATTATTTAATAAATAAATAAAAGGATATTTAAATAATTATTATATAAGCGTTTAAGGTTATTATTATTATATGAATATAGGAGTAAGTAAAAATAATTAATTAACTTATCTAATAGCTATAAGGGTTCTTATTTATATATAATTATCCTTGTTAATATTAGAACGTATACTTCTATCGAAGTACGTACTAGAGTATATACCTTCGAGCGAACGTCCGGCGCGTCTAACGCGTACGTCTAACGCGTACGTCTATATTTTATTAGATATCTAGCGTAAATAATTAGAACTTTAGTAAACCTTCGGCGGACCTTCGGCCTTTGTTCGACATGTACTTATTATTATATATAAATCGTATAACTACTAGTAGTATTAATATTTTAATATTAAGTAACTTAAATAGTTTTTTTTTAATAATAGTTAATCTACTAGTAGAGTAGTATATACTCTTATAAATAAGTAACCTTATTAATAGTACCTTTAGTAATCTCTAAATAAAGTTTATTTAATATTAAAGATAAGAATAAAAATAGTAAAGTTAACTAATATAAACCTAATAGTAAAAGTATTAAAAGTAAATATTTTATAAAAAGTACTTAAAAGAATATTAGACTTTTAAGAGTATTTTACTAAGTATCTCTTATAAAGCTTTCTAGCTTTATAAGAGGTAGTAAAAGTTTATTATTATATTATTTATTATTTTAATACTATAATATTACGTATATACTCGCGGTTATCTACTTAAAACTAGTTCGAAACTAGTTTAAAACCGCTTTAAAACTAGTTTAAAGGTTTAACCTAGTTCTAGAACTTAAGTTAAAGGTAAGAACTATTTATAAACTATTTATAAACTACTTTAAATATAAAGAATAGCTCTTAATTAGCTTCTTATTAGGTCTAGAACCTTAGAACTATTTATAAGCTTTTTATAAACTACTTTAGATCTAAGGAATAGTTCTAAATCTATTTATTATTAGCTTTAAAACCCTAGAATAGCTCTATAAACTATACTAGAGGTTATATTAATAACTAAATAGTAAAGAGTTTATTAATAATAGTATATAAAAGTATATAAAAGTATATAAAGAGTACTTAGAAGATTCTTTTTCTAAAAAAAGATATAATATTTTTTCTTTTAAGGATTTCTCTTTATTTTATATAGTAATTAGCTCTAATTTTAGTACCTATATAGGTTTTAGACCTCGCGCTATAAGCCTATATACTTCCGAGGTTTAGCCGAGCTAGCGGGCGGAGTAGTCCGTAGCCGTAGCCGGGACTAAGGCGACGCTAGGACCTAGCGTGGAGCCGTTAGCGTATAGACTACCCGATTATCCTATCTTTATATACTCGACTACCCTTCCTCCCTTTAAAGCGCTCGAATACCCTTAATACCCCTTCCTTCGAAGCGCTTAAATACCCTCGAATACCCTCCCCTCGAAGCGTATAATAACGACTACTTGTACGGCTACCCCTATATAGTAGTAGTATAGTATAGAACATAGTAGTAGTATAGTATAGAATATAGTAGTAGTATAGCTAGTATATAATAGTAGTATAGTATAGAATATATAGCTAGTATATAGTAATAGTATAGTATAGAACATAGTAATAGTATAACTAGTATATAATACTAGTATATAATACTAGTATATAATACTAGTATAGTAGTAGTATAGTAGTAGTAAAAGGGCGTGTTTCGTAGGAGTAGTATAGGCACGAATATAATACGAATTCACGTGACTTTTATAAATTTTAAGCTAGATTCGAGTCGGTTTTAACCTAGTTTTAACCCTAGTCGAACCTTTAAACCGCTTCGGAACCTTAAACTTTTTAAAGAGTTATAAATATTAAACAGGGTTAACCCCGGCTTAACCCCGGTTTGACCCCGGCTCGACTAGCCTTATTAAATAGTCTTTAATTAGTTCTTAATTAGTTTCTAAGGTTCGAATTAGGTTTAAACTAGGCTTTTAAGTAGTTTTTAAGCGGTTCTTAAGGTTCGAGTTAGTTTCGAGCTAGTTTTAAGCTAGTTTTAAGCCGGCTTTAACTCGGTTTTAACTCGGTTTTAACTTAGTTTTAAGTAGATAGCGTTTTAGTAGTATAGTATATTTTAAATATCTTTATAAACTATATAGTATATATTAACCTTTTATAAGTATACTTAAATACTAATTTATAATAAAGATTAATCTTAATACTATTTAATTTAAATATTAAAATAATTACTTACTTTAATACTATCTAAGATTAATTTTAATACTATTTAACCTAATACTATTAAAATAACTATTTACTTTTACTTACTCTTATATTACCTTTTTCTCTTAATCTTAATACTAGTTAACTTAATACTATTTAATTTAATACTATTAAAATAATATATTACTTTTTTCTTTAACTATATATAATTAAATTTAAAAAAATCTATTCTTTTAATAAAGTAAACTCTTAAAACTTTTAAATAAAATAGAATTAAAGGGCTTATAATACTAGAAACCTACTAAATTAAACTTAAAAGGTTTAATTAATAAGTTAAAATATAAACTAAAATATAAATACTATTAATCTAACTATACTTAAAAATATAGTAATAAATAATAATAAATATATAAAGTATTTAAGCCTATATAATATAAAGCTTTAAAGAAATAATTTAAAAGATATTTTTTTTTTCTTATATAATAGCCTTTATAGTAAAATATAATATATAACTAGATTCTTAATAATATATAAATAAGTAATAAAGTTTTAATATTATTTTTTAAAGAAGTATAATAAATAATAATAGTTAAGAAAATATAAGTTAAGTAAAATATAACCCTCTCTTCTTTAATATAACTAGTTTTATAAGGTTAAATAAGTTAGTCTATTATATAATATATATTATAATATTAAATTATAATTAAAAAAAGATTTTCTTTAGAAAGTAGCTTATACTAGTTAAATATAAAGTATATATTTACTTAGTTTTAAAGTAACTTTCTATTATTACTAAGAAATATAATAATTAGTACTTTAAACTAAAAGTTACTTATAATTTAAAAGTTATATAACTAAAAGAAAAAGAATATTTAAAAAAAAAGATATTTCTTTTTTTAAACTAATTTAATATAACTATTAAATAAAAGATTTATAATTATATACTAGCTAGTAAAATCTCTATTTATTCTTTAACCTTTATATAAGAGAACTTTACTAAAAAAGTCCTTTTAGTAAATAATAAATATATAAGAGAGTTAAAAATACTATTTCTAATATTATAATATTATTAGTTTAATATTAATATATATATTCGCTTAATAAATATATAAGGTATTAAGTATAGGTTTAGTAATTATTAGTTAAATAATTAAAGAAAAATATTTAATTAACTTACTTATAACTATAAGTATAGAACTAGCTATATATATAAGTATTCTTATTCTTTTAACTAGGTAAGACCTTAGTATTATTTATAATTATTTATATATAAACCCTTTTTATTTAGATATATATATTTAACTAACTAGTATTTCCTTATATAAACGGTATATACTATTTTATATTTATTAATATAGTAGTATATACCGCGTTTATTAATATAAGTAGTATATACTATATTTATTAATATATAAGTATACTAGTTAAGTTATTTTTATATAAGTTTTTAATATAACTATTAGTAAAACTAAAACTTTACTATCTACTATTTTAGTAAGGTTTAGTAGTTATATATAGCTAATAATAATTAGTATATATATAATTATTATTAGAATTTTCTACCTAGTATTTTATTATATAATATTAACTTTTTAATAACTCTTATTATCTTTAGTTATTATAATATATATTTTACTATTATAAATTATTCTTTTAAAAGATTAAATATATATTAAAATAGAACTATTACTAAGAAAGCTATATCTAGTTTTATATATATAATAAATAGCTTATAATTATTTAAAATAGCTAGGTTTTAGCTAAAGTAGCCTTTAATATATTTAAGACTAAACTAATCTTTAGGTTTATTAGTATATATATATAAAATTATAATCTAATAAACTATATTTATTAAATACTTTATATATATAGGATTTTTAGCTTAGTTATAGTTATATCTTTATTTATATAATATTAACTCTAAGGTATATTTAAATAGCTCTTTTATCTTTTAATTTAAAGTATTTTTTTAGGTTTTTAATTAGGTTTTTAATTAGGTTTTTAATTAGGTTTAGTAAAAGTATTATAATAGTAAGGTTATTAATATATATATATCCCTTTAGTATAGTAAGTAGGTAAATATATAAATTAGCGTTTAGAACCTAAAAGCCTAGTTATATAAGAATAGTAATAAATATATTAAACTAGATTCTAGTTAATTATTTTAGACTATAAAGTACCTTAAGAAGTTCTAGGTATATAATCTTTATAAGAGTAGTTTTATTACGTTTTATTACGTTTTTATATAACCTTTTAGTATAAATATATAAGTATTTATTTAATTCTTTAGATATAATTATATTTAGTTATAAAATATTAATATTTTCTTATATAAAAGCTAAAATTATATTAACTTTCTATATAATAAGATTATTAAGTAGTACTAGTATAAATAGTACTTTCTAGCTTATTTATTTTATAACCTTTATAAAAGAGTTTATATAATTATATTTATATAACTATTTAAATCCCTTAGTAATAAAATATAATTTAAATTTAATAATAATATTTAATTTTTTTAGTTTCTAAACCTATTATATTTTAATAGGTTTAATACTTCTACTAATATCTTTTTTACTTATAGTAGTCTAGGTTCTATTTATACTAAATATATTTAGCTTAGCTTATATAAAGTAAATCTAATAGCCTGTTTTATATAAATTTAGATTAAAAGTTATTTCTTTATATATCTTTAGTTCTTTAATTATTATATTAGAAAGTTTATTTAATAGTATTTTCTTACTAATATTAATTAGTATTTTATAGCTTAAATATACTAGTAAAGCTTATTAATAAATAGTAAGAGATATTTATAGTTTATTAATTTAAAATATATTAAATAAGTTTAGTTCTTCTTTAGTAGTTATAAGTATTACTTTAATATATCTTTTAATTATTCTTTAAAGGTTATATTCTTTAAATACTTAGCTAGATATCTAGCTAGGTACTTAGCTAGGTATATCTAGTACTAGTTTATTTATATTATCTTTTTTATTACTAGATATTTTTAATAATTCTAATTCTAATTATTATATTAGTCTTTTATTTATAGAAATAGGTTCTTTATATAACTAATATAGTTTTATATAATTAGCGATTTCTTATAAATAATCTTAGCTATTTATATCTTTTTTAAATAATTTAAAGTAGTTTTATTTTATAGTATATTTATTCTTATATATAAGGTTCTTTTTAATAATTATATTTTTTATATTAATTATATACGTACGTGCCCGCGGTTATTTGCTCGAAACCGGTTCGAAACCGGTTCGAAACCGATTCGAAACCAGTTTAAAGGTTTAACCTAGTTCTAGAACTCGAGTTAAAACTAAGAACTATTTATAAACTATTTATAAACTATTTATAAACTACTTAAAACCTAAAGAATAGCTCTTAATTAGCTTCTTATTAGGTCTAGAACCCTAGAATTACTTTATAAACTATTTATAAACTAGTTTAAGTCTAAGGAATAGTTCTAAATCTATTTATTATTAGTTTTAAAACTAAGAACCTTTTATAAACTATTTATAAACTATTTATAAACTTAGGAAATACCTTTTAATTAGCTCTTTATTAGGTCTAGAACCTTAGAATCGCTTTATAAACTATATTAGAGCCTATATAAGTGTATTAGTAACTAAGTACTAGAGAGTTTACTAATAAAAGTATATAAAAAGTACTTAAAGAATTCTTTTTTTTCGAAAAAAGACGTAATTTTTTTTTTCTTTTAAGGATTTCTCTTTATTTTATATACTAATTAGCCCTAATTTTAGTACCTATATAGGTTTTAGACCTCGCGCTATAAGCCTATAGACTCCCGAGGTTTAGCCGAGCTAGCAGGGGCGGGCGGGGTACTCCGTAGCCGTAGCCGGGACTAAGGCGACGCTAGGACCTAGCGCGGGCGCCGTCGGCGCACGGACCACCCGATCATCCCACCTTTACGTACTCGACCACCCTCCCTCCCTTCGAAGTACTCGACACCCCTCCCTTCGAAGTACTCGACACCCCTCCCTTCGAAGTACTCGACACCCCTCCCTTCGAAGCGCTCGAATACCCTCGAATACCCTCGAATACCCTCGAATGCCCTCTCTTCGAAGCGCTCGAATACCCTCGAATACCCTCGCTTCGAAGCGCTCGATCGACCACCCTCCCTGCGAAGCGTACGACGGATACCCTCCCTACGAAGCGTACGACGGATACCCTCCCTTCGAAGCGTACGACGACGACCACTTGTACGGCTACCCGCATATGGTGGTGGCATGGCATGGAACATGGTAGTGGCATAGCTGGCATATGGTGGTAGCATGGCTGGCATATGATGGTGGCATGGCATGGAACATGGAAGTGGCATAGCTGGCATATGGTAGTAGTATGGCTAGCATNGGCATATGGTGGTGGCATATGGTGGTGGCATGGCATGGAACATATGGCTAGCATATGGTGGTAGCATGGCATGGAACATAGTGGTGGCATAGCTAGCATATGGTGGTAGCATATAGTAGTGGCATATGGTGGTGGCATGGCATAGAACATGGTGGTGGCATGGCTGGCATATGGTGGTGGCATGGCATGGAACATGGAAGTGGCATAGCTGGCATATGGTAGTAGTATAGCTGGCATATGATGGTGGCATGGCATGGAACATGGTGGTGGCATAGCTGGTATATGGTGATAGTATGGCTGGCATATAATGGTGGCATGGCATGGAACATGGAAGTGGCATAGCTGGCATATGGTAGTGGCATAGCTGGCATATGGTGGTAGCATGGCTGGCATATGATGGTGGCATGGCATGGAACATGGAAGTGGCATAGCTGGCATATGGTAGTAGTATGGCTAGCAT
>LT855418.1:1079285-1097760 GCA_900184765.1 Hymenoscyphus fraxineus
AGCATGGCTGGCATATGATGGTGGCATGGCATGGAACATGGAAGTGGCATAGCTGGCATATGGTAGTAGTATGGCTGGCATATGATGCTAGCATGGCATGGAACATGGTAGTGGCATAGCTGGCATATGGTGGTAGCATGGCTGGCATATGATGGTGGCATGGCATGGAACATAGTAGTAGTATATAGTAGTAGCATTTAGTAGTAGTATATAGTAGTAGTATATAGTGGTAGTATATAGTAGTAGTATATAGTAGTAGCATATAGTAGTAGTATAGTAGTCGTAAAAGGGCGTGTTTCGTAGGAGTAGTATAGGCACGAATATAACGCGAATCCACGTGATTTTTATTAATTTTAAGCTAGATTCGAGTCGGTTTTAACCTAGTTTCGACCCTAGTTTCGACCCTAGTTAAACCTTTGAACCGCTCCGGAACCTTGAACTTTTCNAACCCCGGCTTAACCCCGGCTCGACTAGCCTCGCTAAACAGTCTATAATCGGTTCTTAATTAGTTCCTAGGGTTCGAATCGGGTTTAAACTAGGCTTCTAATCGATTCCTAAGCGGTTCCTAAGCGGTTCCTAAGGTTTAAGTCGGTTTCGAGCTAGTTTCGAGCTAGTTTCGAGCTAGTTTCGAGCCGGCTTTAACTCGGTTTTAACTCGGTTTTAAGCAGATAGCGTCTTGGCAGTACAGTATTCTAGTTTAAAGATATAAACTAAATAGTTATTAAATAACTTTTATTTAATAAATATTCCTTTATAGGATCTATTAGCTAGTTTTCCTTTACGGGTTTTAGCTCTAGTTTCTTTTAAAATAAGTAGATAGTATAAAGATCTTAGAGTATATATATATATAATATATATAAACTAATATTAAATAAATTTTTATAAAATATTAATTTTATAATACTATTATAGACTTAGTTCTTTATATAGATAATAAAGTAAGCTATATAAGGCTATAAGAATAGTAGAATAGAGACCTACTACTAAATCTCTTAGTTCGTTCTTATCTTTATTTAGAATTAAAGCTTTAAATTCTCCGCTAGGGATTATACTATTAATAATTCGCTATAAAAACGGGTTAGTATAGTTATTTAGTCTTAGATCTTAAAGAACTAACGGCTTAATACGCTTATAGATACTTTTCTTATAAGACCTCCTTTATAAAGGTTATAGTATAGCTACGGGATAGATTAAAGTATTATTAAATAACTTTATTAGTAATTAAACGAGAGAATCTAAAAGTTCAATAAGCTTATTAGTACCGAGATCGCTAGTATTAGTAAGTTAAACCCTATAGTAGATTATATAACTTGTTTAAACTTTATTAACTATAGTAGTTATTATTTCTATATCGAAGGAGGTTCTATAATAATATTAGTTAGTTATATTATTTAAATTTAATAAGGCTAGATAATACCCGTTAATAAGCGCTAGGAGTACTCTAAGTCTAGTCCTAGTATTCTAATAGGATTCCCCCTTATTATAGCTAGAATATACTTTATAAGATATTAGTTAAGTTATTTAGTAATACTATTTTATTTAAGGATATAAGAGCTATTATAATCTATTATAATACTATCTTTTATAATATAAAAGGTTTATTTATTAAAGTTTAATTCTATAGTATTATTTATATAAACCTCTTTAATAGCCTTATTAAATTAGTTCTTTAATAGGTTATTTAGCTTACTTAGCTTATTAAAGGCCTTAGATTTATATTTAATTATATAAATATAAATAGTATATATTTTTTAATATATAAATATTATAATAAATACTTTACTAAGTAGTTCTTTTATTTAAAGTAGTCTTAGTATATCTAGGTTAAGATATTTAAAGGGATTAAATATATAACTATTAAGTAAGTTATAGCTTATAATCTTAGTTATTTTCCTTCTAAGATAAAAGTTATAATTAACTAGTATCTTTTTATTAAAATATCGATACTACTAACGGTTATACGATTTATATATAATAAGTATATACCGAACAAAAGCCGGATATCCGCCGGAGGTTCGCCGGAGTTCCGATTATTTACGTCGGATATTCGACGGAATATAAACGTATACGTCGGATATATACGTCGGACGCGCTAGACGTTTACTCGGAGGTATATACTTCGATAAAAGTATACGTTCTAATATCGATAGGAATAATTATATATAGATAAAGACCCTTATAGCTATTAGACAAGTTAATCGATTATTTTTACTTACTCCTATATTTATATAATAATTATAACCCTAAACGCTTTTATAATAATTAATTAAATATCCCTTTATTTATATATTAAATAATTAAATATTTACTTATTTATATATTATTATAACTATTAGGTTATAAGCCCGGGCGCTCTTACCTTTATATAATCGAATAAGCGACCAATTAATTACTTCCGATTCTATATTATAAAGAGATAAAGATATATAATTAATCTACTATTATATATATTACTACGCCTAAAGTAGATTATTAAGTACTATCTTAATTTAGTATATATATAATTAGTACGCTCTATAGGATTATTAATTATTTATTATATATATAATAAATTACATATTTAGAACTTAAATCTTTATATAATAGATATTATCTTATTACCTTAAAGTAGAACTAGTAAAACCTAATTAATAAACTAGATATACCTTAGGATTAGCTTAGAATTAAAATAGTTAATTCGCTTATCTAATTTATCTAAAATAACCTTATTAATAAAACTATAATAGGTTATACTATTAAATTAAGTATTAGCTATACGAAACTATTAGAAATACCTATACTAAGTAATAATACATATAAAAGGTTATTTAGAGCCTTTGAACGCGTTACTAAATCGGAAGAACTTTAGAAGGATTAGTTCTAAGACCTTATATATACTATACGAATTACTATATTTAGTAATAACTATTACTAACTACTACTCGATCTTAAAATAGAATAGCTTCTAAACCTAAATTAGAAGCTAAAAACTATCTTCTAGAGAGTATATAATAACGTATTTATTTCGTACTTATTATACTCTTATATAAACACGTATTCTACGAATATATAAAATATTATTTAGCGCGTTTATAGGAGATAAATTAGTTAGTAAAACTAACTATATCGAATAGATTAGAGAGGCTACTTTATTCCTAGAAATAAATAGCTATATATCTTATATAGATAGCTCTATAGAACCCCCTAATAGGGAGTTATATTATACCGGAGATAAAACGAAGATAGTTAAACTCGGAGTTAAATATAAAGCGCGAAACCTAAAAGACCTCGGCTATCCTATACTAGACGTGTATAAAGTATAGATTTTACTAAAAGAACTAAATAACTCCTTTAATAGGTTTCTATCGCGTAAATATAAGGCTATTAGTAAAGATATATAATAAATTAATATTAATATCTTAATTTCGGAGCTTATATTAGAAGAAGCGCGTCTTAATTCGGCTAATTACGCGTCGGCTAATAAAGCTATTAAATTACCTAAAAAGGATATTCCTACTTATACCGGATATAGAAAGAAAGGATATATAAAGCTTAAATACTAGATTTTATACCCTAAATTAACGCCGGAAAAGAAGGCTAAAAAGGAACCTAGAACCAATAAATAAGGGACTAAGAATAAGCCGGTACCTAAGCTATTATATATAGTCGTATATAATAAAAACGCGTTTAATAAATACTAAATTATATTAGATTCTAGCGTAACCGAGTATTTTACTCCGAATAAAGAATAGCTATTAAACTATAAGCCTATTAAGAATAGTACTATTAGTATAGCTAATACTAGTTGTACTAAACTTCTTATATTAGGAATTAGTATTATACTAGTAATAATTTCTAATAATATTAAATTAGACTTATTAGTTAATTATATTCTAGATATAATAACTACGCTTATATTAACTAAAGTACTTATAAAAAGCGGCTTTATAATAAATATCGGAGATAAGGACGTATACGTGTTTAGTAAAGCTAATAAAGCTAGAATAAACGTAATCTAGGAATATAATACGTATTATATTAATATTAATATTAATTATCCTTAACTCGAAAAAATAGTATATATTACTAAATATTCGGAATTAAATATTAACGTACTATACTATCGCTTAAATTATATTAATATTAATATATTATTAAAGACTATATAAAGTACTAAAGGATTTACTATTAATTCTAATAGTAAAAAAGTACTAGATAATTATAACTCTTATTATAAGGGAAAAATAACTAAGATTATTAGTTATAAACTACTTAATAATTATAACTTTAATATTCTCGAATACTATAATATTAATACGCTCGGACTATTATATATAAAAGGATTAAGTAAGGAATCTTTTATATTTATATTTATATACTAAAAGACGTATACTATTTATATATTTACTATTAAATATAAATCTAAAGCGCTTAAAAAACTATTAAAGAAATATACTCGAATAACGCTAGTAGATTTAAGTCTAATAAATAGGCGTACTATATTAAAAACAAGGGAATTATAACTAACTATATAAGCCTTTATACCCTTAAATAAAATAGAATAGCTAAACGAATAAATAGGTATATTATTAAATAAATTATAGCTATATACTTTAAATAATTAATTCTACTATTCCTAAAGCTATATATAGCGCGTTCTATTATATATATATATATATATAAAGAATTATATATATAATAGTACTACTAAATCTATTCTTTATAATAATATATTTAATATAAAACTAGATTTATCTTATATTTATACTCTTAGATTACTTTATTATACCTTAATTCTAAGCGAAATAAAAAGTAAAACCTCTAAAGGAAAATTAGCTAATAAATTATATAGAGGTATATTAGTTAGCTAGGAATTATATAATAACTACCTAGTATATATACTTAATTTAGAAAGAGTTATAAGTATAAGGGATATTATTATAAAAGAAGACCTTTTATATAAAGTTAACTATATATAGAACTAAAACTACTTAGAACTACTTAAAGAATTATTACTAGATTAGAATTATTTATAGGATATTACTAGGTATATAATACTATATTAAGAACGTAATAAAAATAATTCTATAAAATATAATAGTTTATAATAAAATAATAAAACCGATAATAATATTAATAAATTAGAATAAGATAACCCTATATAAAATAGCCCTATATAAAGGAATATAGAGACTAGACCTTATAACCTAAGATCTAGACGCGCTCCTAGTAAAACTATATACGAAGGTATAAAAGGGATATTTATAAAGGATATAAATAGTATTATAGCGTTTAGTAGTTATTATAGAAAGGATATTTATAAAGGATATAAATAATCGTACTAGTATTTAATAGATATTTAGTTAGGTAATCGAGTAGTATAGTTAGAATATATATTTAACTTGTTTAATAACTATAGGTAGTACTAGCTATATATATATAGGTCCTCCTAGGTTATATTCGGCTAAAATACGCGGTCGAAATACACTTAGTAAAACTAAGACTCCGGTAGGTTTAGTTCGGCCGAAATACGCGTTCGGCCGAAATATACGGTCGAAATACGCTTAGTAAACCTAAGACTCCGGTAGGTTTAGACTAAGCCTCCGGTAGGTTTAAACTAAGCCTCCGGTAACCTTAGGCTAAGACTTTCGGCACTTATTTAGCTTTTAGCTAAGCCCTTAGCCTTCGGTAATCTCCTTAGCCTCCGGCTAAGCCCCTTAGCCTTCGNATAGGGTACGTAATCTATTCTAATACGCCCCCTTAATAAGTATACTACTTATAGAATAAAAAACTCCTATAGTTATTCTAGGTAAAAAAGTCCTTTTATTAATTTTAAATATATTTTATTAAAAGTATACTTCTTTAATTTTATTATATATTTATATAACTTATATTAAGTTAAAGGATAAAATTCTAGAATTTAACCTTATTAAGTACCTTTATAAAGCCGTCGGCTTTTTAGTTAGTAGTTTTTATATATATAAGGTCTATAATTCCGTTAATTAATAAACTCCTTATATAATAGTATTTAATATATATATACTTTATTCGGTTATAAAAAACAGGGTTATACCCTAGTTATAGTACCCCCTTATTATTTATATATAGGCCGAATTTTATTTATTTATAAAATCCTAGTTCTTTAACTAAGGACCTTATATAAACAGCCTTTTTTAATATAATATTTATAGCGATATATTCGGCTTTAATAGTCGATTATACTATAATACTTTATAACTTCGATTTTTATATAATTAGTCCCCTAATAAAGAAAAATATATATTTATTAGTTAATTTAGCTATATTAATATCCCTCGTAAAGTCTAAATCGTAATATCTAGTTATATAGTAGCTAGTCGCGTCTTTTAGTATATATATAATATAATAGTCTATTATTGTTTTTAGGTATTATAGTACGCGTTTTACTACTATAAAGTAGTCTTTTAAGGGATTAGACGCGTATTATAATAAAGCTATTACTAAGAAAGCTATATTCGGTCTTATATATATAAATATATATAGTAGATAGCTAATAATAGCTTAGAATAGCCGGGTTTCGACTATAGTACCCTTTAGTACGTTTAGAACTAGGCTAATCTTTAGGTCTATTAGTATATATATAGAATTATAGTCTAATAGACTATATTTATCGAGTACCTTATATATATAGGTTTTTTAGCTTAGTTATAGTTATACGTCGGTTTATATAATATTAACTTTAAGGTATATCTAAATAGCTCCTTCGTCTTTTAATTTAAAGTACCTTTTTAGGTTTATTATTAGGTCTTTAATTAGGTTTAGTAAGGGCGCTATAATTATAAGATTATTAATATATATATATATATATATATATACCTTTAGCGCGGTAGGTAAATATATACGAATTAACGTTTAGGGCCTAAAAGCCTAGTTATATAAGGATAGTAATAAACGTACTAAACTAGATCCTAGCCGATTATTTTAGGCCGTAAAGTACTTTAAGGAGTTCTAGGTACGCGATTTTTATAGGAGTAGTTTTATTACGTTTTATTACGTTTTTATATAACTTTTTAATATAAATATATAAATATTTATTTAGTCCTTTAGGTATAACTATATTTAGCTAAGGTACGTTAATATCTCTTTATATAAATACTAAAATTATATTAATTTTCTAGATAATAAGGTTATTAAGTAGTACTAGTATAAATAGTACTTTCTAGCTTATTTATTTAATAACCCTTATAAAGGAGTCTATATAGTCGCGTCTATATAGTTATTTAAATCCTTTAGTAATAAAATATAATTTAAATTTAATAATATTATTTAATTCTTTTAGTTTATAAACCTATTATATTTTAATAGGTTTAGTACTTNACGTCTTTTTCGCTTATAGCGGTCTAGGTACTATTTATAGTAAGCGTATTTAGCTCGGCTTATATAGAGCGAATCTAATAGTCTTTATATAGATTTAAGTCGAAAGTCGCTTCTTTATACGTTTTTAGTTCCTTAATTACTATATTAGGAAGTTTATTTAGTAGAACTTTAGTACTAGCGTTAGTCGGTTCTTTAGAGCTTAAATAAGCTAGTAATACTTAATAGTATAGAGCTAGAGGTACTTATAGTTCGTCGATTTTTAGCGCGTCCGGGTCTATATAGTCTAGTAGGTTTTCGTCCTATTCGGAGCTTTAAGCGAGTAATACTCGAACACGTTGTTTAGTAGTACGTCGTAGGTTATAGCCCTCTAGTTCTTTAGCGCTATTATTCGGCGCTAGCTCTTTTGGCGCTAGCTCTTTTGGCGCTAGCTCTTTTGGCGCTAGCTCTTTTGGCGCTAGCTCTTTTAGTTCCTTAGAACTATTATTTAGAGCTAGTTTATCTTCGTTATTAGAGCTATTATTAGAACTCTTACTAGAGTTATTAGAGGATTTTATTTTATTCTTTTATATAAAAGTAGGGGTATTATATACTTAGCGCGTGTCTATATAACTAGTAATTTCTTATAGATAATCCTAGTCGTTAGATTCCTCTTTAAGTAGGTTAGTATAGTCCTAGTCGATAGTATATTCCTCTTTATATATAAGGTTTTTTTTAATAATAGTATCCCTAGTATTAATAACTTATTTAAGGTTAGGGATATAAACTAGGTAGTTATTAAATAACTCTTACTTAATAAGGATACCCCTATAAGACTTTTTAGCTAGCTTTCCTTCTAAAGTTTTAGCCTTAACTTCTTTAAGAATAAGGATATAGTATAAGGACTCTAGGGTATATATATATAATATATCTAGACTAGTATTAAATATATCCTTATAGGGTATCGATTTAGTTAAGCTATTATAGATATAGTTCTTTATATAGATAATAGAACGCGTAATATAAGGCTATAGGAATAGTAAAATAGATTACTTACTATATATTATAATAATACGTTCTATTAAATATTAATTTAGTTATTCTATAATTCTATTTTATTCGAGTAAATAGGGGCTATTATAGTCTATAATAATACCCTAGTCCTTAGTATAAATAGTCTACTTATTAGACTTAAACTTCTTTACGTTATTCGAGTATACCCCCTTAATACTTTTATTAAATTAGTTCTTTAATAAGTTATTAAGTTCTTTTAGGTTATTAAATATATTAGATTTATATTTAGCTATATATATATAGATAATACGTATTTTTTAATATATAAATATATTAATATATACTTTACTAAGTAGTTCTTTAATCTAAAGTAGTTTTAGTATATCTAAGTTAAAATAAGTAAGAGTATTAAAGTTATAGTTATTAAGTAGTATATAGCTTATAACCTTAGTTATTTTACCCTTATAGTAAAAGCTATATTCGTCTAGCGTTCGCTTACTATTAGAGTTTATATTAAAACCCTTAGTTTTACTAATAGTCTTTAAAAGCGCGTTTATATTAATATAGTTTAGCCTTTAGTATAGTATATTAATATTAAGCTTAGTATTTTTAGTAATATAAATCGCCTTTTTAAGTTACTTATAATTAATATTTAAATTAATATAATATATATTATATTCCTAAGTTATATCGATTATTATATTTAGAGCTTTATTATAAGCTTAGATATATTTATTATTAATAGTTATTTTAAAGCTACTATTAGTAAGCGCTTTAGTTAATATAAGGGTCGATATTATACTAGGGATATAGTTAACTAATAAGTCTATTCGAACGTTATTAGAGCTTATAGCCGAGATTATACTAATATTATATATAGGTAGTTTAGCTCTATTTATAATACTAATAGTAGAGTTACTAATAGTCTTATAGTCTTATAGCTATTTTTTATTCGGAGTAAAGTACTCGCTAGTACTAAAGTCTAATATAATACGTTAGTTATTATTAGTCGCGCTAAATAGTACTATATATAGTAGTTTTAGTATTAAATTAGAACTATTAGATACGTCTTTTATATCTTTTTTAGTCTTCTTTTTTAGCTTAAGTTTAAAGTATTTAATCTAGTATTTAGGCTCTATATATTCTATTTTACTATATATAGTATATATAAAAAGTTATTTTTTAAACGTTTTAGTAGCTTTATTAGCTAATATATTATTACTTAACTTTATATACGCTTCTTTTAATATAAGTTCTAAAATTAGACTATTAATTTTAATTATATTTAGATCCTTACCTAGCTCTTTATATTTACGCGAAATAAATCCTTTAAAGTAACTATTTAAGCCCTTAAATATAATTTACGCTTTATATATATCTAGTATAGGGTAGCCTAGGTCTTTTAGATATAAAAACATACTTTATATAGTACTAATATATTTATTAATGTTCTTATATTATCCTTAATCTATATTAATAATAGTATTTAAATATTACTTAATTAAGTTAAAACGTAACTTACTATATATAACTAGAATAGCTAACTATAGGCTATTAGTAGTTATTTTATTTTTAAACCTATTAATATTATTAATAGATATAATTAATTTAATAGCGCCTAGTACCTTTTAACTATTCCTAGTATAGTCTAAAGAGCGTTCTTTATATCTAACACCTAGTTTATTTATTTTAAGCTTTTTATTATTATAATATAATATCTTATTAGGAGGGTCTATAGACTTGTCTATATAAGGTATATATCCGTTTATTTCTAGGAATAGCTTAGCCTCTTATATCTATTTAATATTATTAGTCTTTTTAAGTAATTTATTACCTTTAAATATACTAAATAATATATTAAGTAAATTTACTTAGATTATATTTTTAAGTATATATTTAGTAAGAGTAGGCTTATTATAAGTATTTTATATAATTATATATTTTTTTAGTCTTTTAGACTATAAGTTATCTTATACTAGGTACTAGGTTAAGGTATTTATAGTTATCTTAAAAGATAGTAGTTCTTATATTATATAAGAGTTTATAAAACTAGTCTCCTTTAATTTCTATCTTATTATTAAGGTTTTTAAAATATTACTTTAATTTAATATGTTATTTATTACTTAATATAAGATTATTAACTAGTTTAGTTAATCCTACTTATACTAAGAAGTACTAGCTAAGATCTCTCCTTTTAATAAGGCCTTACTTAAGAAAGTTACTAACTAAGTTATATAATATAATCCTAAGCTAATTATAACTAATATTTAGTTTATCTAAAGAATTACTAACTAAATAGCTTAGTATAATTATATAATTACTATTAGCTAGTAGCTCTAAGTTAATATATATTATAATCTTAGTATTATAATCCGGATATCTAAGAGTAAAATATACCTTAGTTAAAGAGAGAACTATTTATAGTAATTCTAGTTATAGTATATTATATAATAAGTTATATAATAGTATATTATAATCTTTTAATAATAAGAATTAGAAGTTATATTTATTTTAATTAGGTGACTATAAGTACTTAGGCTTAGAACCTATAGAAAGGATATTTATAAAGAATATAAATAATCGTACTAGCGTTTAGTAGATATTTAGTTAGGTAATTAAGTAGTATAGTTAGAATATATATTTAACTTATCTAATAACTATAGATAGTACTAGCTATATATATATAGGTCCTCCTAAGTTATATTCGGCTAAAATATATAATTAAAATATACTTAGTAAAACTAAGACTCTAGTAGGTTTAGTTCGGCTAAAATATACGTTCGGCCGAAATATACGGTCGAAACACGCTTAATAAACCTAAGACTCTAGTAGGTTTAGACTAAGCCTCTAGTAGGTTTAGGCTAAGCCTCTAATAACCTTAGACTAAGACTTTTAGCACTTATTTAGCTTTTAGCTAAGCCCTTAGCCTTTAGTAATCTCCTTAGCCTCCGGCTAAGCCTCTTAGCCTTCGGCTAACCTCGGCTAAGCTCCTTAGTCCTCGGTAAAGCTCCTTAGCCCTCGGCTAAGCTCCTTAGTCCTCGGCTAGGCCCCTTAGTATATAGTTATTAATANCAGGGCACGTGATCTATTCTAACAGTTATTTAGTTAGGTAATTAAGTAGTTAGGTTAGAATATTATATTTAACTTATCTAATAACTATAGGTAGTACTAGCTATATATATATAGGTCTTCCTAGGTTATATTTAACTAAAATATATAGTCGAAAACACGCTTAGTAAACCTAAAACTCTAGTAGGTTTAAGCTAAGACTCTAGTAACCTTAGGCTAAGACTTTCGGTGTTTATTTAGCTTTTAGCTAAGCCCTTAGCCTTCCTTAGCCCTTAGTTAAGCTCCTTAGTCCTTAGCTAAGCTCCTTAGCCCTTAGTTAAGCTTCTTAGCTCTTAGTTAAGCTTCCGATTAGTATATAGTTATTAATAGAATTAGGTATAAAGTACGTAATACTATTCTAATATAACTACTTCTAAAGAACTTAATTAATATATTTATATACTAGTTAAATTATATAATAATATATTAAAATATAATAAAACTACTCCTATATAAATCGCGTATTTAAAGCTATTAAAAGCTTTATATAAATTAAAATAATCGGCTAGGATTTAGTTTCCTATCTTTATTACTATTCTTATTTACTTAGAATTTAAAGCTCTAAATACTAATTCGTATATACTAGTATTTATTAACTAAAGGGATAATATATATATTAACGACCTAGCTATTATAGCGCCTATAATAAAGCTAGTATAAGGTTTAATAAGCGAGCTATAATAATACTTTAAATAAAAAGATAAAAGAGTTATAAAAACCTATTTAGAAGTTAATATAATTAGAATAAAAAATTAATTAAAACTAAGCTAAAAGAGCTATATAACTAAGGTTCTTAATAAATATAAGTTATTAGAATATAACCCTATATATACGTCTATAGATCTAAAGATTAGCCTTAAACTAAATAAATAATAAGCGATTATAACTAAAACTTAGTTATTTTAAGTAATAATCGGTTATTTACTCTATATATTTATATATATATAACTAAATATAGCTTTTACTACTATTAAATTATTTTAATTCGCGTCTAATCCTTTAAAAGAATATTTTATTATAGCTAAACGTATACTAAGATACTTAAAAACTATAATTAATTATAGTATTATATATTTAAATAAGAATAAATCTAACTAATATATAACCGGTTCTTATAACTCGGATTATACTAGAGACGCTAGTATAGCTAAATTAACTAGTAGCTATATATTCTTTTTAGCTAGAGGACCTATTATATAGAAATTATAGCTATAAAGTTATTAGAATAGTATTATATACCCTATACCTAATCCTATTAATAACTATATACTAAGGAGCTTAACCGAGGGCTAAGGAGATTACCGAAGGCTAAGGGCTTAGCTAAAAGCTAAATAAGTAACGAAAGCCTTAGTTTAAGCCTACTAGAGTCTTAGTTTAAACCTACCGGAGTCTTAGCCTAAACCTACCGGAGTCTTAGGTTTACTAAGCGTATTTCGGTTAAATATAACCTAGGAAGACCTATATATATATAGCTAGGGCTACCTATAGTTATTAGATAAGTTAAATATAATATTTTAACCTTATTACTTAATTATTTAACTAATAACTACTAACTGCTATATAACTATTTATATCCTTTATAAATATCTATTCTATAAAAGTATAGTAGTATAATTAACTATTAAGGCTAAATATATAGTAATAAACGCGATAGTAAAAGAATATATATATATAATATCTTTAGTAAAAGAACTAGGATTTTATAAGTAAATAAAATTCGGCTTATATATAAATAATAAGGGCGTACTATAACTAGGGTATAACCCTATATTCTATAATAGAATAAAGTATATATATATATATTAAATACTACTATATAAGGAACCTATTAATTAATAGAATTATTAACCTTATATATATAAAAACTATAGACTAGAAAGCTATTAGTTTTACTAAGCTACTTAATAAAACTAAGTTCTAGGAGTTTATACTATAACTTATAATTAGTTATATAAATATATATTAGAATTAAGAAATACTTACTTTTAATAAGTTATATTTAATTATTAAGTTAATAAAAGGGTTTTCTATTTATTATTAGATAGGAGTTTTTTACTTAATTATTTAACTTATAGTATATACTTATTAAGAAGGCGAATTAAAATATTAATACTACTAGCGGTTATATAATTTATATATAATAAGTATATACTAAATAAAAGCTAGTTATTACTAAGATTATACTAATACCTTAAATAAAAAGTTAAATCCTATTAGTAATACTAATAACTAAATTATTAATTAGCTTATAGTTTAATAACTAGTTCTTATTAAATATAAAGTACTTTATAGTATTAGAGTCTAGTATAACTTATAGGTTTTTAAATATCTAGTATAAGGTAGCTAAGGTCTTTTAAAGATATACTTTATATAATACTAGTATATTTATTAATATTCTTTTATTATCTTTAGTTTATATTAATAATAGTATTTAAATATTACTTAATTAAATTAAAATATAACTTACTATATATAGTTATAATAGTTAACTATAGGCTATTAGTAGTTATTTTATTCTTAACCCTATTAATATTTGTTAGAATAGATCACGTGCCCTACACCTAATCCTATTAATAACTATATACTAAGGGGCCTAGCCGAGGGCTAAGGAGCTTAGCCGAGGGCTAAGGAGCTTTACCGAGGACTAAGGAGCTTAGCCGAGGTTAGCCGNGAGGCTAAGGAGATTACTAAAGGCTAAGGGCTTAACTAAAAGCTAAATAAGTACTAAAAGTCTTAGCCTAAGGTTACTAGAGGCTTAGCCTAAACCTACTAGAGGCTTAGCCTAAACCTACTAGAGTCTTAGGTTTACTAAGTGTATTTCGACCGCGTATTTCGGCCGAACGCGTATTTTAGCTAAACCTAAGCCTACTAGAGTCTTAGGTTTACTAAGCGTATTTCGACCGCGTATTTCGGCTAAACGTAACCTAGGAGGACCTATATATATATAGCTAGTACTACCTATAGTTATTAGATAAGTTAAATATATATTCTAACTATACTACTCGATTACCTAACTAAATATCTACTAAACGCTAGTATAATTATTTATATCCTTTATAAATATCCTTTTTATAGGTTCTAGGCCTAAATACTTATAGTTACCTAATCTAAATAAATATAACTTCCGATTCTTATTATTAAGAGATTATAATATACTATTATATAATAAATTATATAATATACTACTACTAGAATTACTATAAATAGTTCTTCTTTTAACTAAGGTATTTTTTACCCTTAAATATTTAGATTATAATACTTAGATTATAATATATATTAACTTAGAGCTACTAGCCGATAGTAATTATATAATTATACTAAGCTATTTAGTTAGTAATTCTTTAAATAAACTAGATATTAGCTATAATTAGCTTAGGATTACGTTATATAACTTAGTTAGTAACTTCCTTAAGTAAGGCCTTATTAAAAGGAGAGACCTTAGCTAATACTTCTTAGTATAAGTAGGATTAACTAAACTAGTTAATAATCTTATATTAAGTAATAAATAATATATTAAATTAAAGTAATACTTTAAAAACCTTAATAATAAGGTAGAAATTAAAGAAGACTAGTTTTATAAACTCTTATATAATATAAGAACTACTATCTTTTAAGATAACTATAAATTCCTTAACCTAGTATCTAGTATAGAATAACTTATAGTCTAAAAGACTAAAAATTATATAATTATATAAAATACTTATAATAAGCCTACTCCTACTAAATATATACCTAGAAATATAATCTAAGTAAATTTACCTAATATATTATTTAGTATGTTTAAAGGTAATAAATTAGTTAGAAAGACTAATTATATTAAATAGATATAAGAGGCTAAGCTATTCCTAGAAATAAACAAATATATACCTTATATAAATAAGTCTATAGACCCCTCTAATAAGGTACTATATTATAATAATAAAAAGCCTAAAATAAACAAACTAGGCGTTAGATATAAAGAATACTCTTTAGACTATACTAGGAATAGTTAAAAGGTACTAGGCGCTATTAAATTAATTATATCTATTAATAATATTAATAGGTTTAAAGATAAAATAACTACTAATAGCTTATAGTCGGCTATTCTAGCTATATATAGTAAGTCGCGTTTTGACCTAATTAGGCAATATTTAAATACTATTATTAATATAGACTAAGAATAATATAAGAACGTTAATAAATATACTAGCGCTATATAAAGCGTGTCTTTATATCTAAAAGACCTAGGCCACCCTATACTAGACGCGTATAAAGCGTAGATTATATTTAAGGGCCTAAATAGCTACTTTAAAGGATTTATTTTATATAAATATAAAGAGCTAGGTAAGGATCTAAATATAATAAAAATTAATAGTCTAATTTTAGAACTTATATTAGAAGAAGCGTATATAGAGTTAAGTAATAATACGTTAGCTAATAAAGCTACTAAAACGCCTAAAAAACAACTTCCTACGTATACTACGTATAGTAAAATAGGATATATAGAGCCTAAATACTAGATCGAATATCCCGAACTTAAGCTAGAAAAGAAGACTAAAAAAGACGCGAAAGACGCGTCCGATAGCTCTAATCTAGTACTAAAACTACTATATATAGTACTATTTAGCGTAACTAATAATAACCGACGTATTATATTAGACTTCGGCGCTAGTAAGCACTTTACCCTAAATAAAGAATAGCTATAAGACTATAAGACTATTAGTAACTCTACTATTAGTATTACAAACAGAGCTAAACTACCTATACGCGGTATCGGTACAATCCCGGCTATAAGCTCTAATAACGTTCGAATAGACTTATTAGTTAACTACGTCCCTAGTATAATATTAACCCTTATATTAACTAAAGCGCTTACTAATAGCGGCTTTAAAATAACTATCGATAATAAATACGCCTAAGCTTATAATAAAGCTCTAAATATAATAATCGACGTAACTTAGGAATATAATATATATTATATTAACCTAAATATTAACTATAAGCGACTTAAAAAGGCGATTTATATTACTAAAAATACTAAGCTTAATATTAATACGCTATACTAAAGGCTAAACTATATTAATATAAACGCGCTCTTAAAGACTATTAGTAAAACTAAGGGTTTTAATATAAACTCTAATAGTAAGTAAACGCTAGACGAATATAGCTCCTACTATAAGGGTAAAATAACTAAGGTTATAAACTATATACTATTAATAACTATAACTTTAATACTCTTACTTATTTTAACCTAGATATACTAGGACTACTTTAGATTAAAAGACTACTTAGTAAGGTATATATTAATATATTTATATATTAAAAATTACGTGCTATCTATATATATATAGCTAAATATAAATCTAACATATTTAATAACCTAAAAGAACTTAATAACCTATTAAAGAACTAATTTAATAAAGGTATTAAGAGGGTATACTTAGATAATACAAAGAAGTTTAAGTCTAATAAGTAGACTACTTATACTAAGGACTAGGGTATTATAATAGACTATAATAGCCCCTATTTACCCGAACAAAACAGAATTATAGAACAACTAAATTAATACCTAATAGAACGTATTATTATAATATATAGCGAGTAATCTATTCTACTATTCCTATAGCCTTATATTACGCGTTCTATTATCTATATAAAGAACCGCGTCTATAATAGCTTAACTAAATCGATACTCTATAAGGATATATTTAGTACTAGCCTAGATATATTATATATATATACCCTAGGGTCCTTATACTATATCCTTATTCCTAAAGAAGTTAGGGCTAAAACCCTAGAAGGAAAGCTAGCCGAAAAGTCCTATAGGGGTATCCTTGTCGGGTAAGAGTTGTCTAATAACTACCTAGTTTATATCCCTAACCTTAAGTAAGTTATTAGTACTAAGGACGCTATTATTAAAGAGAACCTTATATATAAGAAGGAATATACTATTAACTAGGACTATACTAACCTACTCGAAGAGGAATCTAAAGACTAGGATTATCTATAAGAAATTACTAGTTACGTAGACACGCGCTAAGTATATAATACCCCTACTCCTATATAAAAGGACAAAATAAAATCCTCTAGCAACTCTAGTAAGAGCTCCGACGATAGCTTCGACGACAAAGACAAACTAGCTCTAGATAATAGTCCTAAGGAACTAAAAGAGCTAGCGCCAAAAGAGCTAGCACCAAAAGAGCTAGCGCCAAAAGAGCTAGCGCCGAATAATAGCGCTAAAGAACTAGAGGGCTATAACCTACGACGTACTACCGAACGACGCGTTCGAGTATTACCCGCTTAAAGCTCCGAACAGGACGAAAACCTACTAGACTATATAGACCTAGACGCGCTAAAAATCAACGAACTATAAGCACCTCTAGCTCTATACTATCAAGTATCGCTAGCTTATTTAAGCTATAAAGAACCGACTTATACTAGCGCTAAAGTCCTACTTAATAAACTTCCTAATATAGTAATTAAGGAACTAAAAACGTATAAAGAAGNAAATAGTACCTAGACCGCTATAAGCGAAAAAGACGCTAGCAAAAGCGCTAAACCTATTAAAACGCGATAGGTTTATAAACTAAAAGAATTAAACGATATTATTAAATTTAAATCGTGTTTTATTACTAAAGGATTTAAATAACTATATAGACGCGACTATATAGACTCTTTTATAAAGGTTATTAAATAAATAAGCTAGAAAGTACTATTCGCGCTAGTACTACTTAATAACCTTATTATTTAGAAAATTAATATAATTTTAGTATTTATATAAGGAGATATTAACGTACCTTAGCTAAATATAGTTATACCTAAAGGACTAAACGAACACCTATATATTTATATTAAAAAGTTATATAAAAATATAATAAAACGTAATAAAACTACTCCTATAAAAATCGTATACCTAGAACTCTTTAAAGTCCTTTATAGCCTAAAATAATCAGCTAGGATCTAGTTTAGTATACTTATTACTATCTTTATACTTATAACTAGGCTTTTAGGCCTTAAACGCTAATTTATATATATTTACCTACTATACTAAAGGAATATATAT
>LT855418.1:1098968-1162437 GCA_900184765.1 Hymenoscyphus fraxineus
ATTTCGACCGCGTATTTCGGCCGAACGCGTATTTCGGCCGAACCTAAGCCTACTAGAGTCTTAGGTTTACTAAGCGTGTTTCGACCGCGTATTTCGGCCGAACGCGACCTAGGAGGACCTGTATATATATAGCTAGTACCGCCTATAGTTATTAGACAAGTTAAACATATATTCTAACTATACTACTCGATCACCTGACCAAATATCCACTAAACGCTAGTACGATTATTTATATCCTTTATAAATATCCTTTCTATAATATTATTAATAACGGTAAAAGACAAAAATGCCACCTAATTAATCAAAAACGATAGAAATGCCACCTAATTAATTTTTTTGCGACAGAAATGCCACCTATGTGCTATGTCACTGGTTTACTAGTAAAATGACTCGTAAAGTAATGTCCATATTATCGGTGGCATTTCTGTCGCTTAAAAGTGTCATTTTTGTCAGTACAGCGATTTTGTTTCTTCATCAGACTTTGCAAGCAATACACTACAAGAACAATAAACAAAATAAACTAGCTAAGTACTCGCTATTTCTTAATACCTCGTAAGCCAGTTCTTGTCGATTTTAGTGGCGGTTAAGCTCTTGTATCTCTAGCCTCCTCGATTATACTAAATATCTAACCAACTTTTATATCCTTAACTTCGTGGCCAGCACCAGGGGGTGCGCGACGGCGGGGGGCTTTCTATTTCGGTGGTATATTGTATATGCTTCGAGGTTGTTGACATACTCGTAGGCGTGGCACTACTGGCCCTTCGCAAGCTCTAGATATACCACAAGTTCTATTTCATCAAATCTATATATAAAACATATACAAAAAAATGAGTGGCATACAGGTGGCATTTCTGTCGCAAAAGAATTAATTAGGTGGCATTTCTGTCGTTTTTGATTAATTAGGTAGCATTTTTGTCTTTTGCCGTATTAATAAATATAATTAATTTAATAGCTTTTAGTATTTATTAGTTATTTTTAATATAATCTATTTTATATTTTTTATATTTAAGACTTAGGTTATTTAATTTAAGCTTTTTATTATTATAATAAAGCTTTTTATTTAGTAGATCTATAGTTCTATTAATATAGAATATATAGCTATTTATTTCTAGAAATAGCTTAGTCTTTTTAATTTATTTAATATAATTAGTTTTATTAACTAATCTTTTTTTAAATATATTAAATAATATATTAGTTTAGTTTATATCTATTATTCTTAAATAGTATATTTAGTTAAAAATAAGTTAAAAGTAAAATTAATATATAGTTATATATTTTTTAGAGTTTAAGTAGTTAGCTTATAATAGAGTTTAAAGGGAGCTAGTTATATTATAACTTAAAAATTACTATTCTAATATTATATATAAGATCTTTAAACTAGTTTTCTTATAGTTTATCTAAGGTATTAATTCTTTTAAATACTCTAGATAGTTTAATATAAGTCTTTTTATCTAGTATAAAGTTTTTAAAGATTTTAGTTAATCTAATACTAATACTAATAGTATAGCTAATAGTATTTATAGTTATAAGTCCTTACTTAATAAAGTTACTAAGTAAGTTAACTATAGTAATTCTAAGCTAGGTTTAGAATATAGTATAACTTTAGTAATATAGTCTAGTTATTTAATAGTAAATATAGCTTTAGTAAGTAAGAGTAGTACTATAGAGTTACTTATTTAAATAGTTAAGTTTTACTTATTTTAGTATTAAATTATATAATATATTATATAATATAGAACTTTTAATAATTTAGAATTAGAAGTTTATTAGTATTTAAAATATATTATAAATTATAGATTATATAACTAGTAAGTAATTAGACTTAGAACCTATTAATTTAATATTAATATATATATTTACTTAATAGTTATATAAGATATTAAGTATATATTTAGTAGTTATTAATTAAATAATTAGATAAAAATATTTAATTAACTTATAACTATAAGTATAGAACTAGCTATATATATAAGTATTCTTATTCTTCTAACTAGGCGAGACCTTAGTATTATCTATAATTATTTATATATAAACCCTTCTTATTTAAATATATATATATATATAATTAACTAGTATCTCCTTATATAAATACTAAGTAGTATATACTACCTTATATCTATTAATATAGTAGTATATAGTACGTTTATTAGAATAAGTAGTATATATATACCTATAGCTATTTACTTAAAACTAGTTTAAAACTAGTTTAAAACCGATTTAATAGTTAAACCTAGTTCTAGAAGTTAAGTTAAAACTAGAAACTATTTATAAACTATTTATAAACTACTTTAAATATAAAGAATAGCTCTTAATTAGCTTCTTATTAGGTCTAGAACCTTAGAATTACTTTATAAGCTATTTATAAACTAGTTAAAGTCTAAGGAATAGTTTTAAATCTACTTTTTATTAGCTTTAAAACTAAGAACTACTTATAAACTATTTTAAACCTAAAGAATTACTCTAAATATACTTCTTATTAGGTTTAAAACCTTAGAACCGCTCTATAAACTATACTAGAGCTTATATTAGTAACTATATACTAGAGAGTTTACTAATAAAGGTTTATAAAAAGTACTTAGAAGAAATATTTTTAAAAAAAGATATAATCTTTTTTTTCTTTTAAGAATTCCTCTTTATTTTATATAGTAATTAGCTCTAATTTTAATACTTATATAGGTTTTAAACCTTATACTATAAGCCTATATACTCTCGAGGTTTAGTTAAGCTAGCGGGTAGTAGGTAGGGTAGTTTATAGCTATAGCTAGAACTAAGATAACGCTAGAACCTAGCGCGAACGCTATTAGTATATAAACTACTTAATTATTCTACCTTTATATACTCGGCTACTCTTTCTCCCTTCGAAGTACTCGATACCCCTCTCTTTAAAGTACTCGAATACCCTCGAATACTCTTGAATACCCTCTCTTTAAAGTACTTAATCGACTACTTTCTTTTCGAAGCGTATAATAATAACTACTTTCTTTTCGAAGCGTATAATAATAACTACTTATATAACTACCTATATATAGTAGTAGTATAGTATAGTATATAGTAGTAGTATAGCTAGTAGTATAGTAGTTATAAAAGGGCGTGTTTTATAAAAGTAGTATAAATACGAATATAACGCGAATTTATATAATTTTTAAGCTATTTTCGAGTAATTTAAAGTATTAATACTAGTTTTAACCCTAGTTTCGACCCTAGTTAAACCTTTAAACTACTTCGGAACCTTAAACTTTTTAAAGAGTTATAAATATTAAACAAGGTTAACCCCGGCTTAACCCCGGCTCGACTAACCTCTCTAAATAGCTCCTAAGCGGTTCCTAAGGTTTAAGTCGGGTTCGAACTAGGTTTAACCTAGTTTTAAGCTAGTTTCGAGCTAGTTTTAAGCCGGCTTTAACTCGGTTTTAAGTAGATAATACCTTAGTAGTCTAGTAAATATAGGTTTATCTAAAAGAGGAAAAAAGTAGTTAAAGAAATAGTTTACTAAAAAAGAAAACCTTATTTTATTAGTTTAAATAAAAGAATAAGAAAAGTCTAGAAATTACTCCTATATAGAGAACTAAAAAAAGAAATTAATAAAGGCCTATTTTACTCCCTATATAAAGAACTAAAAAGAAAGAAATATTAAATAAAAAAGTAGAAAAAAAACTTCCTTAGTATTACTAAGTAAATATAAGTATAAAAAGAGAAAAAGAAGTAAGAAAAAGAACGCTTAATACTATTAAAGCTCTCTTATAGCCGGGGTTTAACTAAGAATTATTAATCTAAGATAAATACTTATTATATAGAAGAGCCTTCTCTTATATATTATTATTATTATTCTTCTTTATATTAAAAGGTTTTAGAACTAAAATTTTAAAATTAAAGTTATTAAAAACTAATTTCTTTTATATATTTTTAAACTATACTATTTAACCTTTACTAAGCCTAAGTATATAATATACTATATCTTTTAAGTCTATAGTTAGTATACTTGAAAATACTTATAAATTAGCTTTAAGTAATAATATATACTTAAAAATACTTATAAATTAGCTTTAAGTAATAATATAAGTAGCTTCTAGGTTAAACTAGAGCTATATTAATATTTATTTAGTTATATATTCTAGAATAGTCTTTTTAATATTATTTAATATTATTATATTATATATAGTTCTTATTATATTATATATAGTTCTTATTATATTATATATAGTTCTTATTATATATATCTAGAATCCTTTAATATTAAAGTATTACTTAATATATTAGGTCTAACTAAACTTTTATATATTATTCTTATAATTTAGTAATAGATTAAATTATTAAACTATTAAATATAGTAATATTACTTTTATAAATTAATTAAAGTACTTTTAATAATATAAGAGGTAATAAAGACTATAATCTTTATAAAAGACTTATTAAAGGTTTTTACTAGCTTCTTTTATTTTAGTAAAGTAAGATTAAATAAGTAATAAGTAGCTAAGATATTTAAGGCCTAGTATAAAGTAAGGTTAAGTAATTATATTACTAGAAATATATAATAAATAATTATTTTTATTTTTAATAAAATAATAACTTCTAATAGAAAATATAACTATATTTAAACTTTAAGCTTACTTATATAGGACGCGGCTAGTTATATATATATATATATATATATATATATNATATAATTTACTTATACTAATATAGGGCTAACTTTAAAAGAAGAAGAGGCTATACTTAGTAACGTATATAACTAAATAACTAACTACTCCTAGTTCTTTAAATAATATAAAATAAAACCCTATTTTATATAAAGAAAACTCTATAAACTTCTAAGAACCTTATTTAATATTCTCTATACCCTTTCTAATCTCTCTACGTTTAATCTACTCTTATATATCGATCTTAATTTTATTAGATTTAATTAATCTAGCTAGTACTTAGTAGGGCTTTAATTTTATTATCGAATCCGCGGGATTAGTATCTCCTCGAATCTATATAATAGTATAGATTTTACGTTATTCGTATACTTATTAAAGTACTATTATATTAATTATTAATCGCTTCTCCTTAGTAGTACTAAGTTTAGTTAAGTAATTATATATAGACTTAGAATTAGTATAGATAGTTAANTAACTAAGGATTTTATTTAAAGTTAACTTAATAACTCTTACTATATTAAACCCTTCGCTTAGAGCGTATAGCTTAGAAGCTAGAACACTTTATATAACTTATCTATACTTTATAGAACTCTAGTATAAAATTATAGCGTTATTATCCTTATTTACTAGATATAAAATATATTTAATTTATAATAATAAGTCTATTAGGTTAGTAAAAGAAGCGTTAATAAATAGAATAAGTTAGAGCGAATTATAGTCTAGAGAAATATATTTAAGTCCTCTCTTTAGATTATTAATTAACTATTAAATTCGCTTATTTAATACCTAAATATCCTTCTTTTTATAATTTATTAATTATCTAGCTACGTTTAAATTAAATATAGCCTCTAGTTAATAAACTATTACTATATATACGCTAAGTACTTACTAGGCGATATATTAATCCTTTATAGAATAATTCTTACGAACTAATCCTCTTATACTTATAATATTAATTAGTTTATCTTTAATAAGTTTAATTCGAGAGGTATAGTTATAGGTAAGTATAATAGAACTATCTTTATCTAAATCGATATTCGTACTATTAAATTTAAAAGGCTTTTTAATAGTTAATTATTTAATAGGTTTTAACTTAAATACCTTAGATTCTTCTTATTCCTTGTCTAAGAACGTAGTATTACTAAGTATAAGGGTATTATTAGTTTATAATCTAACTATTTTAAACATTCCTTTATAATTTATATATAATAGATAGGAGTTATATATAGATTACTTTATATATAGCTTCTCTATATAGTATTTAAGATATATATTATACTAGTAGTTACTAAACTCTAGAATACTATATAGTAGCTTTATAATCTTAAAGTATATATTCTCTTACTTTAGTAATCCTTTTAGTCCTTATATAAAAAATAGTCGATTAAGTATAGTTTTTAATTAAGTATATACTTAAACTACGTTATAGAGCTATAGCTTTAAAGGTTTATCTCTAGTATATAAAAGAATAACTATAAGAGTAATAATTAATCGAATACTAATATATTAAATTATTAGAGACTATATTAGGACTATTTTCTTTTTATTATTATTAAAGGTCTTAATAACTAGTCTTAACTTCTTAAATATAGTAGAAGTTCTCTTATTTTTAATAGTATTAACGAATCTAGAACTAAATATATAGGCGTCTTTTAGTAGATTATTAAAGGAAATAATTCTATATACTTTATTCTCTATTAATCTATTTATTTTAATCTCTCGAGAGTTATTAAAAGTAGTATAAATAGTATTATTATCTATAAGATATATATAGGTTAAATCGCTATCTTTCGAGTCCTAAGTCGAGGTTATCTTAAGGTAATAAACTATAGTATACTTATATAGGCGACTACGACCGCGCTTTAGCTAGGCTTAACCCTTAGGTAGTACTACTCGTTTATTAGTTAAAAGTAGTATATCCTTAGTACCTAGATAAGTTATTATATCTATAGGTTTAATATAAAGTAGTAGATCGAGTAAGTTAGTTATATCTTCGTTTAAATAATAAGGTTTAATAACTATACTTTAAAACTTAACTAATTAATCGTTAATTTCGATAGTAACTTCTTTACTATTTTATTCTTATAATAGATATAGTCCTTACTACTTCTTATTCTTACGCTATACCTAAACTTTTAAACTAAGTAGTAGATCCTTAACTTTATTCGAAGGTCTATTTTATATATTAAGGGTATTATAAACTTAGCGTTTAGCTTTAATCTTATATACTTCCGTTATAGCCTTTCGAAGTATTTTAAAGTATTAAGTAACTATAGTTAAATAGGTTTTATAATCGGTTATCTTTAGATATATACTAAATATAAGTAAGGTTAGAGTTAATCTATTAGGTTCTATAGTATTATTAATAACTTTTACTATTATTTAGAGTATAAAATCCTTATATAAGTCTAGGAGCTCTTTATAGATAATCGAGTAGACGTAGTAAATTAGCTTATAGTAACGTTTAACTAATCTAATTAAATTATACGCTTCTACTAGTATAGTAGTTATTTAAATACCTTATATATTTATATATAACTTAAACTCTTTAGATATAAAGTTCTTTCTTACGTTAGTAATTAATATATTTATTAGTTCTATAAATATATAAATCTAGTACTTTCTAACTATATTCTAGACGTGTTTTACTAAAAGGTTTTAAAGCTAATATACTACGTTCTAATTAGTAGCTTTATTAATTATATAGAGTATAGATTATTCTAAAATAAAGAAGATATTTATATAGACTATATAATTAAAGTCCTTATTATCCTTAAGTATAAAGCGGAATCTATATAGCAAGACGCTATACTTTTAATAGTAATTATAGTACTTAGCTAACTTTTTAAGAATATATAAGTCTACTTTATACCTAGCTTATTCTATAACTTTCTATAATCTTTAGATAAATAAATAGCTAAATCGCTTATAAAGTTAACGTAATTTAGTCTTAGTTAAAGAGTTTAAGAATTACTATATAAAGTTATATAAGGCTTATCCCTATACTATAAAAGGGTGTTCGAATTAATAAATAACTATAATATAAGATTTATTCTCTTATTAAATTATATTCTTAAGATTAAGGAAGGTAGCTTTACGTCTATTTAACTCCTATAAGTATATAATAAATAGAAGTTTAATCTTAAATATATAAAAGTCTATTAGTTCGAGTAGTATATTAATAGTTATATAACCCTTAGTAGTTAATACTCTAATACTAAATTAAACGCTTATAGTACTTAGTTATAGTAGCGAAGTATAAATAGCTTTATATACTATATATTAATCCTATTCTATAGAATTAAAAGTAGTTATACCTATATTAATTATAATACTATAAAAGTACTCTAGGCCCTAGCGCTTATTTAGTATTAAAGCTCTTATAGTAGTAATAGCGAAAAGTACGTCTATTTTATCTATATTTTAATTACTATAAAATAACTTATTATTAGTATAAAACCCGATCTAGTATATATAAGATACGTTATTAAATTAGTTTACTAGCTAATAAGCGCTATTATTATCTAATAAATCTAAAGTAACTAGTTCTATTATATAATAGTAGCCTATATTATATTTAGCTAGTTTAATAAAACTCGAATCTAAGTTTATAGAACTCTTACTTTTAGAGGTATCTAAACCTTTAAAATCTATAATAAACGTATAATATATCTTATTTAATTTGTTCTTATTATAATTACCCTTATATATCTTCTTAAATTAACTCTACTACTTCTTCTTATACTATACCTATTCCTTAATAAAATACTTATTTATATAGTAGTTTAGACTCTTATATATCTAATAGAGTCTATTATAACCCTATCGATTACTATAATCCTTATAGTTACGTCTATTATCTCGTCTATAGAATTTATAGTCTATATAGTAGATATCTAATTATACTTATAGTTATTAAAACAAAGTCGATAGAAGGGAAGTAGAGTTATCTATTAATTTTATAGTAAAAGTACTTTTAAGGTTACTCTTATTTCTATATACTATACCTTTAATAAACTTATATTATAAAATTAATAACTTTATAAAAGTAATAAGCTTGCTAACTATATTTAGTAGTTAAATAATAATATTAATATACTTAGAAATTCTATAGTAATAGTAAATAATACTCTTATAAAAGTACTTATTACTTTATAAATTATCTAAAAGACCTATATAAAGATCTTATAACTTAGTAAGTATTATATTAAAATATACTATAAGTGATTTATTAGGGTATTCGTTTTTAAAGTAATCGAGCGTATACTTATTCTATTTGTCTTATACGTATTAATAGTAGTTTCTATCCTTAAAGTACGTCTATATAGCTTATATAGTATTTATAAAAGGTAGATTTAACTTAGTAATCTAGGTATAATAATATATAGATACGTCTCCTTTAAGTATAGTAGGAAAGACCTTTAGAAGACTATTTACTTAAATACTAATTATCTTATATTATTAATAAAAGACTTGTAATTTTATAATAAATACGTTATTATAACCTTTATATCTTATATTATTATAATATATCTTTTAAAGGGCTTAGATTTATTAGCTATCCACGGTAGGTCTAAGTAGTAGAGGTAATAAGATATAATTTATATTAGAAATTATATTATAGAATAAAGTAACTAGTTAAAGTTACTAAGGTTATTAAATAGGTAGAGCTACTATTAGAGGTAGTAGAGCTAGGTGTCGATTAAAGGTAGTCCTATATTACTAGTTAGTTAAAAGCTTTAGAATATTATAGCTAGTATAAATAGGTAGAGAATATAGCTATTTAGACTATTCTAGCTTATAAATCTACTACTATACTTCTAGTACTTATAGTTATTATAGTACTATAGTAAAGTTATAGCTCGTACAATTCTCTATACTAGGTATAGCTTGTTCTAGAGTTAGTAGTATAAAATATTCTTACTATAGAAGTAGCTTTTAAGGTTCCGTTTAAAATTTACCTATAATAGAGTTAATTAATTCAGATTATATAGAACTCCTAGGCTTTTAAGGTTATAGAGTATATACCTTAGGTTTTAAGAATATATTACCTTAAGTAAGAATAGCTATAGGTTAGTAAGAAGATAGTAGATATTTAAATAGTAGAGCTTAAAGTAGTATTATATATATACTTAGAATCGAGGTATTAAGAATATTCTCTATAAGCTTTCGAAGGTTTATATAATAGTTTATTAACGTATAGCTCGGTAGTAGACTTAGTAGTTTAAATAGTAGAATATTATATATATATTATACTAGTTTTTATAGTATTAATATAATTGTTTTTATAGTAGGTACTTATCTATATTCGCTATATTACTTACGTTTACTATAGTTGTCCTTCTTATTAATAGTATCTAGTAATTATTAATTAACTATAGATTAATAGAATAGATTAGTTAATCTTAGTATATTATAAGCTTAAGAAGGTTATACCTTTAGTATTATTCGAAAAGGTATATATAACTAAAAAATAATATATACTTAGCTTAGTTTTAAGCGCTATAAATCTAGTATTATACTAGTTAAATTAAGTAGTTTTATAAAGTCTAGTAAGTATAAATTTACTTTTAAAGACTACTTTAAAAAGTATAATTTAGGACGTGATTTAGGTCTTAGTATTTCTCTTATAGGTTATCGAGATAGTAGTCTACTAAGGTCCGATAATAGTAGTATAAACATCTCGTCTATAGCCTTCGAATTATAAAGGTTACTATAGTATATTTGTAATAAGGTTAAATTAGTTCGTCTAATACTAACTTATTTAATAATATCTTTAGTTAGCTAGTATATAAGAGCTCTCTTTTAAATAGTATAATATAAAGTAAGAGAAACTCGTACCTCCTATAGTCTCTTATTAATCTAAATACTATAGTTTTAAAGAACTATATAAAGTTATTTAAGGTTTCTTATATAAGTAAACTTAAAGTCTTCTAAAGTCTACGTCTTAAAATCCTCTATAAATTAATAGTATAGATTACTATCTTTAAATAGTTTATTTATATAGCAACTAGTAGGATATATCTTAGACTAGTAATTCTTACGCTATAAAGTAACGTACTTACTAAGTAATAATTTGTCCTCTTTAAAGTCTATAAGACAAGGTAGAATTCGTAGTATATTATTAGGTAGAATTCGCTCTCCTTTATTAATATTATTATTAGGTAGATTAGGTTTAAGGTTATAGTTAGATAAATCGACTAATTACTCTTTATTATCCCTATATATCGCTATATTAATTATTAGTTTTAGTATAACTATAAGCGAATTAAGAAACTAGAGTTACTATTATTAAGTACTAGTAGTAGCTTAAGGTATAGTACTTTCCGGTCCTTCTAGGCTAGAACTACTAAATAGTATAGGCTATAATTACCGAGTTATATAGTATTCTAGGGTAAATACTATTATTTTAGTAGGTGTTTATTATTATTTTAAAGGGTAATTAAGGGGTATTCTACTTCTATAAAAGATAAATATAATAATATTCTTAAGGCTTAACTTAGTAGTATTATTACTTATTTATAATAAAGGAAGGAGTAGTAGTATCTAAGGGTTTAGTACCTAGTTTATAACAAAATAAGCGAATATAAAACTATATTTTATAGTTGTATTTAAAGGGCTTTTATACTAGTTTTATAATAGAACTAGTAAAGGTAGAACTATATTTTAGAGTCGAATTTAGAGGGCGTTTATACTAGTTTTATAATAGAACTAGCGAAGGTAGAACCGGGTTTAAAATTCGTATAATTAAGGTAAAGTATTAATTAAGCTTTTACGCTTAATCCTTTAATATCTAGCTATACTAAATTCGTACTATAGTAATAGCTAGGCTATCCTTCGATATACTTAAACTTAATACGAATTATATTAGTCTTTAAGTCTTATAGTTTAGAGTACTAGGTTAATAAATTAATTATTAACTAGGAGCTACTATAATATATAATTCTAGTACTTTCGAGGTCTCTCTAGATACTTATTACGTTAGTATTAGTTCTACCTTGTATTATCCCCTAGTAACAAATTCGTATTAAAAGGTAAGGTAGTAGAACTACTACTCTATAATAACTATAATATCTAACGTCGAGGAATTATAGTTATTTAATCTATACGCGCGCTTATACTAATTAGTATTAGTTTAACTCTAAGTTAATAGAGCCGAAAGATAATAAGGAAAGTGTTAGAGTAAGGCTAATAGTTTAGTATTAAAAGTATTATATTATTAACTATTAGTTATATATACCGAGTAAAGGTATTATAGATACTACTACTATATATAGTAGTACTTAGTACTAAGGCTAGCACGTGAGTAGCCTCGAGTAGTATAATTTACTTATACCGACAATATATATATTATTTTATAAAGTAAAGTAAAATAATAGTTTTTCTATTATAAGTATTATAGTATAAGTAATTAGTCTTTAATAAGTAGTAAAAAAGGTTAAGTAAAACTTTCTATATAAGAAAAGAATTTACTAATACCTAGTTAAATATATAGTAAAAACCTAACTATATACTAATTAGAAGTAATATATAATAATAACGTTTATTTTATTTAAAATAACTATTCTTTAATTTAAAAATAATATTATAGTTAGGTTTAAAGAACTAGCGTTTATATAACTTATATTCTCTCTTATTAAACTTATATTTTAAATTATATATATATATATATAAATTTATAATCTTTTTACTAATAACTTTAGTTAATAAGATAGGATTTATAAATACTTAGTATATATATATTTACCTAATTATTATAAGTTAAAAAATCGCTTAAAGGTATAATTTTTAATTTTTAATACTAGTTATATAAGAGTTAATTAGTTACTTTTATAATACTTAAGAAATTAAATAAAGAAATACTATAGAATAGTTATTATTAATATTCTAGAATTATAAATTAATAGTACTTTAAAAAGAATTACTAATAATAAAGATATATATATATTTATTCTAGTTACTAATAGTATTAAAAATAACTAATATAGTTTTATAAAAATATAAACCTATATTTATTTATTTATTTAACTAAAATTATTAGACTAGTTTTAAGATTCTTAATTAAATAGACTTTAATATATATATANACTATATAGAGAAAATAAGGTATTTAAATCTTATATTTTAAAGTTTTCTTTAATAATATTCTCTATTTACTTATTTATAAGGTAAATATAATATAATTTACCTAGTTTATAATAAGTAAAGTACGTTTATAAAGTAGTAATAATTATAATATTCCTATTTTTTAGATCTATTAGATTAAATATAAAATAATCTTTTATTAAATATTTTTTAAAACTAGAGATTTTAAATATTATTCTAAAGTTTTTAACTTTATTATCTTTTTTAATAAATAAAGATTTTAAACTTAAGAGCTATTTACTTAATTATATTAGCTTATATTAATAATATACTTCTAAATTATAATACTAATATTAGTTTAAAAGTAACTATTATAATTAGTTTCTTTAAAAGAGTAATATTAGTATTTAAAGTAACTTTATAATAAGCTTTATATTTATTTATTTATTTAGAAAGCCTTTTTAATAAGCTACGTATTAATCTTTTAGTTTATAATAAGTCTAAGTTATATTAGTAACTATATTCTAAGAAAGACTTTTATAAACTTACTTTAAGTATATATATAATAACTATATCGGTTTTATTTAAACCTATAATATTATATAATAAGACTTTATATATTTAACTTTTAAAGAAACTATATATTTAGATTACTTTTACTAAACCTATTATTTATTAACTTTTAAGTTTATAAGTAATAAGTATATATAATTATTAATATATAATATTATTTAGAAAGTAATATATTAAATAGAAATACTATATAACTACTATATTTAATAGAGGGATTAGTATAAATACTTTATATATAAAGCCCTTTATAGTTTACCTTTATATTATTTATATAAATATTTATTCTTTTATACTTTAGTATAATTCTAGAAGTAAAAGTCTTTTAAGGTCTTTTAATACTAATATATTATTATATACTTTTATAACCTTTAGTATAATATTCTATTAGTTATATAATATAAATAAATTATAAGGGTTTTAAGGATTATATATTATAATTAGTTCTTTTATAAGTATAATTACTATATTAGAAGTTTTTAAAATATTTTAAATTTATTTAAATTTATTACTATTATTTTTTAAATAAGTTATAAAAAGTAAGTAATATTTAAAGTACTAGCTAAGAGTATAATAGTACTTTAATATAAAAGCTATAGAAGCTTCTATAGAAACTTTTATACCTTTCTATTTAAGACTAATATAGCTTATATAAAACTAGTATAACTTATATATATCTTCTAGTATATATTATATAAAATATAGTATATAGTATATAATATAGCGTATAGTATATAACGTATAAGCTATCTCGCTAAATATAAGAGTTATATACTAAAGTAAATAATATACTATACGTTCTATAATAATTACTCTCTAAAAAGAAAAAGATAATATTCTAGTATTATTAAATATAAACTCTAAAGAGTACTAAAGATACTAAGAATATATTTATTTATTATATTAAAAGTCTAGGCTTTATATTCTTAAAATAGGAAAATCTTATTCCTTAGTCTAGAATCTATTTATATAAAGATTATTAAAAATTAATATAATTTATTTTAATTCTTATATAAATCTAATAAATATATTTTAAATAAATAAAAAGTTATATTATTATACTTATTATAATATAATCTTATAAGTAGTAGTCTTAAAATCCTAAATAACCTTTAAAGTATTACTAAGGTCTTTAATATTTAACTAAGAGTCTTTCTTAGGTCTATATCCTTTCTAGTAAATAAAATATTAAATTTAACTACCTTATATAGCTTCCTTATATATAACCTTCTTAATCTTATACTTTAAGTCTCCTTTAATAATAATAGGTTTAAGTAGTACTATTTATTAATTAAATAAGTCTTAATCCTTCGAAGCTAGCTTAAGTTAAGTAATTAAAATAATATTATAAATATATTATTTCTATAGTAATTTAAGGTAATATATAAGTTATTTAATTTATTTTACTACTTTAAGTAGTTTAATTTATTAATAGAAGAGTTTATATCTAAAGACGTTTATTAAAGAGATATAATATCCTTAATATAACTTTAAAAATACTTTATTTTCTAGTTTAAAAAAGACCTAGTAGAAGCGGTTATATTTAAAATATAAACTCCCGGGAATATATAAGATATAAACCTTTTTATATACGCTCGGTTATTTATATTCTATTAATAATTATCTATACCCTATATATAACCGGTTATATATAAATAATAATATTTTTTTCTATATAGTTTTATATTTATTTCTATACTTTTATAGCTAGAATTACTTATAGATAGGGATAGAAGAGAGAATAAAAAACGACTAAGTATACTTATATATACTATAGTAACCCGTAATTCGACTATTTAATTAATACTATAGGTAATTCGTTAATTAGACTATATAATAGAATTCTCCTACTAATTAACCAATTTTTCACTACTAAAATATTCGTTACTTTAATTAATATAAAGTCTCGATTTTTAATTAAACTATACCCCTCGCCTAGAAAGTAAATAAAGTAACCTAGTATTAAAAGTGCAAACTAACAACTCCTTGTAAGTCCTCTATACCTAAACAAAAAGTAAAGCTATTCCCAAATACGATTATTTCGCCTTTGGTTTACGTCCGGCACCAACTCTTACACTACCACGTCCTTTTTTTAGTCCTTTTTTTAGTGTTTTTGGGCTCTTTTGAGCGGGTTTTTGAGTCGCTTTTGGGTGAATAAACTCAAGTGCTAGGAAAGTAAGGAGGGCTAGGGAGTAAAGTCCTTTATATAAATTAGCTGTTGTAGTATTAACAGCCCACATTCTATTCCTTATTCCACACCTACTAACCCACTCGTTCTATACCCTCCCGAGACACAAAAAAGGCGCATTATAGAATGGACTATCGTATTTGTCACTGCTATAATAGTAACCCTCAATTCTATAGTATTACGGTTATAATAGTCTAATTGGTTAAAGGGTGGATTTAAGGGTTACTATAGCACATATAGGTAGGTAGGAATAAGAGGGAGTATAAAATAACTAAGTATACTTATAGGTAGAGATAGTAGAAGTAAAGAGAGGGTAGAGGAAGGGTAGTAATATATAGGTAGTACTTAGTAGTACTCGGAAGTATATATATAATAGAATCTATATATATAAAACTATAATAAAATTCTATTCCTAGCTACTAGACTAGTAAAAGTACTTAGCGAAATTCGTTCTATACTTAAAAAAAAGGCCTTATAAAGAATACTAGAGAAATAAATAGATAACTATTAGAAACTAATAGAACCTTTTATAAATTTAAGTCTTTTATAAAAAAACTTCTTTTAAATTATCGGTTATATATACCTTATATATACCTAGTAGTCTATACCTTATATATACTCGCTTCTACTAGGTAAAGAGATTCTTTATAAAATAAAGTTTTTTTTAGATTTATAAGCTTAGAAGAGTATTTATTTAGGTATTCTACTTAATTATAAGGAGTTTTAGAAAAATTTATTAGTTATATATAAGGTATAAATATTTCTACTTCTATTAGAAAATTAGTTTATACTTCTTATTAAAATATATCTTTATATATATTTAAGTAAGTTCTAAGAAGTCTATTATTTCTTAGGTAAATTAAAACTAAACTAATAGTTTAGGTCTAAGGAAATTAATTATATTATTTAGTTTAAACTTTATCTTAGTTTTAAACCCTCTTATAAAGGCTTTTAGTAGTAGGCTCCTCTATTTACCCCTCCCCCCTCCTCTAGCCCTCCCCTAACTACCCCCTATATAACTACCCCTACCTCTACCCCGACCCCTTACTTTAACTCCGCCCCTAGCCCGTATCTCCCCGACGCCTACCTACCTCTAGCCTTTATTTAAGGGTCTAAGGGAAAATAGTAATTCGTTTAGCTATAACTATATAATTAGCTTTTTAATAAAGAATCTAAAGCTCTAATATACTACTACTATACGAATATATATATTCGTATATACTTTCGTATATACTTTCGATATTAAGGTTTTATATAGTACTATTTTTAAGGGGGTACACCCCTATTATAATAGAGAATAATTGTATAAAAGCTAAAAGTAGCTATTTTTACTTTTATATAGTTAGTTTTAACCTATAGCTCTTTATTAACTATTCTATTAAACTACGTTCTATTATAATAAGACCTAGTAGTATTTATAGCCCTAGATTCGCTCTATAAAGGCTAGTTTAGTATATCTTAATAAGTAGTATAGATATAAAGTAGTAGTAAAAGAGTAAAAAGGCCTCTAAAACTAAGTAATAAACGTCTTCGAAAATAGGTATATTAGGGCTAATTTTATATATACTAACTTTATATAGGCTTAAAAGAAAGCCCTTAATTCGCTATATAAAATACTAATCCGCTAGCTAAATATAACCGTAGAATATTAAGTTATTTCGAAGTATTTAGTCCTAGATAGGTATATATAAGTAAGAGGCGTAGTACTAAGGCTTATACCTATATACCTACCTACGTACCTACCTAAAAACAGGTATATTAGGGCTACCTTTTACTATACCGACTTCTATATAGGTTCGAAAGAAAGCGCTTAATTAGCTCTATATACTACGTATTTATAAGCTAAATATAACCGTAGTATATTAAGTTATATTATAGTATTATAGTCGAGTTTTAGTATTACTATAGGTAGGTATATAGGTAGGTATAGGGTATATACGTATTTAAGTCTTACGTACCTATATACTTTATAAGCGTATAATATAATATACTATAGTAGTATTTAGCTCGCGGATTAATATATTATAGAGTCGATTAAGCGCTATCTTTTAAGCTTATATAAAAGTTAGTAGAAGTAAAATTAGCCCTAATATACCTGTTTTTACGTAGGTAGGTATATAGGTAGGGTATATATATATTTAAGCCTTATTAAGCCGTATATACCCTACCTAGCCTATATATTCTACTAACTTTATAAGCCTATATCGAACGTAATATAGGTCCGATTTATATATAGTACGCCTTTATAGATACTTTAATAGAAGAGCTTTAATTTATACTTAAAATCGTAATAATAGATATTATAGTAGATAAAAAGTATTATATAAAAATAAGAGGTTTATATAGTTACTTTTCGTAAGCTAACTTTATACCTATTACCTAAAAAATTACTATTCTCCCTTAGATACTAGATAGCCGTTTAGGGGTAGTAGGCTATAATTAGCTAGGGGGTACCGGGGTAGGGTAGGGTCGGGTCGAGAGTAGGGGGCTAGGGGGAAAATCGGCTATATAACCTAGTAGCTAAGGGCTAAGATAAGTTTAAACTTATATAAGTTCTTATTTAAACTTTTACTATTTAAAGTAAATAGTATATTATTAAGCTTTAATTATAAAAGTAATAAATAATAATTCTATAACTTAATATTATTTAGCTAGTTAAAATAGAACTATAATATAATTTCTCCTATCTAGTTTATACGTTTACTTTATTTATTATTAGTTTATAAATAATAAGCTATACTATAAAGTAATTTAGTTTAGAGTTTATTAAATATACCTTTTTAAAACTTTAATAAAAACTTAAGATTTTAATTTAAAATAATTACTTTAAGTATACTCTATTTATTATATAATAACTAAGTAATAAAAGTATATCTTTATCTAGTATAAGTATAACCTTCTTAGAACGCTTATATATTACTAAAAGTATATAATTAAAACTTTTAGAAGTTAGTAAAAGAGTAAAAATAAAGTTAATAGTAAAAGTATAAAATAATATAAATAGAATATCTAAAAGTTATAAATATCTAAATAGTATATATCTCTTAGGTTAATAAACCTAGTATTTAATATAATATAAAAGATAAGATTAAATAATTATAGAAAGTTCTAGTAAAAAGAAAGCTTCTAAGTAAATATTAAAGAGCTTCTAAAATCTAAGATAATTATTTTTATAAATTAAATCTATTATATCTAGTACTATTTTATAAGGTAAATATAAATATATTAGGTAACCTAGAATATCCTTTAATAGTAACTTATATATAAGTCTATCTTATATATTAAATAGTAATTTTACTTTATTCTTTCTAAGTCTAGTATTCTTTTAAATATTAATCTAAATCCTATTTTATATAGTTTTATTATATACTTCTATTAGCTTCTCCTTAAATTCTAAGGATATCTTTACTAAAGTTATAGTATAAACTAGTACTAGTTTAATAGCTAAAGTATTTAATTCTTCTAGTTTATTATCCGGCTTCTTATATAAATCCTTACCCTTTAGTCTTAAAAGAGTATTAGGAATAATATACTTATATTTAGGTTTATATTAAATATTAAAGTTAAACTAAGAAATAAACTCTATAGCTTAAACTATTTAATTATTAGTTTTCTTAGTTAAAGGAGTTATTATTAAATCTAACTTCTTTAATATATTTATAATAATAATATAGTCTATAAATACTACTACTAATAAAACCTTTAAAGATTTAATATAAATTTAAATCTTATATAAAATCTATACTAAGCCTACTATCTTTAATTTAGTAAACTAGTAGTTTTATTCTATTATATTTAATTTATATAAAAGGAATATTATAAGCTAAATTTACTTATTTAAAGGTACTTTTTCTAATAAAGATTTTAGGATCTTTAAGGGTTTTTAAAAACTCTAAATTATAAAGTACTACTATATATTTATTTATATTTAAGTATTTAAAACTATTAATATAATATCTTAGAACTATAATAAATAAGAATCTAAAGAAATACTTACTACCTTTAACTATAATATTATATTTTATAAACCTATTTAATATAGTTTAAAGATTAACTAAATATTTCTTTAAGGTTTAGCTTATATAAATATTATTATTTATATAAATATTTATAAATAGAAGGTTAGTAAATAATATATTTATTTACCTTTATATATATAAGAATATTTTAAAAGTTTATAATAGTATAATTAAATTAAAATTATCTTTTATAAATAATAAAAGTTATAATCTAATAACTCTTTAAATAAATCTACTATTACTAAAAGAATATTATAGTATTAATTATAAATATTTTAGTTTTATCTTATAAATTATTAATAATATTCTCTATAACTAGTATTAGATATATATCTAGTAAAACTATTATATTTAGTTCTTAAATATTTATAATAGTTTAATACTTAATTATCTTATCTAGTATTATTCTTTTTACTATAAATATTATCTAAAAAAAGAGAGTTACTATTCTTATATACTTAATTCTACCTTAGTCTAGAAGCGGTTTTAATATAGTATTTTTAACTACTTTTTTATCTTTTTTACTTAAAAGATAAACTTTAGTATAGCTAGTAACTTTATTCTACTATTCTTTTTTTAAATAAATTTATATCTAAAGGTTTTTAAGAATATTAATATATTCTTTATTTTAAAAAACTATTTCTAATATATTATCTAAGATCTTTATAATCTCTATAACTTTATTAAAAGTTCTATAAATTATACTCTTAAATTAATACTTAGTTTCTTTAAATAGATTTCTAGTAAATATAATTAGCTTAGATTAAATATTATAAAATAAAGTTCTTAATACTAATTCCTTAATTTAATATATAGCTTTAGTTTTATTATTAGTATTATTATTAACTTAAAAATATTATTCTAAGTTAATAACTAATATATAACTTATATACTAGTTCCTAGAAATATAAACTATTACTTTAGTATTATTTTATACTATAATATTAGTAGTTAAGTTATTTATTAAAGTAAAATAGATTCTAATATTATAGTTATTTAGCTTAAGAAGCTAAGCTTATTCTTTCTTTAAAGTCGAAATACTTTTATTAAGTAGTATAAGAACCTTAGATTTAGGTAGTATAACTACTATCTTTTTAGTATAAATAGATATTAAGAGAAAAAGTCTCTTAGATTAAAAAAATAACTTTATATTTACTTTATAACTACTAATTATAATATAGTATTTTCTTTAATCTTAGTATAAGAGTCTCGGGGAGACTCTTAGAGCCGTCGTATAGGTAAGAACTCGTATCGCTTCGTATCGCTTCGTATACGCGGGGAGCCGGCACCGAGAGCCGCACGAGAGCCGTATGCGCACTTGAGCCTCACCTGTATATAAATGGCTACGTAGCTGCATGCGCATATGTCGGAACAACATAAAAATAAGACCGATTTGTAGGGTTAATTAAGTACTGTCTTGTCCCCGATTTATATGTCTTTCCGACCGGTGGAAGTGCCGCTACGTAGGCGTAAAGAGCCGCATGTACCAGACATGCGTGTAGACGAGTTTTAGTGTTCCTACAGCTGACTCATCGCACCCACTTTGACCCACTCTTTCTTTCCTATAGTAGTAACTTTGAATTGACCTTTCCTATAGTAGTAACTTTGAATTCGGCAAATTCTTAGCTACACGAAGGATTCTAGAGTCTCTTTAGGGATCCGAGGAACGAGGAATAAATCTATATCGCGACTCTAGGATTTTTAACTAGATTATATTTTCTTAGGTTTAATATATTAACTATTTATATCTATATCTTTAAGAATTATAATATCTATTTTAATTAGTATTTTAGATATAAGCTTATTAATAATATATACCTTTCTTTTAAAGTTTATAATAACTAGTTTTATAATACTTTTTAAAGTTAATATAGTATAAACTCCTTTAAAGTATATATTTATAAGTATATACTAAATAGATATTACTAAAGTATAACTAATACCTTATAAATAAATAAGTTTTACTTAAATAGTAGTTTTAGCTTATAAAGTAACCTTTATAAGAATTCTTTATTAATAAGAAATATACTAGTTCTTAAATCTATATAAATTTTATAATAATCTCTATTCTTTATAAACTAAATAAAGATAGTACTAACTTAATACCTTTTATATATAAAGCTATTACCCTTTATATTAGAAGAAACTTTTAAAGTAATAACTAGAATCTTAACTTTATTTATAGTAGGTTTCTTACTTACTTCTACTAAATTAGTTTATAAGGTTTTCTAGTACTAAAGAAGGTATAAGTAGAACTAATTATTAGATTAAAATAGTAAGTTATAATATTAATATATTACTTTATTTATAAGTACTAAAGGTTATAAAATTAACTATAAATCTATTAGCTTAGTTCCTAGTTTAATAGCTAACTAAAGTACTTATTCTTTAAAAGTATATAAGTAATTCTTTTAAGTATTTAAATCTATTAGAATATACCTATTATCTTTATACTTAATCTCTAACCCTAGGTTAAAGTATTCTTTATAATAACCTTAGTTATTACTACTATTACTTAAACTAAAGTTCTTTTTTATAATATAGATTTCTTATTCTTAAGTACTTTATTATATATAAAATCTTAGTTAACTTTAACCCTAGTTTTCTTAATCTCTAATTAAACTAAAAGTTAATAATTATTTTCTTATCTTTTATAGTTTTTATAATTATTAATATAATAATTATTATTATTACTATCTAATTAATCCTAAAACCTTAATCTATTACTCTTAGTATTCTTCTTATCTTTTAACTTATTTAAATTCTTATTCTAGTCTTTTAACTTATCTTTTTATACCTTTAGCTTAAATGTAGTATTATATAAATAATTCGAATTTATATTTTATAAAGGGTTATTAGGTTAGTTTATTATAAGTTCTTATTTTATTACCTTACCTAAGAGCTATTATTTAAGAAGTTATTATAAGACTTATACTTAGAACTTTAGAAATCCTTATAAGCTTTTATTATATAATCTTAGTATCTTTTATCCTTCTTATATTTCTCTTTAGCTTAAGTTTATTTAAGTAAAAGCTTAATCTAGTATAGCTTATTAACCTTTTATTAAACCTTAAGTATTATATAATTCTAAATATATATTATTTAATTAAAGAGTCTTAAAGTTAAAGTATTTAGGTTTTCTAGTATTCTAACTTAGTTTAAATTATCTAATTTATTATTTTACTAGACTATAGTTATATTTTACTAAAGTAATAGTATAAGGTTTATAATATCTTATAAATTATAGGGTTTTAAAAGTTACTTAAGTTTATTATAAAATATTAAAATATTTAAATAAATTATAAATTTACTATTACTTTTAACTATAGTAGATTTATTTAAAAAGTTAAAGTATTTAATATTTTTAGACCTTAACTTATATTTAATAATAGCTTATATTTAACGCTATTTCTATAGTTATTATTATTATCCTTATTTTCTTAGATTAACTATATTTTATTTTAGATCTTAAACTCTTAAAAGTTATATTATTAGGTCTTAATAGCGTTTTTCTATCTCTTAATTTTAATTAATTATAAAAGTTATTAACCTCTTAAATTACTTATTCTTTTTAGTTAGTTTTTTATATACTCTAGTACTTCTTTAAAGTTAATATAGTTCTTTATTTTCTTTATTATTAATATCTTTATTACTAACCTCTTATTCCTAGCTAAATCCTCTATTATCTTTAAAGTATTATTTATTAAGGAAATCTATATATAAGGTTACTAAAGTGTAATTATAACTAGTCTAGATTAGGTAGCGTATAGTACGTAATAGCCGCGAGATATATACGTATAACCTTAGGTATAACTACCTTCCCCTCCTTAGTCTAATATATACTATTTAACCTACCTCCTTATCTATTACTCTCTATACCCTAATAAAAGATTATTACTATCTATAAGGGATATTTACTTAATAGGTTATAAGCTCGGGTTTATATAAGTAACCTAGGTAAATCGACTAGTTATATAAACTTACGAATTATAAAGGATTTAACCTACTAGTTTATATAAGGAACTAAATATAAGTTATATAAGGACTTAAATTAATCTATTATATAAGAATAGTACTATATAAGGGTAATTATAATTAGTAAAGCTAAAGAGAGCTTACTACTAAAAGTAACTTAAAAGCTAAAAAGAGTATTTAAATCTAAAGGTTAATAAGTAATTAAATTTACTAAGACGTAGCCTAAAACTATATATATATAACTTAATTTTAAAAATCTATATTAAACTTAAACTAGATATACTTAATCTTAATACCTTAAAACTTAAAATATACTATCTTAATCCCTAGTAAAAATAAATAACTATAATAAAGATATAACCTCTTAAATCTCTAGTCTTATATATAAGAATTATAAATTATAGTTTTATTAAATAACTTTTAAGCTTAAGAGTAAAGAAGTCTTTTACTTAATTAAGAATATAAGATATTAATATATATAGATTTAGAATCTAAAAGTATTAAAGAAGACTTTTATAGTATTAACTATATTTATAATTAAGACTAATAAAATAAAAGTAGTTTAAGGAGACTTAGAAGACTAAAATAAAAGTAATTAACTATATATTCTTATTATTAAGTAAAAATAATTAAGCTATTTAAAATAAGTATATATTAGTTATTTTACTCTAAATAGTACTTAAGACTAAGTTCTTAAAAATAAACGAATTTACTACTAATATATACTTAATAAAGTTATTAATATTTAAATATAATAAGAAACTAGGTATATATAAATATTAAATAAAATTAAAAGAATATTATTAAAAACTTATTACTATAAATCTAGTTATAAAAAATTCTTACTCTAATTTTACCTTATTTATAATTATAACTCGAAAAATACTAACTAGCTTTAGACTAATAATTATAGCTTTATAATTTTAACTAACTTTAAGTAAAAATAAAAAGATTTATAAGTTATTTAAAGTTAAAGAAAAAATAAAAGAATTATCTAACCTAACTAAGAACGTCTACCTTATAAATAAGAATACTTTCTTAGTAGGTAAGAAATATATTACTTTTTATTATTTATATTTAAATATAAATAGGAAACTATTATTTATAAGCTCTATAATAGAGACTACTATATCTAGAGCTACTTAAGAATACCTTACGCTTACTAGCTACTATATAACTATAATTATAAAAAGAAGTCTTACTATCTAGTTAAAGACTCTTATATTAAAAAAAAGTACTTAAATAAGAAGTATCTTAATAAGAAATAATTAAGAAATACTACTAAGAAAGGATATATTATAAATATTAAATCTAAACCTAAGTTTAAGACTTTAAATATAGAAAGTATTAGTAGTTATATACTCTTTATTAAGCTTAGTAAAAATAGGACCCCTTTTACTTAGCTTATTAATACTAGCGCCTTATTATATATATCTAACTAACCTTTACTCTTTAGGTCCTTAAAAAATCTCTATAGACTAATTAGAATTAAGGTTAGTAAAAGAGAAATAATATATAAATAAAAAGATAAAGTAGAATTAGAATATAAAAATAGTTCTCTTATACTATTATTAAATATTCTTTTTATACTAGACCTTAAAGTTAATTTACTTTTAATATAATACTTATACTAGGTAATACTAAGAGTTAAATTTATTAGAAATATAAATAAGTTATATATTATAAATAATAACTATAAGATTATTAGCTTAAGAATATAATATAGAATATATATTATTACTAATATTATATAAGGATTTAAAGAAATTATATTAAATACTAAAAATAAAAGTAATAGTTCTAATAATAAAGCTACTATATAAACTAATAAGGATTAATATCTTAAATATTATAAATAATTTACTTACTTAGGTCTAAAAAAGATTAGTAAACTATATTTAGTTATAACTTTATAATAAAAGATTAAAACCTTAAAAATAAGTTTATATAAAATATATACTTTTATAAAAATATAAAATAAGATCTTAAAAGAACTAGCTAAATAGGTAAAAACTATACTTAAGAGAATCTAATTTAATATTACTAGACTATAGCCTATATTAATATAAGGAAATAGTTAGTTATTTATTATTATTAATATTTACTTTTAATATAACTAGGCTATCTTATTAAAGATAAAAGATAGTATAACTAAGGCCTTTCTTAAGTAGAAAATATACGTTAAATACTAGACTAGTAAGAAGATTAAGTATACTAGATCTAATAATACTCTAGAATTATTAAAAGTTATAAATTAATAGTAAGTTCTTAAAAGAGTTAATACTTAGTTAATAGTAATCGCTTCCTTATACTAGAATAGACTTATAAAATAATTAATTTAAACTATTAAAGGTAATATTTATATAATATTAAATAATATAAAGCTTTTATTAGAATTCTAGAATAAAGCTATAGAAATAGATATATACTTATAAAACTAGATAGACTCTAGCCTAGTAATTAATAGTAAAATAATAAGTCTAATTAAAGCTTTTATAAGTAAAATACTTAGTATTAACTATATTTAGAGATAAGAGAGTAAATATTATTATTATATTAATTATAAAATAATCTTAAAGAAAAAATAATATAATAAACTTATTAACCTAGCTTAAGAAAGTATTTTTATAAGATATATAGAATAAATAAATAAGTATCTTTAAATCTATTTACTAGAATAAGAGAGTATAATTATTATAAGTATTATATAAATTAATAAAGATACTAATAGTAAAGAAGTAGACTTAAAGATCTAGAACTATAAGAATAGTCCTTAGAAAATAATAAATATTATAAAGACTAAAAACCCTTAAAGACGTCTAATAAAGAAGAAAGAACTTAAACCTAAACCGGTTCTAATATTAGTTATTACTTATATAGCTCTTTAAGTACTAATTCTTAAATTTATTCTACTATCTAATATTCTAGTATTTATAAAAGTTAATTTTAAGGACCTATAACTAAGTAAAGAGGTCCTTTCTATATTATTAGAAATACTATAAGCTAGAATATAGCTAATAGGTAAAGGTATTAATAATAAAGCTAAGCTAACTACTTTAGACCTAGTATAAATAGTAGTACTAACTTCTATACCGATTTCTACGCTAGTATAAGCGCTAGTACTAGTACCTATTTATTTTATAAGAGGTATAAAAAGATATACTAAAAAAGAAGTTAAAAGTAAGTATAAAATAAAAAAGATTAAAGCTATAATTACTAAAACTATTTATAAAGATAAGAAAATAGATATTAATAAGCTTAAAGTATTACTAATACTTAAATTAGCGTTTTTAACTAAAGTAGTTACTAGAATTAAAATCTCTTAATTATAGAAAGAAGTAACTAAAGATCTAGTATATACTAAAAGATAGAGAGCTACTATAGCTAAAGAGCTACTTATACTCTACTAAAACTATATATTTATAAAAGTTATTACTCTATAAAGAGTAAATTATATATTATATAAGTAAGTATTTATAATAAAAACTCTTAAAAATAGATTAATTAAGAGATTTAAGACTTACTTAGTTATAAGAGGATTTAGTTAAATCTAGAGAAAGGATTTTAATAAAACCTTTACTTTAATAGGTTATATAAATATATTATAGCTCTTTCTTATAATAATAGTAATTAAAGATCTAGAGTACTACTAATTTAATATTAAAAATATATTTATTAAGTCTTATTTATAAGAATATATATTCTTTAACCTATTATAAAGGGTTATACTACCTTATAAGAAAGTATAGTAAATACTTTATAGTTTATATAGTCTAAAGTAAGCTATAAAAGACTAGAACTAGCTAATATATAATAAATTACTAAAATAGGGATTTATTTAAAGTCTAGTAAATCTATATTTATTTATATATTTAAAGAATTTAGTTAAGCTATTAGTTTATATTAATAATATTATAACTTTTATAAGAATAAAAGCTAAGATTAACTAGTTTACTATATAACTTAGTACTTAATTTAATACTAAACCTTTAAAAGAGATTAGTAAGATCCTTAGTATAAGAGTAACTTATAACTAGAGAGCCTAGTTAATTATAATAGACTAAAAGTAATACTTAAGAAAAGTACTTAATAGATTTAGTATTATAAAAGAATCTATAAAAGGAAAGAAAATACTAGCTATAGACTATAAGAATTTATAATTAGTAGAACTATTTAATAAGTAAATTAATATCTCTAAATATTAATAGATTATTAGAAGTCTAATATATACTATAATCTTTATATATCTAGATATAGCTTTTATACTTAGAAAACTAAGCTAGTATATAAGTAACCCTACTAAGTACTATAGATATATACTAAAATAGCTACTCTAATATATATAATCTATAATTAATACTAAGATTATATACTTAAAGGTAAGGAGAGCTATAAATCTAGTTATTTACTTAGATACTAATTAAGCTACTATAAAGTTAGATTAAAAGAGTATCTCTAGAAGTATTAGTATATTCTATAATAGACTAATTTTATAGTTAAGTAAGAAATAATATACTATTTCTATATTAAGCTATAAATTAGAATATATAATACTTATATCTTATATAAAATAAGGCTAGTAGTTAGGTTAAGTCTTATAAGACCTAGGACTAGAGAAATATATAGGATAAGAACTAAGACTAATCTAGATATATAGTAATAACTAAGGTATAATTATACTTATAAAGAATATATATTTAAATAAATAATTAAAGTATATTAATATTAGTTACTACTNTAATTTTATTTTTATAGATAATATAATTACTAATAGTATAATAAAGCTACTATAATATATTAAGTTTAAGAGGTTTAAAGAGTAAATAGGTCTAAAGTAAGAGAAGAGAAAATTAAAGTTATTAGAATAGTTAAAAGTACTCGAGTTTACTTAAGGGGGAGTATTAAGGAAATCTATATATAAGGTTACTAGAGTATAATTATAACTAGTCTAGATTAGATAGCGTATAGTACGTAATAGCCGCGGGGTATATATATATAACCTCGGGCGTAACTACCTTCCCCTTCTTAGTTTAATATATACTATTTAACCTACCTCCCTACCTATTACTCTCTATACCCTAATAGAAGATTATTACTATCTATAAGGGATATCTACTTAATACTAGGTAATAATATTCTATAAATTAGCTAGTTTCTAAGGTATTCTTATATAATACTAAGTAATTTAGATATATAGATATAATAAACTAAATACGAATATAATAAACTAAGGTTAATACTAAGAATCTATTCCTACTAGTAGTATACTTATTATAGAGTAAGGGATAAGGCTCCCTCGACTTTTATAGAAGTTCTATATAATACTATATAAAGTATTTTAATAGGGTTTATTAGAAACTCCTTTATATACTACTAATAAAATTAAATATATTCCCTACGAGGTATATACTACGAAGAAGATAGTATTCTATTCTAGATATATATATAAGTATATTACTTCGAAGGAATTATAGTAACTAAGAGCTAAGATAATTATATATTACTAAGAAAAAAGAAAAATTATATATTCGTTAGATATTAACCTAGCTAGGTAACTAGTCACCCTTGATTCTAATTAGAACAGCTAGAAAAAAGAAAAAGAAAAGAAAGATAACTCCTTCCCTTCCTAGCCTTCCGCGTATACTATGCTAGAACCAACCAACCAAACACCCCGACCGAATTCCAAGCCTCATTCATTTTACATCCTATGCTCATCATACATGCTTGATTCCAACCCCAGAACAGAGAGACTCGCCAAAGACACACCGACCCCAAATCCAACCCCAAACCCAGCCCCGCTTCCCCATTCCCTACAATATACAAATGAAAGAAAACAATACCTTCACAACGCTCCTACCTATCGCCCAAATCCAGCAAAAGCAAAAGAGAAAAGGAAAATCCCGTTCGTGGGTAATTAGTTCAACTTCTACTCTTCCAATCTAAACATCCTCCTAAGCGCCCCAAACTTCTTCTTCTTCCTCCCCGGCACCACTCCAAGAATGTCCACCCCACCTAGTCCCGTAGCAGTATGTCGCCGATTCCCCAGCCCGGGTCTATCATCACCCCCGGCGGTGGGTTCCGGTTCATCAGCAGTCCCAGACGTACCAGGTCTCCTGCTCTCATCACCCATCGGTGGTGCAGCCAAGGGCCAATCACTTCCAATTCCAATCCCATTCTCTGTGTTACCGCTGACTCTCCTCTCAGAGGGATTTCTCTTCTGTAATTTGGGAGATGTTGGCCGCTCAGAGACTTTCAGCGTCGCGAGGTCGGATCGACTCCGTTCCAACGGCGTATCCCTTCTCGCGGGACTCTCAGCTCCGCTCTTCCTTACTTTGGAACTAGGATCGGCCTTTTTTCTCCGCAAAATGTTCATGAAACTGCTCCTTCTTGCGGTATTAGGTCGCGTGGATGATCCATTCGCAGCAACGGGACTCATAGCTTCTCTCCCACTACCCGACCTGCGGAGAAAGCCAGATGCCAATATACCACCCTCATTCGACTTGGTATCCCTTTTAGATGCCCCGTTAGATTCAACTGTTGTCGCAGCCTGGGCGGCATTGGGAATTGGCCTCTCGTCATCGGAGTCAGGAAGATCACTAGAATCGCCATCTTCAGTTCCAAAACGCCTCGGAATTCCACGCACTGGAGCATTCGACGGCATCGTCTTGTGAATTCCATTTGATCTCGGGGGCAGTGGCTCGTCGTCTTCATCAGAAGAGTCATTGAAGCGACTTCGGAACGCTGGTCGATCATCTTCCTCGTCACTCGAGTCGCCGAACCTGCTCCCAGATTTCTTGGCTTGGCTCTTTTTTGCCTTGTTTACGGATCGACTAAATCCAGGTAGACGAATTGGAGACTTAGCACGAGCTGGAGGCCCACGAAGCGTGGGACCTGAAGTGGAAGGGCGCATCGAGTTTCTCATAAAACTTTGAGGAGAAGACGGTAAGGGGGGTGCCTCGTTACTGCTAAATGGACGGCGCTTGGTAGGCCCTGGTGATAAAGACCTTAAGCTGAAACGACTTGCAGGAATGGGGGATTGTTTTCGACCACTGTCTACAGAACCTCGCATAGAACTCCTAAAGCGAGGTACGTCAGGAGAAGCCTTATTGGCACGCTTGAAACTGCTATCGCTATCCGCTGAGCCTTTTCTTCGAAGGGTAGGCGCTGGCGGCGCAGATGGCTGCTTCATAGCGGCTGCAGCTCTTTGAGCTGTCAATTTTCTTATCATAGCATCAACAGCCTCGGGGTCTGGCTTGTATTCATCCATGGTGCGAGTCGTAGGGAGGTGCCTTTTTTGCAAAGTTCCTCGTGGCTCTACAGATTGAGACCCACGTGGAGAATTGGGCTCGACACCAGGACTTCGCATCGACTTTCTCACATGAGCTTTGGTGGGAATATCCTGGGGCGTAGGACGCATGGAAGACCGGAGTGGAATAGGCTGCTCATTATCCTTCGTACCAGGCGCAATCATGTAAGTTCTCTGTTTATTAGGTGCAGATTGCCGAGGCGCTGGAACACTAGCTGGCGGAGACGACTTCACAGGCGCTTTCTTCTTAGGTTTCGTGGGCGAAGAAGGGGCACTGTCGGCTTCTGCTTCAAGCTCCAATTGTCTCTTTTTCTCTGTAGAAAGACCTCTCCAGTATTCTTGGGCCTTTTCCCAACCATCATCTTTTCCTGGCCCGCCTGTTTTCTCAATAAGCTGACGGTACGCCCTCTCCTTGGTAGCCTTTGAAGTTGGGCTATCAGGTGGGGTGGTGAGGGCAGTTTCAGCGCCGGAGGTAGAAATGATAGGGCTGTCAACAACAGCATCCAAGGACATGAAGCCGTCACCATCAAGTTCCTCAGCAGCATCACTGTAGATGCTGTCACCTTCAGATTCCTCACTTTCTTCGATGATAGCCGTCGTCTGGTGCCGAGCACTAGTTCCTGCAAGAACGGGCGAGCTAAGCGGAGCGACAGCTGCTGGTGTTGCCACAGGAGTTTCCACCATAGCCGACGTACTAGGATCATTCTGTTCTGAGTCTGAGTGCTCATCGCCCCACCCCCCTGGCATGTCTGGCCATTCCTCCATCTTTTCCGTGGCCTCTATGGTAGGAGTTGCGCCAGTGATGGAAATACCTGGAACTCCCTCCTCTTTGGAGTCTGGCTCATCGAGGTCTGCCAGGTCTGTGGAATTTTCTGCAGTATGCTGGGAGGTATCAATGTGAAGACCACCATTGCCGGTCTTGCCATTCTCGGTTGGGCTATTTACTTCTGCGTCCTCGAATTCATCTCCGCTCCCGACGCTGCTATTCGTATCTGAAAGGTAGCCATTACCTTCAACAGATGTGACCTGTGGTGGTAAGGGTTCCCCCGTAGGTAGTGGTTCCCGAGATTTCGATATGTTTGCCGCATTTTTCATCGCTGCGTCTTGAGCTAGAATCGACCCGGCTATAAAGTCGTTGGATGGACCCAGAGGATTTTCAACATTTTCAGCAGTAGGTGGAGTCGCAAGCGGCGGAGATGGAACGGTAGTTTCCATACCTTCAGTCATGGTGGGCTTGATGAGTGGCCGTTCCGGAGTAACATCTCGTTGGGGCTTCTTTTCTCGCACACTCCCAAAGGAAGGCAAAGCTGGCCTTGGTTTCATAACCTGGCCATCATCGTCGTCGAAAGAAGGTGCTTCCTTCTTCTTTCCTCTACTTATGCTGAACCACGACCTCCTCGTTTGTGGACTTTGCACGATTGGAGAGTCCAGGGTGACAGTTGGAGCAGCCGATCCCACAATTACGTTAGTTTCATCAAAACTAACACGGTTGGCCTTCTTTCTGGGAACCGCAAGCTCCTCCGGACTCTCATTGGATATGCTTCCGTTATGTGTTTCTGACGCAAGTGGTGATGACCCTCGAGCAGCTCCTGGATGCTTCAACGCAGATTTGCGAGGGGATATGGACCGCGGCGGAGGTTGGTGCTTCACAAGTAGGTTTTCGGATGGTGACTTTGCAAAGTGTGTAGCTCGTACTGGGCTCACAGAATTTACCCGATCACCTCGAATGCTTCCTTTGGCGGCTGGTGTTAGCTCGTCCGCAGGAACCTCCAGAGTCACATCACTGGCAGGTATACTTTGCTGCGATTGCCGATCAAGTTCGGGCGAAATACGGCCCTTGCCCCTCCCCGCGACGGATCTTGGTAGGGTTTGTGGAGAAGTTGTCCGGTATCGTGTGGTGTTCGTTTCCGACTTGGAAACATCCTGCTGCGCCTTCATTGGGGTATCATCTTCCTCCTCCTCCCTCTCTCTTTCCTCTCTTACAGTTGATGGCTTCTTAACGAGTGGCGAACCCTCCTGATTATGTGATGCTGTAGCGTGAGTAGTATAATCGTCATCTCCATCTGACGAATTTGGTATATATGATGCCTGATCGCTTTCCGAATCGCTCGAAACTATTTTCTTCTTCTCCCGCCCAGGCGACTCTTGGACACTTCGCGAAACAGCTTCTGGTCTGGTTATTCGATCTGATCTTGATTCCTGAGCCCTCTTTGGCACTGATTTTTGTACGGTTGCAGCTTCCATGGCATCTATAGCAGTTCCCCTCGGTTTTGCTCCCATTGTCTTGTCGGCAAGATGTGTTCCTACTGCTTGCTTTGGCGCAACTCTTTTCTTCTTCTTGACGGGTGCATTCGCTGCGTCGTACATTCGTTGCTCAATAGCCCATACCTCCGCTTGAGGTAGAAAACTTCGGGTATTGGGATCATAGACAAGACTGTTGTTAGTAGGGGAGGTAATCGTTGGCGGTTTTACCCTTTGAGGTGCTGATGTTAGCCGTCTGTGTGTGAAAATGGGTGACGCAGGTCTTGAGCTCGTAGGCAAAGAAAAATTGACGGACCCTCTATGCGACGGAGTTCCACCTCTCTCTTGTAGACTAACTAGACTCGAATCTCTCTGTCCCGCTCTCCCATTGCGCGGTGCCATCGTCGGTCCCAAACTTGATCCTCGTCCGCTCGGTTTATTTGGTGGAGGAGAGGCGACACGCACCGGGGATACATCCAAGCTGGCCGCTCGTCGATGGGATTTCTCTGGAATGGCTGGCCGTATGTTCTTTGGGAGTGCAGGAACCGGCGGTGCATCTACCGCACTAGGTACTGGCTGCGATGACCGTAAGGGAGATGGATCTCGGAAGGTCCTCTCCGACATGGAACTCGAACTTCCCCTCCGTTCCAAGGAAGGTTTTCCTGAACCCGCACTGCCCGTAGAAGCTACCGAGCCAGCTCGTCTTATGGTCCTCTTGGTCTGTACATCGGCGACGGATGTGGGAGTGGTTGGCCTGGATCGCAGAGCTGCGGCGGCGGCAGCGGAGGATAAAGAAGCATTCGATGTGCGGTTGTTCAGGAAAGCTTGCGCCGCAGCGACGGCCGCGTTGGAATTGACATTTGGACCGTTGAGGGGCTATATAGATCGATCTCGTTAGTCGTCTTGTCTCTGTAATTAGGCTGTGGATAGGGTTCCGTCGTAGCGTTGCCATGGGCTAGGCCAGCGCTCCGACTGCGGTCCTGCAGTCGTCGCATCGCGAGGATTTCTGGGTAGAGGGTTCGAGCATGTATCATGGGAATTAGCACCTACCGGGTTCGAGGCGGCTCTCCGCCTTCTGTTCCCAAACATGGCGAGGTTTGGGGGGGTCGGCGTAGGACCTCTGCCAATAACGGCTCAATCAAAACACGAAGCTATCCACATGGACGAGAGAAGGTTGTTGATCAGATCGTGAAGGATGAGGATTTGGTAACCAACATGGAGTGCTCGTTTCAACGGTGGCCCGGGTATGACGACGGCACGGCGGGCTTTTTGGCGAGGGATGGAGCTTGATGCTGCTGGGATGAGGGATTCACTGGGCGTGTGCAACGTTGTTGTGCTGGACACAATTACGACTAGAGTGGCTAGACCGGGAATCTGCTTGCGGAAGGGCACTTGGCGATCGGTTGCAATGCCCTCGATGCGACGTGAAGGACGATGACATGTATATATATATATATATTATTGGGACTGAGTACGGAGTACACTATGTGTAGATGAACAGAGTACACAATGTGCAGATGAAGACGACGAGAAAGCAATCAGCAGATGTTATGGCGGAGACAGAGAGAGAGTTCTTGGTTGATGCACCAAACATTACTCGCAGTCGAGGTTGGTGGATTGGCTGCCGCAAATGAGAGTGAGAGTGAGAGTGGCCATTTGCATAGAAGCATAGGTAGGTGCATACAGCATACAGCATATAGCATACAGCATACAGCATCCAGCATACAGCATCCAATAGCTGAGCGCTAGTACTTAGCTGAGCGCCGCGCCTGTAGCTACGGTAGGGGAATGTGGTGCCCAAACAATTGCCATCTTCGCATGTTGATGTGTCTCCATACGCAAATGGAGACATGGCTCCGCAACCACCAAACACGGACACGGAAGAGTTTCAAGTGGCAGGACAGCTAGATGTGTCTAGGTAGATTAGATACATGTTCCATCATCATTTGGTCGGAGGGTCTTTCCGGTTTGGCATATAATAGTAGACTATAGCAGACTCGTTCCTTCCACCTAGGTCTTCCACCTAGGTATCATACTGACACGGACACTGTAGCTTTGTCCATAGACGGGTCTAGAGTCAGCCATGACGTCGTTCTCAAAAAGGCAAGTGCAGGAAGGTGCAGGTGCAGATGCAAATGCCGATGTGGAGATTTATGGGCCATACAAGTACAAGTCCTTAGTAAGCCTTCAAGCAGCGGAACCCGGAAGAAGCTGACCTGGCACGTGCCCAGTACGTGCCCAGTGCCCAGGGCACCCCTTGAGCCCGACCCCAACCCTTTTCTACAGGAGTCGACTTGAAGGATGCGCGAAAGCATACACATTCTCGTATATACGGAGCGTATACCTACCTATAGGCCTACCTATAGGTACCCAGCTATGTTCCAAGCGAGCTACACTTGACTTGGTTTCTGTGGACGGAAAAGTAGTTGTGATGTCGCCTACTGGACACCTCTCAAAATTGCCGAGGTTCTTGGGAATGACTCTGGCCGACGTGTATTAAATCTTACTAATAGGTAGACAGTAACGATATTGTCCATACAACACCATTTTCGAAGTTCCTAATACAGGAACTTTATTGAGATTGCCAGTTCAGCTCCATTCTCAAAGTTTCACATAAAGTACAACTATTACCACAATTCAATTCTCCCAAGTTCACGTAACTACTCGTACACAACCACATCCCAATTGTAGGTTGATTGACGCAAGAACAAAATGACAACCCCACCCCCTCTACCCCTCCATCCAGACATCAAGCAATCCTACCTCCCAACCCACGACCTAACATACCACACTCTCTCCGCCGGTTCACCATCTAATCCTCTCATCCTTCTCATCCATGGATTCCCTGAACTCGCTTTCTCATGGCGCAAGATAATGGTCCCACTTGCAGCCGAAGGCTACCATGTAGTGGCCTTTGATCAACGAGGCTATGGCTTCACAACAGGTTGGGATACTCGTTCCTTCGATGAGGTAGATATGAAGACCTTCTCATTCATAAGATTGGTTCGGGATGTGGTTGTATTGGTAAATGCTCTGGGTCATAAGGAGGTGGAATGTGTCATCGGTCATGATTTTGGAGGGCTGACTGCGGGAACGTGTTCGTTGATTCGGCCTGATGTATTCAAATCGTGAGTGGTTTTCTCTCCAGAGATCAAGACCTTGAAAATAACAAATCCCAGTGTAGTAATAATGTCCCACCCCTTCAAAGGTGCTCCACCTCTCCCCTCGGCTCCCAATTCCACTTCTGCCCCAGGAGGGAAGAAAGAAGACGTCCACCAAGCACTAGCCTCTCTAGATCCTCCCAGAAAACACTACAAATGGTACTACTCCACCCTCCCCGCAGCATCAGAAATGCTCAACCCAAAGGAAGATCTACACACCTTCCTCCGCGGTTACTTTCACCTCAAATCCGCCACCTGGACCCCCAACAACCCGCATCCCCTCTCCTCCTGGTCCGCTCCTGAGCTCTCCCAACTCCCAAGCTACTACACAATGCCCCTCCACGCCTCCATGCGCGAAGCAGTATCCCTCTCCATGGCCGGCGAAGACCCTATTGCTAGCACCTCCTGGCTCAGCGAGCAGGACCTCGCAGTCTACACTGAAACCTGGGCGAAAACTGGTTTCCAAGGTGCCCTGAATTGGTATCGTGTTGCCACAAATCCTGCCAGTTTGGCCGAGTTGGAGGTTTTTGCTGGGAGGACCGTTGGCATTCCGGCGCTGTATGTGGCGGGTGAGAAGGATTGGGGGAGTTATCAGGAGCCTGGCGCGCTGGAGGGGATGGGGAACGTGTATACTGATTTTAGAGGTGTGGTGATGGTCAAGGGAGCTGGGCATTGGGTACAGCAAGAACAGCCTGAGAAAGTGGTGGAGGTTCTGCTTAAATTCCTGGGCGATGTTAAAAGGGGAAGGGTTAGTTTTTGAGGGTGAGTGTGATGGGATGAGATAGGGGATGACCAACTCATTGAGTACCTTGTTGACTTGATTGGGATTTCATGGATGGTATTCGGCATTTCTCCTTTTGCTGCACCTTCATGGTTGTTTCTTGTCATGTCAAAGATAATCCACTCTATCCCTTCTTTAGAGGAAACCAAAGAGGGAATCAACCAGCTTCTCATTGGGTCTATGTCTGGCTCATACGAGTATTCGGACCGTGAACCCGAGAAAACTACTAGTCTTATTTGGTAGACAGTAAAAGTGGCAGTGTGTCTCTTGTCATCCTACTTTTCTCGTCTACTGCGAGGTATCGGTAGGTGGTCCCCAACTTATCATTGAAGGAATAAGGTGACTTCTGACGGGGTTGCTAGTCTCGCGGAAGTCGAGGAAAGCTCGTTGTTCCACCCTTCTGCTACGTTAACTTGACTACAGTATTTAACTCAGATATTCATGGTAATTACTTCGATTGCCTTCAAGTCACCTATTGGCCATCTCAACTGTTAAGCGAGCTAGTGTTCTTTTGATACAAACGGCAATCTTGGACCACGAATCAGCGAATACGTATGGAAGTTGCCGAGAACAGCGAGGTCCCTTTTTCTCACTTTGATCCTTGGATTTGGTTGGACCATTTCACGAAAGCACCTTGAAACACCTGCAATATTTGGCCGTCAAGCTTGCAGTCATCTTCGTAATACCTCGAAAGATTATCGACCCCAATTCTCTTACGTTCGTTGAATTGGTCCACGCACCTTGGTGTTATCAGAAAGATTAGAAGAGAATAGGGTAGAATAATTTGCTACTGGTGCGCCAATCGGTTCAAAGGACAACCAGAATCTTCCCATCAGCAACTTTTCACTACAGTACATCAGGTTCTTCTAGACCAGATACTCAGAAGGTTTCAATCTTTTCTTTTGTTGGAATGGCGTCCATAAAATGGCATACCTTAGAAGCTTAGTCTAACGTCGTGGAACTAGTCAATGGCCGTATGTGCTATTATTGTAGCTGAGAGGTTTCGTGCTTAGGCACTACTTCCATCGGAGTCGGACCAGCTTCCCACCTTCGCTGAACAGTGTTATTTGCCACCACACAAGCACGTCTCAGTTAGTTGAGTCTTACAGCCATAATTATGCAAAACCGGCCTCTCGAGAGGTGTGTAAATTGATACCGTCGCAGCCGCTCCGGTATCACTTCCAAGGCTTGATACAGCAAATGGAAGATTCTACAAGTTCGTCCGTAACGTGATGTCAGAACAAGTCCTGCGACTCATCTCAGTATAATAGCTTTAGGTGGTTCTGCTGGATGAAACCGGATGTTAGATTGCTATTTCTCACGGTTATGACGATTTTAGGGACGGCATGAAGGTTTTACAGTACAAACCAGGCGCGGTGTTTCCGGAAAAGGTGTATTTTCAGATGAAGAACGGGACTGTTTTACTAACGCTCTTAGCCCTAAGACCCGCTATTTAGCAACAACGTCCAACGTCCTGTTAAAAGACTGTATTATAAGTGAATCAACCTTTTATATATCCGAGCTTAGTTTCTAGAGTTGAGTCCAATTAACCTTTCCCGGAAACACAGCGCCTGTGTCTGTAGTTTCCAAAACGGAGCTTCCCGCGCAGACGTTACTAGAGAGTTCCGCACTATCTACGCTCGAGCTAACGTACTTGCAATAAATGTTCAGCTGCCTTTCATTTCTTGCGATTGGTCGGAGATGGGCATACCAAAGAAAGGCATCGGGTTGGCACGCAAGGCACGTTGGGCAAGCGGTGTTGTGCGTGACTTGCAAGTGAACCACGATGGCCAGGTCCCGAATACGTTGCATGCCTGGTTTTACAAGTGAAAGGAGATTGCTTGTCGGCGTCTTCTGAGAAGGACTTCGCTCGGTACTACTTCCAGTTTCCCTCCGCCGTCAACGGTTTTTCCTGCAATAGCAACACGCTTCCCAAGCCCTATCGGTAGTCAATAAGCTTAACATCTAAGTTAAGCTCGAACCGCTAGTCTGGCACCGCATAGCGTTGCGTCACATCACCTAAACTTTGCTTGAATATTGATTATTTCAGAGTCAGATCAACACCAAACGCTCGAACTATCATAGAACATGGATGGTCCGTGATGAGATCTAGCCGATGATACATTGTTCAGTTCCCCATCAACTCTTCTTCTTCTCACACCTCCCGATGTCGATTCTGCGCCCACCACTCTGTAGGATGCAGACGTCAACTTCAAATGTCCTTCAGTGTTTGCCACCGAATCAGGACCCATCTCGAAGAGAATCCACAGATTCGAATATGTCAAATACATCAACACAAATCTCCACCATTTCCACCATTCCCACCACTTCAACCAATTCAACCATTGCGCAGCCTAAAAGGGAACACACAAGAAAAGGGGGCCCTCGGTCTCGCGGAGGCTGCACTACATGCAAGTAAGTAAACACTCGAGGTGGAAGTGCCATTTGCCATCCTACTCCAAGCTGACAAGAAGACCAGGATTCGAAGGGTCAAGTGCGGAGAAGAAAGACCAGGTAAGTCGGGAAATATGTTTCTACATACAAGTATTCTAAACTCTTCTCCACATTCAAGGCTGTCTGAGATGCGAAAAGTTTGGGATGAAATGCGACGGGTATACGAATACAAAAATTAAACGAGCGCCACCTCGAGCTCTCCGAAAGGAAAAGCCTGACCGACCACTCCCCCTTCCCATCGCTCCAGCCTCAAGAGTTGCCGTCTCGTCACCATTTCAAGACCAAGTCGAGTATCAATACTTCCGGTTGTTCTGTGACGAAAGCTCGGAAAGGTTTTCGGATAGCAAGGATAATTATTTCTGGAAAATTGTGATTCCACAGGCGTGTCATGCCGAAGATTGCGTCAAAAAGTGCGTGATTGCACTTGTCGCATTAGATAGAGCATACCGCTCGCGGCAACTATGCTTGGAGTCAGAATCGGAGTCTGTTGCTTCGGAAGATAGTAGTAATCAGAGTCTTAGTGGGGACAGGTTTGCATTCACAGGCTTCATTCTGATATTCTGCTAATCGCAAGTTCACAGCTATCACAGGCACCGCAACTACGCTCTACGCAAGTATGGGCGCGCCATCTTGGGAGTACAAGATATGATGGAGAGAGGCACGAACAATGTACGGCTTGCTTTGATAGTGGCCTTTCTTATATATTCTTTCGAGATTCTGGACGGGAATATTGGCTCAGCAATCAACCAGTTATGTTCTGCAGTTAAACTCCTGTACAGGGACCCAAGATTCCAAGAATTCAGCCGCTCTTCCGTTTCCACTCGGCTCCCGACAGTTGATAGCGACATTTCCACGGCCATGTCCCGCATCTGGTTAGATTGCACCAAATACACCCGGGTCGAAATCAAACGAAATTGTCCCAATGACATCCGGAAGAAACAGAAAGAGCTGGCTGAGCTCCAACCAAATCTCATTCCATTCAGTACACTGAGGGAGGCTCAGGCCACCTGGGACGCACTGGAAGGAATTGTTTCCGCTGCGCTGCGTGGAGGTGGGAATCTGTCAGAGACCAACAAAGAAACCGATGTGGTCAAAGCGATGCAAAGATGGGCAGCAGCATTTGAACCGATCATGAGACAGGCACAAGCCTGTGAGCGAGAAAGCGATCTCGTTGGAACGCTCAGTCTACGGGCACAATGGCTACGTTGTCAATTCGGGCTACTGATTCGTACCGGAACTTGGTCAATATCGCTCCGGGACCAGATCTTCTCCATATTCAAGGAGTTTGTTACTCTAGGACGCTCAATTGTAGAGAATCCTTCTTTCCAGAGGGGATATACCGTTGCTACTGGAATGATGCCCATTCTCTTTGTCGTTGCTCTTCGATGTCGTCGCACACAGGTTGGGGAAGACGCCCTTGAGGTTTTAAGGGATATGAGGCCAAGACGCGAGGGATTTTGGTAAGTCTTCCTTGTCGTAGTCAAGGACACGATATGAATTCTACGGAGCAACGATATTGTTGAAAGGGATAGCACTGACTGATTCTATAGGGATAGCGTAAACTCAGTAAGAATAGTGGAGAATATGATACATTCACGAATCTTTGACGATTTCCTCACGCAAGAGGATTCAGGTACCAAATTGTTCCACAAGGACTACATAGTTGGAATTGTATACACACCCTCCAACGAACATATCGATGAAGTAATATCCGATATCTCGCAAAAATATCTTAATGACATGCGAAACTATACGCCGCCAGTCAGTAAAGTAAGCTCTTCAAACACGTGAAACTCCATTGCTGTAGCCTTTCTAATTGGTGAACACAGGTCTCGTCTGCCGCGAAGCCGATACCGCAAAATCGGATGGAAGAGGAGCCTGTGAGTGATCCGGAAGATATGTGTGGGGAGGGAACGGAGTCCGAGAAGGTGTCTAGATTCTATAGCGGTATCGCTAATGCTATGAGTTTTGGGTTTCGGGTGGTGCTGGCGGATATTTTTGCAGGGCCGCATAAAAGCGTTGTTCCGAGGTAAAGTGCAAAAGTCTACCTGCTGACCAGAGTTATGGAGTAGTCATTCAAGAAAAGATTTCTTCGGCTAATACAATCCCTCGACTCTAGTCGAGAATCTTGATGTTTTGCGTGAACCAATCTTTATATCATCCTAAAACCAGCAGGACTACTTGAGACGCTACTTTACTTCGTTAACAGTGGATTCTTTCTTTTCGGTAGCTGTTTCAATCGTCGCTTTGCGTACAAACAAATGAAATTTGTGCTGTCTAGATGACAGTGAATTTCCCAATATCGATAGTTACGAGTATGACACAAATTGGCCAATGGTAATGTCACAATCTCGTTCTATCAGCCTCTGCACATACAGGGGGGTTTCTGACCTCCTAGGTGGCAGAATATCTTTATCCCCAAAATTTGCCTATATAAGAAAAATGAATATAGCAAGAAAGCATCCCTTCAAGGCCTGGCTAAGATGAAAAACTAGATGAAACTGAACTTTTGTGCTCTTTTGGGTAGGGACGATCACTGGACCTCATTATAATAGGTTATTATGAGCATATCTCGAACGCCGAAGTCCTTGAGTTTTCGTGTGTTTTGGTGGAGAACAGGGGTTAGCGAGGGCAGTGGGGCGGCCTTTGCCAATCCTTTGCGGTGAATAAGAGAAGTGGCAGAAGATTCTATCCTATTAGCTTAATTTAGTAACACCTATTTCGTTATTCCAATTACATTGCCCAGTGAAAACAAATGAACGAAATTCGAAAAGGAATGTCTACAACTTTCCTTCTCTACTGGTGCCAACCTTCTGCAGCCAGTATATGGGAGAAAGACACAACAGTGGAATAAATCGGTCGCACTCATTACAGCACGCAAAACTACGATCATTCTGCTGCCACTTTCCATGTTCACATACACAGGTGAGGAACTTAGCAAATTGTGTTGAATAGCCCAAGAACAGCTCCACACCCGCCAATCAACTGGTAGTAGTGATCAACATTCTATAAAAAGAGTTGATGCTCTGTGGTACCGAATATCCCGTGGAGTATCACCTTCCTGTTAAGCTGATACATAGGGTCCCCATTCCACTGGCTTTGGGTTTATTGTAACACCCTAACATTTACCGAAAGAGAAAGCTCTAGAAGCTCATTTCCAAAACATTACTTGGCAGTGTTCTAGATCAAATCACCTGGTTGCACTGGGTATGACTGATGTATCGTTGTTTAGGCTTGGTTTAGGTGACGATACTAAGGCTTGCGCACCATTTCGATATCACAAACTGTCCCAGCAGTTGCCAGCACGTTGTGTGTGATCGTAATTGTGTCACTTCGTTGGTCAAGATAGGCTGCAGTTGGCGGTGAAAGGTATCGAGTGTGTTGTTGAAAAGTGCGGAGTAAATCAGCTTGATGCAGAAGGGCTGCATCTTTAATGGTTCCATTCGCAGAAGAAAATGCTTGATATCATCAAACTACACCTTTGATATTGGTTCTTTTGTATCGTGACATTCACTTGGTGAACCTCATTCACCAAGGACAGTGGAGGAAACGCTCCATATTAGGTAGTCTTACTTCTTTAAACACCGTGTAGCAAATACAGCATGACTACCTATCGTCTACCGGCTCTTGAGCTTGTAAATCATGCCTCTCTCGTCGTATCTGTATCCAAAAATCAGCACAGCCAAGCCAGTACAACTCAGTAACACATCGCCAAGTTTTAAAATCTTACAGTGAAGCAACACCACATCTGTTATCTGTCTCACATCACAACATCCACATACGTTTTTCATCCCTACCAAGAATCGGGCCAAGCTCAATGAAAAGCCACCCCGATAAGCCAAGATTTGTTGAAATGGAGGCCAAGGAGGATGTAGTCCACCAAAGACGTACAGATCTACCGCCAAGTCAGATGATCTCCCCGATATGCATATTCCATATTTTGACTCGAAAATCGTGTTACAAGGAATCATATATATAAATGAAGGGGAGAGACGTTCCTTTTTTTTTTCATTAAGTCATCAACCAGCAAGTCCTTAATCCAAGCCACTTCCAAAAGAAACTCATAGACTCTCATAACTCCTTGAAACCGACGATAGAAGCACAAACAAAATGCCACTACCAAACCACCAACTCACTCTCTCTGGAGCTTGCAGATGCAATTCAATCCTCTTCGAAATCGACATCCCATCCTACAAAACTCGACCGACAGAAAACAAATCCAACCAAAGGCTCCCGCTCATCTTACCGACCACCAATCGCCACACGCACGTGGGCAAAACAAACGTTCTCCTCATACATTCTTCCCAACTCACGGTCTCATTCCCACCGACGACCCCACCCCCAACAACAATACAACCCCACACGTTCCTACCGCTCTTGGAGCCCAAACCCACCATTCCACCAAAGCCAGCGCGAGAATGGAACTCCATCATGCCCATGCTGCAAGATGCGAATCTCCGGTGCTCTTGCCTAACGATCAAAACTGTCGATTCAAAATCCAAAGTCTCTTGTTCAAGATGTGGGACAAAGCTTTTTGTGCCTCTGAATGATGAGATTATGGAGCTGCCTATCAAAACTTTGGTGACGGAGGGATTGAGAGAGGAACATCAGGAGTGGCTACTTCCTGAAAGGGGACTTCAATGGGATGGCAAGAGTATTATTGTGGAAGAGAGGATCAAAGACAGAGGTGCAGATGAGGGGGTGTTGAAGGATTATGGGAAAGCAAGGAGCGAAGGGTTATATGGAAAGGTTGGAGCTTGAGGCTTCGCTTTCAACCAACAGATTACGGATGATTGCTAAAACTATTGGGATATATAATTTATAGGTAGCAAGCTCGCTTACGGCTAATAAGTTCATGTGAGTTGGAGTTAAAACGGATCTTAATACCGATTTGTTTTATTTTATTCCTTTGCTGAAGGAAACGTTATATGATGATTAAGATGTTCCCATCCATGGAGAACAAACATTAGGAACTAGTGACACCATTGCAAGAAATCCCCCCACAGAACTTCAAAAAACTCGGACACATCAGTTGTTGGGTACTACATTAAGTGAAAATAAAAGGATGTCGAAGATCTCAATGTGTCCCCTTGATTATATCAGCCGCCTTCTCCGCCTGACCATAAACCCCAGCTTGTAATACTCCCGCCTGAATCAACGGAATGATACTCGCATCTACAACCCTCAATCCTCCAAGTCCATAAACTTTCAAGTCACTGCCCACACAACCTCCTAACTTCTCTGGCATCATCGCACAAGTACCAACGGGATGCGCAAGAGAAGGAAGTAAAGGTCCTGCTTTGAGTGCAGCAAGAAGCTGTTCATCGGTCTGGTATTGAGCACCTGGTGATACCTCAATTGGATTGAAGTGTGCGAGTTCAGGGGAATCCCAGAAGGCGCGGGCGTATTTTACTATCGCAAGTATGATTGAGGTGTCGGTTGGGTTTTGAAGGGTGTTGAATTGGACAATTGGTAGCTCATGGGGATGCGTCAGATTCAGAGTTATGGTCCCGCGAGATGTGGGTTTATGAAACGGCACTGGTGCTGCACCGTTCCCTCGATGAGGGTATCCAACCACGCCTGATGTTTCCGAAGTAAATCTTCTCGCAAGAATCTTTCGTTGGGCTTCATACCCTCGCAGAAGCGGAGGGTATTTGTAGCCGCTTGGCAGAAACTCAATTGCATTTTGTGCCAGATAGTTTGCGGCTATGGGGCCAGCGGCAGTCGTAATCTGGGGTAGCGAGAGAAAGGCGGTCATGCCAGAGCGTCCCGAAGCGATCGGTCCGGTACGGCTCGTAAAGTATTCTTCCCAAACACTGGCATTGTACGTAACGTTGTTGAAAATGGAGTCAGGGTTTGGGAATAACTGATTCGATAAATTGAATTGCATGATGACGGTAGGATGATCTTGTAGGTTTGCGCCAACAGCTTGGAGATCCTTTTTAACTTTGATACCGGCCGCTTCCAGAACTTGCCTGGGACCAATACCACTCACTTGCAACAGTTGAGGCGTCTGTACTGCTCCGGCTGCAAGTATGACTAGTTTGCAAGACGAAGTTAGCTTTTCGCTCTCGTCATCGGGAATCTTAAGAACGGGGTTGCGAAGTTAGAATAAACAAAGTACAAACCTTCCTTCTTCGCATAAACTTCAGCCACCTCTTTATCAGCCCTAGAAACGATCTTCACTCCCCTCGCAGTAAGACCACGAAACAAAATCTCGCTAACTGTCTGTCCCGTCAGAATATGAAGATTCTTCCGCTTCCTACAAACACTATCATAATACGCCCTCCGACTCGTATCTCTCACCCCCTCGCTACTATCAACCGTGCTATCTACCCAACCTACACCTGGCCATTGCCCATTATTAAAGTCCCTCTTCTTCTCAACACCCTCCTGAGCATACCACGCATTCCAAAAGCTCAACAGATCCGGGTAAATGAAGTCATCAATCGAAGCATGAAGGGGACCACGATCATAGACTGATGGATCCCAAGTGATATTCCATCGTCTCACTGTTGGAGGTGTGGGGGGTTGGAATGTAGTGCTCTTCTTGAAATAAGGGAGGAGATCGTTCCAGCCCCAGCCTGGATTACCGAGCTCTTCCCAAGCGTCGAAATCGGCTTTGCTTCCTCGGCCGTAGGCCATTCCGTTAACAACTGCATTGATTAGCATTATGAATTTTACTACCCAGGATAGATGAGGGAGAATATGGGTTATCTTTCTAAGATCCTGGTCGAAAGATCAAAAACAAATAACATCTCACCACTTCCACCCCCAACAACAGCAGGAACAGCAACCCCAATCCTCCTCCCATTTAATCCGGGGATGGGCGCAGAAGTAGGCCTCATCATAACACTCTCGTCGACCGCACTAGCAAAAGCAGGAATAATCGCCTCCGGTTTATCATCGAAGAATCCCCTTTCAAGGACTAGGACACTGACTATGACCTATGATCAACAGGTGTATTTGAACTATGAGAATCGATACTCACTTTTCTCATCCTCACTCAATCGATTAGCAACCACCAACCCACTCACTCCACCCCCAACAATAACTAGTGTATGAAAATGTTAGCTTTACCTCTGATCACATATTCATGAATGGCACAGCACTCCGCAGTGCCCAGGAACATACATACCATAATCAAAAGTCTTCCCCAAGATATCATCTCTATTTTCCAAGGGACAAACTAACGCAGCAATTTGTGTCACCAATAAACCACCCAGCGAGAGGGCCCGCATCATATTCAAGACCCCTCGCATCATGGGGTGGAATCATCAAATAACCCTGGTTTTCTTCTAGGAGATATACAGTATCCACAAGAGATTGAGATAGTACGAAGGACACAACAAGTAATATACACTTACAAGCCAAGAATCCACAAACCCCGCTTGGTCAAGTACACCATTCGCACCCAATAAGAGCAATACCCAGCATGAAGTCACAGTAAGATCACAACGCCAGAACGCTTACTAACCACCTCATCACACAACAGAACCCTTGGCTCCAGACCAGCCGACCACTGATTTTGAAAGAAGAACGAATGAAATGACGGCAAACACTACTTAATTCCAATACAAGTATATAAACCAAGAATCAGAAACAGGCATCTCTCTCAAAAGTCGCCCGCTCCCACCTCAACCCATCCCCTACCAAAACCCAGTCCATAAAATACAAATACTGTTGTCCCTAGATACACCGCCAAACACCCCCATCCCACCTCTGTCCCATCATACATTATTGTAAAAAACGCCAGGCCCATTTTTATAAATGCACCAATTCATCGTCGCCTCGTCCCATTAACCCATCCATCGATCCGGCCAATCATGATACACATAAAGCTCTCATCGTTCAAGCCACTACAGGAACCCCTTACTCATACTTGGCTGCCTACTAATACTGCTCTTCCGCTTCGGAATTTCGATCCCATTCTCTTCAACTCCCGTGCCCCACGCTCCATTGCGACGCACGGCACCCGCTTTCCAGCCCTCGAGTTCACGTTCAAGTCGTAGGGCCTTCTCGCGTTCTTCACGAAGCTCACGCTCGGCTCTACGAGCACTAAGTTGGTTGGTTGAGTCACTGCTTTGAAGCTCGTCAATTGTTTTGAGTAGTTTCTCGGCTCGGTCACGAGCACGGGCAACATCCTCTTCCAGTTGCGAGTTAATCTTATCGCGACGATCAATCTGGGACTGCAAGTCCTTGACTGTGCGGTCAACATTGCGGACAGAACGCTGTGATTTGTTGCGTTCATTTTCTTGAGTTTCAAGTTGTGCCTCGAGCTGAGAGGTTGAATTAGCAATGAATACGCAGATATAATGATTGAATGAGCTTACCTCTTGGACTCGTCCATGTAAGAATCTCACATCTTGACTGGCACTCGAGTAACCCTTCGTCTCCAGATCTATGAGTTTCATTTGGTGCTCCTTGAGCGATTTCTCCAAAGCAGCCTTCTCCTTGTTGAGTTGCGCAGTCATCTCTCTCTCCGCCACGATATCTTTCTGCATCTCCGCAGCTAACGCTTCGGCACGCTTCATCTTACCAACAGCAGCCGCCGAAACATCCTCCTGTTTAGCAAGTGATGACTTGAGCTCGAGGAGTTCTCGGTCTATACCTGCAGCATTCCGTAATGCGGGACTGTCGCTTCGAGATAGATCGTCAAGTCCAGCCTTGGCTTCTTCCAAACGGGCTTCCAAGCCACGCTTCTCCCTGTGGAGAATATCTCGCTCCGCATTGAGGTCATCAATGGTAGTTCGTAGGCTTCGGACCTGGGAGAGAAAACCAACGATCTTTTCTTGCGCATCCTTGTGAGCATTGACAGCTTCATCTCGGGAAGCCGAGAGATCGGACAATGTAGTTTCAAGCCGTGCCTTCTCTTTCGACCAGGTGGAGCTGTTGAGGACCTCGTCATCCCACTTGGACCGAAGTTCGTCCAGTTCTTCTCGTAATCTGGTGCTTTCGGCCTGCTTGAAGAGCTTCTCCTCTCTTGCAACATCCAACTCATTGGTGAGAGTCGCAAACTCGGCTTGGTACTTCTTGCGAGTTTGCTCCATGCTGGATTCCTTATCTTCGATATCTATGGCTCTCTGGCTTCTATAGTCTTCGAGCTCATGCTGTAGACGCTTTCTTGCTTGTACAGCAGCTTCCAGATCGGCAGACATATCTTCTAGCTTCTCCTCATATCGTTGACCTTGTCGTTGGAGGTCCTCAATGGTAGCATCCATCTGCTTGCGCTCCGACATGATTTCAGCACATGTCTCTTCTACCTCCTTCGCTTGTGTTCTGGCAAATTGCTCTGCTCTTGATGCCTTGAGGACTGCAATCTCGGCTTGCTCCAATTTGCTAAAATACTCGTCTGCGCGGCTCTTGTACAAAGACAAGCTCGAAGTGACATCAACTAATTTAGAGGATTCGGCATCGAGTCGAATTTGGAGGTCAGCAAATTCTTGTAAAAGTTGGCTTCGACTAGCCGCATCCTGGTCTCTCTGGAGAGTCATTTCTTCCAAGTCAGATCTGGCATCTCTCAAGTCAACTTCCAAGGTTGCACGGGCATGTTTGAGTCCCTCAAGATGTTTCTTGGTATCAATCAGATCTACCACAGTATCCTTATGAGCATGTAAAATAGATCTCCGGGATTCCTCTTGGCTGGTGAGGAGTTCAAAAAGTTCCTGGTGAGACTTGGTCTGAACATCACGGATTGACAACTCGCCAGATTGAATGATTTTTTCTAGACCAGATACCTTCTTAGCTGAGTCGTCCAGCAGCTCATGGAGCCTACTGTTGGCCTGCTCCAACTTCTGAACACGGCGTAGTGATGGACTGTCCTCAGACCATAATTCTCGAGATGGCGTCGATAGCTCAAGTTGACTTTGCAGGTGTCTGTTCTGCATCTGTGTCATTTGCAATTGGTTTTGTAGCTCTTCAACATCAGCCTTGAGATCCATGCGATTATTGAAGCTCAAGATATCAGCAGTTCTGTCTGATCTTGCTGAGTCTTGTGCAGCATCTGCTCCATTACTGCTGGGAAATCTTCTTGTAGGTGTAGAGACATTGGATTGGGCCCTGGCATTAAGCTTCTCTCGAAGACGGGTTGGAGACTGGCCAAATGGAGCTTGGTTCGGATTGATTTCCTCCAACCTAGGGCGGGTCGGAGATTTATCAGGAGATTCGCCAAACTCATCCTCGTATCTTCTTCGTAGATCAGAAAGTTGTGACTCTGCATTTGATCGTCCGGCAGACTGGACGCGGAGATTATTTTGTAGCTCCTCAATCTTCTGAGTAAGACTGGGAACGAGATTTGGCGACTTGTTGGGGCTACGATCGCTCCCTCCATCGTATTGCGGCACGGGTGGCGTTTTCATCTCGGGATCGACAAGCTTCATGAGTTCAAGAACCTCTTTCTCGCGAGTATCAATAATCGACTGGAGCTGTCGGTTCTTTGCTTGTGCCTGAGAATGAAGTTGTCGTTCGTCCTCCAATTTGCGGTTAGCCTCGGCCAGTTGGCTAGTAAAATTCGACGATGCCAATTCGGCATTCCTATTAGCCTTGTGTTCGCGGGCAACCTCATGATTAAGATCTTCGAGACTCAACGAAAGCTTCTCCTTCTGCTTCTCAAGAGAGGCCACGGCTAATTGAGAGTCACCAAGCAGTTTGTTCAGCCGTTGGTTTTGCTCCTCCAACTTGGCTTTCTCTCGCTGAGCATTGAGCAGTTGACCACGAGATGTTTCATTTGCTTTGGAACCTGATCGCGCAAGCTCCAACCCCTTTTGTTGAAGTTTATTGAGGAGTGCGCGGTTGTCATTCTCGGAAGCCATAAGTCGACTCTTGACTGTGTTAAGTTCGCGATCGAGTCTTTCCTTCTCCTTGTCATTCCTGATTCCGAAGTCTGTGGACTCGGCAATGATCTTATTAAGTTCTTTGACTTCCAAATTCAGACGACCACACTCCTCTTCAAAATACTTTGCTCGGCTCTGTTCCGCTTCCAAATCTTTGCGCACGCTAGCCTCACGCTCTCGAGCCTGTCTCGAGGCGGCTCGGTCGTTGGATAATTCTGCTTGGATTCTTGCCTCCTCGAGAGCAGATTTCGCCTCGCGAAGTCGTCGAATTTCACTACGAGCCTCGTTGCGCTCCTTTTCAGCAGTAACACGTGCTTCCATGGCTCGTCGGAGAGTATCTTGTTGCACATAAAGCTCCTTCTCGATGATGATTTTGGATTCATTGAGCGCCTGGTACTTCTCAGTCAACTCGCGGTATCGGTGCTCCGCAAGAAGTTGTACATCGTCTCTGGACTGGCACGCCTTACTCAGCTCCCTCTGCACTTCTGCGAGCTGTTCCTTGAGATCAGCGATTTGGCCTTCCAACATCCTTCTGTTCTGTCCGGCCTGGGCATCTTCCGTCAGTCGAGCCTCGAGAAGTTTCTTTGTATCGGCTGCTTCACGTTCAAGCTGTTGTTTTTGAGATTTCATTGTGAACATCTCGGCCTGGACCTCACGAAGTCGATTGACGACCGTGTCCTTCTCTTTGCCTAACGCCTTCTTCTCATCGTCAAAGTTCTTGCGCTCATCTTCGTATTTGCGGTTGTCTGATCTCAGTACGCACAACTCACTCTCCTTTTTACGCACAAGATCCTCGTAGCTAGTGGACGTTGCTGATAATTCAGAGATCTGTTTCTGAGCTCTTCTGTTTTCGGAAGATAATTCTGACTCCCTCATTTTGGTGGCCTGAAGCTCTTTATTGGCTTTTGCGAGCTTGATATCCAGATCTTGATCAATCTTGAGAAGCTTCCCTTCGAGATCATGAACCTTGCGGTCCTTTAGACTGAGCTGGCTTTGAAGCATATTGACTTCTTGGGTCAGGCGAGACTCTTCTGCGCTTCTTGCGGATTGGCTTTGTGTTAACTCGTGAAGCTTCGCATCCAATTTATCCAGCTGTTCCGACAATTCCTGTTTCTCCTGCTCTAACTTCGAGATGATTTGACCTGCCTGTTCCAATTCCGCTCGCCACTGCTCAGATTTGTGTTCTGCCTTTTTCTTGGCCTCCAGGAGGTCGTCGAGTTGATCTTCCAGCTTTTCCTGATCGTCTAGAGCGCCGGCTAATTTATCGCTCAGCTCGGTTTCCCGCATCTGAAGTCGTTTGAAGATTTCCTCCTTATCCAAGGCCAACGCACGTTCGCTCTCCAAGGTCTGCTGAATACGTTGCATTTCGGTGTGGGCATTCCTACGTTCCTCATCTAGACGCTGGCGCTCGGCTGCTTCCTGCTTCATTTTATCGTTGAGCTTCAGAATCATCTCATCTCGCTTCTTGACCTCGCCAGAAGTTCGCGTTGCTCCAAGCAGGGGCTTCATCTTGGTCAGCAATCTCCACCAAGGATTCTCACAAAGATCTAGGTATATGTGGAAGTTTCGTTGAATGATTCTGGTGGCCTCTGCTCGGTATAAACGCTTGTGGGCAATTCGTCGCTGTATGAACCCTCGAGCAATGGACTGAAATCGAGACATGATTTCCGAAATCAGAGTATCTCGCTGCTCTTCCAATTCGGCCAACACACCTGCTCTGAAGAAGACCTTAGTGAGACCAACCCGAAAGAGAGCTTTGTCGAGGCCAAGTTTGTCCAACATGAGCTTTGCAGCCATTTGACCTTCCAGGTAGCCTTTTGGCATGTTCCTGCAGAGCACCTCGTACCGTTGTCGAAATTCAGAGAATGGGAGGCGATTGGGAAACCCGGTACGGGCAATTCTAATTCCTTCGAGAACACCATTGCATCTCAGTTGGTCAAGCACAAGCGGTGCGCTAAGTTGTTTTGGCCGCTTTTTATGGTTGGGAATGATACATCGCACGAAATGGGGGTGCGTCGAGTGGAGTTGTGCCATCAAACTTGAGAGTTGTTCCTTGTGTCTCTGTGCGACTGTTCGGAAAAGTCCCTTCTTGACTCTGCTTCGAGTCGCCCCCACGTCGTCGTCAGGGTCAGCGCAATCCACAAAGAGATTCGCAACATGTTTGTCAGTGGAAGCGGCAAGTAATCTAGTGACGTTGTCATTCAATGGGTCCTTGTTCTTCTCTAGCCATCCCTCCGTGGAATATTCCACCTCGGCAGCGTAATGGGTGAGAAGGAATCCTTGACCAAGTCGGGACGGTCGATACTTTGGAGTCTTGCGATCCCATAGAGAGTGGAGTTTCTCCGTGAAGGATTTATCGGTCGCTTTTGGCATTACTGAATCTTCGTCCAGACATGAGAAAATACCAATAGGATTAGGAAGCTCAATAAGGTCAATCGTAGGCTGAAGATCGTGTCCGAAATCAATGAACTTCCATTCTATCTGTTCTCGAGCGTATTCCTCCTGCTCAAGGACGAACATGTGATGGTTGAAAAATTGTTGGAGCTTTTCGTTGGTGTAATTAATACACAACTGCTCGAAGCTGTTTTCTTCAAAGATTTCAAATCCGGCAATATCAAGCACACCAATAAAATGGGAATCGTCCATTCCCATCCCTGATCTATCGAGCTGTCGATTGATCCGGGTGACCAAGTCGCCAAAGCTTCTCTCGTAGATACCCTTGGACAATGCATCGATTGCAAGCCGGACTTGCTCAGGTGTCTGGACCTTCTCTACCCACTCCCGACCGGCCTTGACTCGAGGATGCAACAGACCCTTGAGGAAAGGCTCAACTGGCATACCGAGTAACTTACAAACTTTCTCCGCGTGGGCACGAGCATCTGGGGCCAACCGGGCTTGATCGGCGCTCCTACTCTCATTCATGACGGCGATGTTTCCTAAATGAAGAACAGCAGCCACTGTTCTGAGGATTGAGACCTGCTCTTGCTCGGAGAACCCCATGATGTTTAGAGCCTCAATTAATAGCTCCCATTCTTCTTTATCGGAGACGCCAGTAATCGTGTCATGCCCATCTCGCGTGTAAGCGAAATCTTCCACACCTTGATCGTCGATTAAAAAGTCGCGCTTCAGTTTCCGGTCCGCGCCTTTTATTAACTGATAGAATACATGGTAGTTTCGTTCATGAGCATTTAGTCTTACAACCCGTGACTTTTCCAGTAAATACCAGTCTATAAAGGCACCCGCAATGGTCCCTGTTCGTGTAAATTCAATTCTGATGAACTTTCCAAATCTGGACGAGTTATTATTTCGTACCGTCTGAGCGTTACCGAAGGCCTCCAATATAGGATTTGCGCGAAGAATCTGCTGTGAAAGATTCGAGTGTTGCTGTGCTGCTTTCTTGACCGGCGAGTCCGAGTGTGCCACTGCTGCAAGATACTGGATAACCTTTTTGGTATTTTCCGTCTTTCCCGCTCCAGATTCGCCAGTAACAAGAATACTCTGATTCTCCCCCTCATCCACCAGATTTCGAAAGGCTTCATCCGCCATAGCGTAAATATGGGGCTTCGTCTCTTCCCGACCCTGTCCTTTATACATATTGACGTACTCATTGGTGTAAATTGGCAGCGGACAATAGGGATTTATGGTGACCAAGAACAAGCCGGAATATGTATAAATCAGGTCAGCCTGGTATCGCATGTGCAAGTTGTGAACGACTGAGGCCTCGTTTAGATGGGTGAGCTCAGCCATATCGTCAGCCTTGTCGAACTTGGCGGGGTTGACTTTGTCAACGGTATCCGCATTGACTTCACGTTGCTACCATTTTCATTAGTGATGCTGTATTGATTTTGGGAGATGTGTTACCATACACTACCATCGTCACACTGCACGAGTATGTGATTGTTTGCCGTTTCCTCTACAATCCAGCCCTTCACAAATGCCTGCTGCGGGTCCTTCAGCCACACGTATCGTTTGCCCGAGAAATCATTCTCCCCCTCTATTCCATTGACGGCCTCGGGGCGTCGCATCTCTTCGCTTTTTATGAATGGAGGCGCAAACGTACTCGAGGTCGAGGGAGTGGTTTTCGAGTCTGCCCGGGTTCGGTTGGTGATACTGCGGATGGCACCCGCGCCCGTGAGGGACGAGGAAGAAAAGGATTGATTTCGACCATGGGCGAGGGCCGTGGGAGGGGTGTGACTCCCAGACAGTGGTGATGCTATCATCGATTTTGGTCGGCCATTGGGAAGTGCTGGGACTGGTGCTGGACCGCTCGAGGGCGAGTTTCCACGGGTGAAGGGATTATTCCGTACATGTCCTGTATTTGAGGCCATTTTATAACGAGTTCATATACTGTACCTTTACCTGTGCCGAGTCCTCAAGGCAAAGGATTTGTGTATTAGGGTGTTTCTTTCCAAGACGTCAACCAGGAAGCCATAAGATCAACAGTGGAGGAAAATTATGGTGGAATGGAAATCAACAATCGCAGAAAGCAAAGCAAAGGCGATGCGCAGCTTGTGAATGCACCAAACAACAGGAACGTAGGATTGCGATTGCAGATGCAGATTCGCAGGAAATGGTGGTGGTCGGTTATCAGAAAGTTATGCAAAGTGGTGGTGCTGGTGCTGGTGCTGGTGGTGCTGGGCAACAGATTAAACATTGGAGACGCGAATGTAAATAATGTAAATAAACCGATCGTTGCTCCTGCCTGTCCTGACAGGGTTCTGAGTGGTGAGTGGCCGACCAGCAACAAAAGCGGCATGTGACCTCCCCTCGTCACAGGTCAGCTTGGATGCGACAGGGAAAGCTTGGCTTGTAGCTTATCTTGTTTTATCTTCTTTTAAAAACATGCAGATAGGGTAAGGGTCATCCTAGAAGAACAGAGAATACTTTCATTGCGGAATCTTTGGCTTTATTGAGTAATTCCTTCCAAGCAGAAACTCTGCTACGCAACCAGAGACAGGTGAATCGGTTGCCGCTTTTGCGGTGCAGCATCAACAGGGCTCACAGCTGTAGCGTCGGCGTTGGGCTGGAGCTAGACCAAGAACGGCTAGTGGCAGACTTGAGGTTAAGTTTTGGAGGTCGGTGGAGGCACTGGAGGGTGGTTACTTTGTTAGCTACTCCACCTCGAAGTTCTGGTTGAGTTCTTTCAATTCCCATCACCACACTGCACCGACGCCTCTGCCTGCGCCTGCACCTGCACTGCAACTTCCTCTCAGGACATTGACATCATCATCCTGATCTCCACCGCTGGCGTCAAGTCAAGTCTATTGTGTCTGCTGTGCTTGTTTGGTGTCGCGCATCTGCATCTGCGTCGGCCTCCCATCTCTCCCATCTCCCCTCTACCTCTCCACTGCGACCGATTCGCGGTCTCACGCGCATCCACACGCACACTCGTCCTCATATCTCCGCGTCTACCCTCTTTTCTTCTTTGCATCATGTCCAGCGAGCGAGTCTACTGAACATTGTCATCTGAACTGCAGTCTCCGTCCTGCATCTGCGCGTCTGCGCGTTTTTCACTAATCCTTTGATCGTTGCGCAGAGCAGAAAGAGCCATCTAGGCCACTCCATCTCCAATCTACCTAGGTATCTACCTACGACCTACATATACCTCACATATTGTTGATCTCATCACGGTATGGCGGAATACCCTTATGGCGGCAATTATGGCGCCCAAGAAAATGTCAATTCCAACCCCAACCCCTCGTACCTCCCTCCCACTTGGCCAGCTCAATACATGCAGGCACAGCCCGGAGATGGTGGTCGCATAGGACAGGCACAGGGCAATATTACATCAAACTTTGATGGATCTATGGCAGGGTATAATTCATATCCACCACCTCCTCCGCCAGCTTTTAATCTGGCAACGGTGGCGCCGCCGATTTTTCAAGGTTGGAATCAAGATTCTATGCCATTGCCTCCCTACAATCCAAATAATAACCAGCAGTATATGGGTTACGCTGATTCTAATGCTCAAAACGCACATCACAACTCCCAGTACTATGCGTCGCATCCGACTTCTGCCTACCAATCCAACCATCAAGTCATGCCATCGGTTTCTCAGCCATATGATGAAGGTGAGGTGAGCGAAAATGAATTCAGAAACAGTTCTCATCAGATGAACAACCATGGCACCAACCAGAATCAATTTGATCGGAATCGGAATGGTTATGGCCATCACCCACAAAATCCTTCTTACAATGCAGCCCAGGGTGCACAAAGAACCGATCGCGCTGGTATATCTCCTCTACCCCACCAGATGGAAGCACTTTGCTAACTCAACCCCTAGCTAATGGTTATTCTGGCCCTCATCGAGATTCTCCCCAGTCCAGAGTACAGTCAACAGATGCATATTCCCCATACGGCTCACCAAAGATAGCTGGACAGCAAGCGAATGGAAATAATACCTCACGTTCCAATACCAATAAGCATGCACAGGGCCGGGGCAATGAGGGCTCCCGAGACAAGCCTGGAGGCAAAAAGAACACTGCTGCTCCCAAAGTCTCTGAGACCCAACCAAATGCAAACGCTGCTGGCACCCCGACAAGCGCGGATACTGCCAAACAGCAACCCTCTCTCCCTCTTCCACCGCCATCTTCAGCTCAAGTGCCCAGTGCCACTGTTAGCAAACCACTCGCTGATAGTCGTAAGAAGGCTGAAAGTGCAGTATTGAATCTCTTGCCTTATGGAATCCGATATCAGCACTACGTTGATGAAGGTATCAAGTCGGATTTGGTTGGCCGCATCTTTGATGATCTTAGGCAGCCACGAGGACCGACCAAGGCTGGGGTTGCTGAGAGTACGAGTACATCAAATGGTGCTCCAATGGCAAGTCAACAAGCATCTAATGGCGTAGCTGCCCCAAAACCAAATCAAACAGATGGCAAAGATGTTAATGGCGCTGGTCTGCCAAAACTCTCTACTTCTCAGCCGCCCAGTGCCCCAGCCACTGCGGCCATGACAGAGAAAGAGCGCACCCTTCAATCAAAGATGGAGGCTCTTAGAAAGTCGCGAGAGGAACGCGCGCAGAAGGCGGCCGCCAAGGCAAAATCACCCACAGATACAATTTCTCCCACTCTCCCGGCTCCAATTCAATCGCAACCGCAACCACAGCCATCTGTGTTGGCACCGCCAGTCGTTGCGTCGGTCTCTAAACCTGAGCCGCCGCCTGTTTCGTTGCCTGCTCGCCCAAATTTTGCCGTCCCCTCCCAATCGCCCCAGCAACCTGTCAATCCTACTCCCAAGGCACCTGTCATACCAGGCCTTTTCTTGTCTTCGTCCATCTCAAGTCCTGCGCCTACTGTTGCCAACTCGAGTAAGATGACGACTACGGGCCAAATTCCAAGTAATCATCGTAAACGTCCAGTCGCTTCTGATTTCGAGCAACCTATTCCTCCCATGTCAACCTTCAAGCGACCATTCGGCCATAGTCGCAATGAGCAGCTCTTGGTCATTGACGTTAGTGAGGACGAACTAGACTCCGATGAGGAGGATGTCGAAATGGATCTTGAGTCCCAAGCTGATCAAGATTCGCCTTCTCAACCTCTCCGAAAGCTTTCCGAAAATCGTCTTGGCACGGGTATGAGTTTACCAGGTCTAGTTGATTCTTCACGTAAATCATTCAGCTCTCTACCCAACTCGGCAACGAATACCCCTCCCGTATCTCAAAATGGAACCAAGTTCACCATTGGACGACCAGAGGTCCTACAACGCAAGGAAAGTGAAATCGAACAATTGAAGAAAAAGATTGCGGAGGCAGAAGCCCGAAAGAAAGCTCGGCAAACGCCAACTGGAGGTCAAACCCCTCGCGAAGCTAATAACCAAAATGGTGATACCAAGGGGGCCAGCGGTATTGCTAACCTCGCCAGCAAGGTTGAAGCTTCGATGAAAATGCAACAGTTGATTGGAGTCGTTGAAGATAAGGTAAACTCCGACCAGCAAAGATTGGTTGAAACACATGTTGCAGAAGCTGCAAGTGTGGCGGAATTGAAGAAGAAGGAAGAAGAGAGTAAACGACTTCGTCTGCAGAAAATTGCGTCCGATCTTCCGCTAGTTGATGCACAAGTCCAACAAAGTCAGTCGAAACTTGAACAGCTGCGGGCCGAAATGACAAGACTGGAATTGGAGGTGCAAAAGAATCTCGAGGCCAAGCGTCAAATGGCAGATGAAATGGAACGACTAGGCAGAGAGACCGAACACCAACTCCAAGCACAGAGAGAAAAACTGCAAGATCTAACCGAAGAGGAGGTAGCTGTCAACACTGGTAAGTCGTCGTCTCTCCTTGACAAAATATCTCACCCTTCCCGATGATTTCTATTTCTCCTCCCCCACATACCATCTGAACCATATACTTACTTTCTAGCCCCATCTCAACCATCGAACACTGGAAATTCTAGCGTAAACCTCGAAGCAACCACGAATGAGGACCAACCACAAGAGGCGGCCCAAGAGGCGGCACAATCTTCCGACGAGATGATGACAGACGCCCCAGAAGAGCCCAATGTTTCAACTTCATCACGCACTTCCAACGACCCCCAGGAAAGTCCAGAAAAGGTTGAAACAGAGACAACGGATGTAGATTCATCTTCAGCACAGCAAGCAAGTGACCCAAAGCAACAAGTATCCGCTGATCAAGCTCTCGAGGCCGCCCTGCAAGAAGCAGTACGAGCCGAGGCAGATTCTCATGCTCAGGCTTATAGCGACACCGAGATGGAGAATTCGTTTGCCCCTGATCCAGACCAATTGGCTCCTGAGTCAAGTTCAAACCAAGCCGAGAAGGAGACACGTAGCCCAGATTACACTCCTGCTCTCGAGGGTACCACTACGGGGGATTTGGATGGTGATTCAGATATATATGAACCCCCAGAGGCCACGCCACCAGTTGATACACCCTCGCCGGTCGAATCTCCCCCTTTCAGCCCTGCCCCCCCTCAAGTCATCAGACCTGCAGATGTAGATGAGCCGATGCAAGTTAGTGATGCAAGTGAAGACCAAGATGTACAGGATCTAGCATTACGCGATACGCCACCGAGGGCTGTTGTGCCGCCAAGCTTAGTAAAAAACACCCCTTTCCCTCCGTTTCTCAGACCGCTAACCATAATATAGAGCAATGTTGAAGATAAGCCCGACCAAACCCAGACCTTTACACCCTATGAAAGCCCTCTCAAATACTTTCGCGCCTTCCGATTCCATCCTAATTACAAACAGGAAGTTGCAGGAGGATTGCGATCGCTAACGTTCAGCAACAAGATTGACCCACTGAAGGAATTCTGCCGCTTTGAGTTGGCTGGTGGAGTCTGCAATGACCACACCTGTGAATTCCAACATTTCAGAGAAATCGGACTCCCTGGTGCGTGGGTTTTTTGAAGCCAGCAGCGTAGGCTGGCTTGATCCTCAGTATTCCCTCCGTCCCCCAAGCTGACTTTTGTTTAGATGACGCTGTTTTGACCACCTTGGGTAGCCCTGACCAATTCAGCGCTGAGCAAAGAGAAAAGTTCTGCGTAGGCTTACGAGGAGTCTTAACCGATCTACGAGCCAGAAAGATCAAGGACTTTGAGGTGATCGCATCGGAGATCATTGCTCATCGCGCCCAATTTCTCGGCGACAGCTCCAAGATACTCAACCTTGAAGACACCACTATCTAAAGAGGCAACGCCCCCTCACTGCATCGACTTGTAAAATTACTAGATACATATCTATTTCCTTTGTTTGTATGAAAGAAGTTCTAGGAGCTCTTTTTCTTTGCCTTTTTTCAATACTTCGCTATACATTGGTTCAAGTATCCCTTTTCTTGCGAGAAAACCTTTGGATCTTTGGACTTTTGTAGAGGCCCGAAAGCATCGAAGTCGAGGAGTTTCAGGGCAATGGCGCATGGAAAAAATAATGGTGTGAACAGCATGCATGGTCACTGGTGTTTATTTGAACTCTACGATACCCTCCTGATCGGAATAATCTTTTCTTTTTCCTATCTTTTCTTTCCGGCTTCTCCTGAGGGAGTTAGCTGATGAAGATGTACGTTCTGCGACGACGACATGGCCGACCTTCTTCCTCGAAAAATAGCTATTCTGTAGATTAGCAGATGTCGATAGACGATAATGCAAATAATTGTTTCTTTCTCCATGAAAATTCTGCTTTCTTTGTTGATGTGAGACTCGCATTTACTCATCTCCTTTGAATCCAGCTACAGAAATTATCACGTGAGTGTAAACATCCAATCAAAAGCCTCGATGCAATTTGGGTTTCCTTATTAAATCACGACATCCACGCCTTGATTCTCGTAATCTCACTAACCCCAGCCGACCATTCATACATCCATACAGCATCGTGGATAATTCGCCATCCAAGCTTGTTATTGGTGAGTGTCTATGAGTGAAGCAGTGACGTTTGTTTCATTGGCTAGATAAGGAAATGTTCGAGAGCGAGGCGTATGCGAAGCGAATGATGGAAAAGAGAACTTTGTGATGCTATCCCAGTCTTGATGGAAGTTTTGAGGGGTTCCGTCATTGAGAAGTGGGTATGGCAACATCGGGGAATGATGCACATTGCATTGCATTGCATGTGAGATGGGTGACTATGGGTTACTTTAACTGGGATGTTTTTCCTTTCCTAGTTCATCTTTTCATATGGTTTTTTTGTGGGATTCTAGAACTATATTATTATCTTGTGCTCCTACAACGTACCTCGTACTACACTTCATCATCTATCAACTATTTTCTTGTGTTCGTATTCGACCTGAAGGGATATGGCGACCCAACTGAGCACCGATGAGAAAAATCAGACGGGGAATGATAGCACTTCCCTTGATTCGGTTGTGAATGTGGATACGGAGGGGATAAGTGAGAAGGCTCTTTTGAGGAAGTTGGATTGGAAGTTACTTCCTGGGTTGACGCTGCTTTACTTGTTGAGCTTCTTGGATAGAAGCAATGGTGTGTTTCCCCTCACTTCTTGTTTTTCGCTCTCGCCTTCCCTTCTTCGTCTTTTTGAACACACCTGAAGGATCTATTTTGCTAGAATCCCTCATGTAATCAACTTCATTGTCCCAAATGACTTGGGTTGATAAAGATATATTGGTTTTAATTGTCCTAAATCGCCTGTACAACTATTCGTTAGTTGTGCGAGGCTTATAATATTGTTCTACCCTCGGTGTGTTCGAGTAATGACAACCTCTCTTATATTTTTTGGTGTTTTGGAAGTTGAATCAAGTGAGTGCTGACTGACTGATGATGTATAGTTGGAAACGCGAGGATTGATGGCCTCGCTACGGATCTACATATCACGGGAAACCAGTACTTGTTTACCTTGACGATCTACTTCATTGGTTATGTATGTGACCATAGGGCATAGAGATGGGAGTGACGAAGCTGATGGATGAACACAGGTGCTTTTTGAGATTCCTTGTAATATTGTTCTGAAGAGGACGACGCCCAAGTGAGTTTTTCGGCTTTCTTCTTATTGGGGCAAACCTGACATCCCACCAACCGATTCTATCATGATATTTACACTTCACTAACTGGGATGTTTTCTTAGGATATGGCTTCCTACCTTGATGCTAGCATGGGGTATCGTGGCAACGCTCATGGGGGTTTCTCAAAATCTTGCGGGGTTCTTAGCAGCTCGCTTCTTTTTGGGTGTCACGGAGAGTGGTCTATTTCCTGGTGTCGTGTTTTACTTGTCTATGTGGTACAAGAGAACTGAGACGCACTACCGAGTTGCACTTTTCTTTTCTGCGGCAAGCTTAGCTGGTGCTTTTGGTGGTATTCTCGCTTATGGGATTGGATTTATGAGAGGAACTGGTGGGCTGGGAGGTTGGAGATGGATTTTCATACTTGTGAGAGCCACTTGACTTTGGGAATACAGCACATGCTAACTGAATTATAGGAAGGGCTCTTGACAGTAGTCGTTGCTTTCTTCGCTTATTTCTTTATCCACAATTATCCAGACACAGCACCATTCCTGACCGACTCGGAACGATCATACATCCACGCCCGTCTCAGAGGGGACTCTGACGCGACTAACGACGAAAAGTTCACCTGGGGAAACGTCGCCTCGGCCATGAAAGACTACAAATGCTGGATGTATGGACTAGGCTTCCACACCATGTCCCTCCCTCTCTACACACTCTCCCTCTTCCTCCCCACAATCATCCGAGAGTTGGGATACAGCGCGGCCAACGCCCAACTCCTTACCGTCCCTCCCTACGCTTTCGCCACAATCCTCACCGTCATAGTAGCAATCCTCTCTGAAAAAACCAAAAAACGCGCACCCTTCATCCTAGCTTCTTCCTCACTCGCAATCATCGGGTACATAATCCTGCTCTCCACCAAAAAGAGACCCGGTGTGTCATATCTAGGTACCATCTTCGCAGCGGGAGGGATATACCCCTCAACCGCGATCGTGCTTTCCTGGCCCGCAGCCAATGTCTCAGGACAGAGCAAGAGGGCAACGGCCACCGCAATGACGATTACGATTGGGAACCTCGGAGCCGTATTGGGGACGCAATTATATCGACCGAAGACGGCGCCGCGATGGTTTCTTGGACATGGGTTTGCGCTTGGGTATTTGTGTGCTAATTTGTTGAATACGAGTCTTTTGTGGTGGCTTTTGAAGAGGGAGAATAGGCTGAAGATAGAGAGGGTAGCGCGGGGGGAGACGGGTGGGGAGGGGACGGTGAGGAGTGATGAGGATGTTAGGTTTATCTTTCAGACTTGAGAGTTCTCGTGGCCAGGATTCTTGTGGGTGGCGTTCTTGTGATTTTGTGGTTTTGTAGAGGGGGACTCGCGATGAGCTGTGTTATGTATGCGTGGAAATGAAACTTTCAGTCTTACAAATATCGCGACTACTGACTTAAATGCGCTATGTTAAACTCCAGAAACACGGAATATTCCAATTCAGTAATGGTATCTCTTGTAGTCAGAGTGCGAATGTTCCTTAGCAGATCGTGCAAATTAGAGATTTGCACCATATAAAAAGATTTGCATGCATATGTTTTTATATAAGATATGTATGCATATCTTAATATACACGGTCGTTTGGATAGCCGCATAAGTGTTTTACTAAATTAGTTATAAATCCGTCGCAAATCTAAAATCAAAAGTTTTTAGATTTGCACTGCTAAAATAAGAATATAAAAGAACTGGAGCTTCCACCTTGCACTTCTTTTACTTTTGCACAAATCTCCGTGCAAATCTTTCCTGTTCCCTGTAGTGTCCCCCTATAGTGTCCCCATATAG